>CM054057.1:703981827-704072196 GCA_028641055.1 Alopecurus myosuroides | reverse complement strand
CTGGCTAACTTTATTGCTTTGCCAGCTAGATCCGGTGATTTCACTAGGAGAGGATAGACAACTGTTCGAAATTTGATTTTACTGTTGTTTGCAAAGCATTGAGAGATGAAAGAGTGTGAAGCACCAGAATCGAACAAGACTTTAGCACGAAACGAGTTCACAAGAAGTGTGCCCATTACAACCTCTGGAGATTCTTCTGCTTCCTGGGCCTTGACATGGTTCACCTTAACGGTTCTCACGCCAAGGTCGTTACTGTTGTAGCAACCCAACGGAGGACCACGTATTCTTGTCGGGGTCGACCTATGACGAGGTGGAGGTGGAAAGAGGTGCCTTTGCGGGCACTTATCGGAATAGTGGCCCGGCTGTCCACACTTGTAGCATGTAACAACAGAACGAGGAGTTGTTGGACCTGGCTGAGATGGAGCACCTCCTGAAGATACCACTGGGGTGGGAGGGCGGGCAAGAATTTCTGCCGGGCTTGGCAAGCAGATGGGCGGTGTTGGAGTGGTATATGGAACCCAAACTCTTCGTTTTTGTGGAGGCATGAAAGCTTTTGAGAGATTAGCCTGTTCACGAGAGTGCTTACGAGATTCCTCAACCAACTTGCGCCCATGCTCTTCATTTAGAGCGATGTGATCCTCAAAATTCTTGGCCTTGACGTTGGTGAGAGCATACCTGAGTTCCGGGTTGAGACCCATGCGGAACTTTGCCATCTTTCTCGCTTCCGTGGAGATTTCATCTCCGGCGTAGCGAGCCAGACGATTGAACTCTCTTTGGTATTCGAGAACGTCCAGACTGCCTTGTGTGAAAGAATAGAATTCCTCACGCATTTTCTCCATGAGCCCATCGGGAAAGTGATGGCGCACGAAGGCTTGCTTGAAATCCTCCCATGTGATTGCCACACTAGGACCTCTCATTTCTTGGAAATTCTCCCACCAAGACATGGATTGTCCACAGAGAAGGTAGGTCACGTAAGGAACACGGTCCTCGTCAGCCACATGAGCTACCATAAGAGTACGGTTCATTTTCACGGAGCCAGTCATCAGCATCCAATGGCTCGGAGGAGGTATCAAACGTGCGCGGATTGAGCTCAAGGAACTCCCGAATAGACACCCGGGTGTTGCCATTACTCCCAAGGTCTTGGTTCTGCTGCATCTGCTTTACAACTTGTGTCATCTGAGACAGCACTTTCCCCATCTCAGGTGGCAGTGGGTTCTTCGTCACCACTTTCCATCCAAGAGGATACCAAGATTAACACACTAACCGGATAACAAAATCCAATATAAGTGCTTAAAAGGATTACTTCAGACGGTAAGTCGACAGCATAGAACAAGGATGGAGGTTAACAACGGATCAACAGATAAGTTGTTACAACGGAAGAGGAAGATTTGTGAAGGACGATATCGAAGCAACAACTGGGAAACAGGAGACCACAAACACCTGAGGTACTACAGAGAAAACCCATCCGGGCTTCTAAAGGATCAATATCTACTGCTTAAGGAATAGAGGATCTGCTTCCGGGGCTTACACGCCTCCGTTCTCAATCGTGAGTAGGCAACATGGTAAATCATGTCACAACCACCTCCATTCCTATGGTCTAGTAGATATAACCATCCTAGAGAAACCAGGATTCGTGAAATCCTAACTTGAAAGTTTAGATGAGAAGAAAAAACAACGTTGCACTTCCTTACCAGAAAAGGGAGGGTGGGTGGGGAAAGAATAAAATGGCAGAATTCCTACTCTCACGTTTCATTTTTCCTATATAGCTACAAAATAGTTTCTAGACTCAACTGCGACCAGTAAAAGGGATCCTACAGGCAGACAGGCTCTGATACCATTTGTCGCACCCGGACTTCTAGAGGATACTCGCAGTTCCGTTGAACAGTAGTGGATTGGATTACGGGGCTTACCGGCACCCGCATCTCTTACGAGTAGGCCAACACACGTATGTGTGACAACCAACCCCTATCTGTTCATCGTCTACGTAAACCATCCCATAGAAATCAGGATACTACCATTGACGTACTTCATACCATACACACATGGTACGTCAACGGCGTTGAACAAAATGATAACACAACATATCTCTAAGACACAAAAGATGGAAATAAGTTGCAAATGGCTCTCACTAGAGCAGAGATAGCAAATACAATCATCCAGAGGACACATGTCCCAACATAACATCATTACATCACAACGGAAGCATTCAACAGGTCTGAGTACAGACAAAACCAAATAGGCCTAAGAGGCCGGCAATAAAAAGGAAAACGGAGCCCATCCACGAAGTCTCGGATCCTGCCCGGGTCCGCTATCTACTCGTCAGCAGCCTCGTCGAACTCCACGTAGTAGCCTCCATGGAGATCCTCGGAATCGTAGTCTGCGGAAACCACAGCCCCAAAGGGGTCAGTACATAAACGTACTGGCAAGCAAGACTCACAGTTCACCAAAGTGTAACCCGTCAACACCAAGCACAGATGCTTTGGGTTCAACGGAAGAAAGGGGAATACAAAAGATGCGGCAGCTGGCTGCACTAACCAACTACAGAACATACTACAACCTCCGGCTATCAGAAAAAGGGAGATAAGATAGCGTATCATAACCAACTACAGCTAACCACCAATCAAACCCATCCTGGACCTCGCCCCTTATCCAAAGAAGCAATCCGAGGATAACTCACACCGTTGAATTAATGATGGTTCAGGTTATTGTGTCAATAGACCTATTACTAGTCAAGTTATTATAGTTAGGTGTAAGTTGTCTGAGTACTTGTTAGCCAGTACTTTCACCAAGTCGTCACATAACCGCGGACAACACGGCTTCTCGAGAAGATTCATCCCTGCAGGGTGTGCTCCAGTACCCGTACACACTCGAGCCACCAACTAAAACTCAGGTGGACTCAACACGACTCGAACCATCTCTACAGCATGTCCTAGGAGCCACAGAGCTATAAGGTCCCGGCCAGTCTGACCTAACCTAAGCGCAAGGGTGAAAACCACACCCCCCGGCACCACAGGCCTCGCCCTCTATGCATCATCATCATAATCATCACCAACAGTAACCATGGGAGCGACCCATTCATGCTTGTGCGCAAATGGAACACCCGAACTAAGTGTGGCTCTTCGGACAAACTGCGGATCAGGTCAAAGTCGAGGGGGGTTCCATACTACCACCCGGATGCGGTGAGCACGCTCATCATGGATCAGTAGACAAGACCCTTTTCCTAATTAGGGTCGACACTAGCAGGCCTCAAAACCACACCGGGCCTCCTGCCGGTGCCTTATCATCAAATTATTATTACCCAAGCATTAACAGGTTGATTGTTTAACATCGAACCCCAGAGCATAATAAAATATGATAACAGAAGGTAACTGACAACAGACTCGAGCAACAACCAACCCTAAGCATGCTAGTAAGACACGGGCAACAAGCAACGGGGTTATAGGTGTGGAGGTGAGGCAATATCAGGGTTTAAGGATACATGTGATAGGTTCGGAACACAAGCAACGATACATAGGGCTAGCAAAATAGACAACGGAAAGTATCGGTATCCAATGTTGAAAGGAACATAGTGGTTCATGTGAGTGATAACTTGCCTGCAAACTCAGTAGCCTGGTACTGAGCTAAAATCCTCAGAAGGGGTGTCGTAAAGATCGTCGGTCTCAACGTCGTCGTCTATTCGAGAAGAAGCAAACAAACAACGCAGAGAACAAACAATCAATAACATGGCATAGTGCACAATCATGGGATGATGCATGACAATTTAATGGATGCATCAAAATAAACTAGTTGACATGGTAACACAATTTTAAATGGACCCACATGCAAGTTGAGTTGCCTATGAAAAGCCCATGCATTTAGGTTGAAATAATTGTTTTACAACTAATCAACGGGTGAAAGTGGATTAGCATGATGCATGGATGAGGAAAACAGAAAAATAACAACAATAGAAACAAGTAGGAATGAAATTTGACAATTTTGGAAATTGGTTTATTAAGTTAAGAATTATTGGTTTCTTAACGGTGTCACACAAGCATTTGTTGTTTTCACCAATTTTAATTGTTCAAAACAAATAACAAAATTCATATTTGAAAAGATTATGTTTTTCTGGTTTGAAAACATATTTTATATGTTCAAAAATAATTTAATTTGAGCAAGTTATTAATTTGGCAATTTTAATTGCATTAAATAAGAAACAGTTGTTTTCAGCAATTTAAATTATTCAAAACAGCAAACAAAGTTGATATTTGCAAAGTTCATGAAAAATGGGATGGAAAACATATTTTACATGTTGGAATTGGATTTGAATTGCCCAAGTTATGAATTTTCCAATTTAAAAGGTTTTAATTAAAGCATTGGATTATTGCACCACTTTTAATTAGGGAAAACAATAAACAATTTGCATTGAAAAGGTTGAAAACATGTAGCAAATGTTTCACGTAAAATTAATTCAATTGTGCCCAAATAAAATACCAATGTGTAGAGTTTGTTAAGACAAATTTTTAGAGCCCAAGTTTGCTTAAATTGGATGAGCAGAACTAAAATTATGAAATTCCAAAGTTTCCACTTTTTATTGCATTTTCAGTAATTAATTATTTAGTGCAAAAAAATTTACAGAAATATGTTGCAATTTTGTTACTAGTAGAAAGAGCACAAAAATTTGAATCCACAGAAACTTGAATTACTCAATTTGGAGCAAGATTCAATTTTTAATGGATTTTAGACTTAATGGATCAGATATGGGTGTCTGAGATTTCGGGCAGAAAAAGAAAGAAAAAAAAACAGGAAAATAAAAGGGTGGGGGGCTTGGGGATCGAACCCGTGACCTGGGAAGTGCGCGCTAGGGTGTGTGCCAGTTGGGCTGTTGCTTGCTGAGTTGAAAGAGGATAGCTAGTTGGGAGGTTAAGGTTCAGACAACTAATAATTGAACAAAATCGAAAATTAACCAGAAAAAGGTGGGGGGTGCGGGACTCGATCCTGGGAGCTGTCGCTTGCGCGCGCGGGCGCTGTACCAGTGCTGCTCTGAACCGTTTTGTGGAAGGTAACGAGCAGGTTTGGGCATATGCTTATGTCTGCGCGTAAACTGAACTAACTGAATTTCTGTGCGTGCAGGTTCAGGCTGGACAGCGGACAGGGGCGGCCATGGCTGCTCGCGGCGCTGCGCTCGGGAGCCCGCGGTGGCGCGCGGTGGCCGGCGGGCGGGGGTCGTGCGGCGCGGACCGTGGGCTTGTGCGGAGGGCCACGAGGGGAAGAGATCGAGGGGGAGGGCGACGAGGCGGCTCACCTCGACGACGTACAGAGGGAGTCGATCGGTGGCGACGGACGGCGAACCCGGCGATGGCGGCGGAGCTCCGGTCGTCCTCGAGGGAGATGGAGGGCACGGCGAGGTAGAGGAAGCCGAGCCCTTTCCGTTCCCGGCCCTAGCGCGGCCGGGCGGGCACCGGGACGGCGGCGCTCGCCGGAGGGAGGCGACGGTGATGAAGTTTCGATGTGGTGTTCGAGTTACAGAGAAAAGGAGGAGCAGGGAGAGAGGAGGAGATGGCGGCGTTGAGAGGAAATAGGGGAGGAGCGAATTAGGGCAGGAGGAGGTGCTCGAGGGCAGGTTATAGAGGAGGAGGGGGTAGCTCGGCCGTCCACTGCCTGTATGTCGACGTGGACTCCATGGATGGTCTGCCGTACGAAGCTTAGAGACGATGGGGGGTACCGGGCCTGGTGGAAGATGGGCTGGCCCCAGATGGGTTGTTTGCCCCTTTTCCCCCTCTCCCTCTCTTATTCTTTTCTGTTAATTAAATTTTTTTCAGATTTGGGAAAAGAGAGAAACCAAATGGTTCTAGGGTTAGCAAAATTTGGAATAAATTGTATTGTTGAAATATTGTGATAGCAACAAGTCCACACTTTGGTTTACCAAAAATATTTTAAATATGTTGCTTGTTTGAAAAAATTAAATGAATTGAGCCATTTGTGGTATCAAAATAAATAAATGAAACTTAAGCCACTTTAAAGATTTTGATTCCAAGTTTTAGTGGAACAATTTGTTTGTTTGTTTTGTAGTTTTTATTTGACACATTGTAACATAACAAGTATGACAAATAATTTTAATGTTCTGTTTGGAATTCAAAATAGAAAACAGATGGAAACAAATCAATTCAAATGCAAAAAAAATGCAAACAAAGCAATGGTTATGATGACATGATGCAAAAAAAAAAACAAGAAACAAACATCTAGGGGGAGATTTTCATACTTGGGATGTTACACTTCTAAGCGTGATAAAGTTTCCACATAAGTCTTTCTCCAAGTTCTTTAATGGCTTTCCATGCATCACATCTAGCTGAATGGAAGAATGTTGTGTGTTGCTGTGGGTTGGTGAAGATACAGTTCCCTTCAGTCTCGTGGTCATACTCATTTCTTCTGTATAGGTGAAGTTGCACTCACAAATACTCTTGACCATCTTCCATGAAAGTAAAACCTTTGAAGATTGTTGCATCTCCAAATCCTAAGCTTAACATGAGGTTCTTCAATGCCTTTGGGAAATCAGTCCCACAATCCAGAGTCATGGTCATCACTGGGCCCTCCTTGATTGAATCAAAGAAGTTGGTCATCTATCAATAAGATAAGACATTAGAAGATGCACAATAGGTAGAAGTTATTCCTAGGTAAGCTTGTTTAAAATAGATAGTCAATCCTAGGGTCCTTGAAGTCCTTGCGGTGGCGAAGTTGAAGCTCCGTCATGTTTATGTTTTGAAGGGTAAGATAAAAATATAAGTCATAGAAGCATAAGGTAAAGAGGTACTACATACAAGGCGAGTAAAAATACTTAAAAAATATTATGTCTTCTTCTATGGTGATCAACAGATCATCAACAACTTGTCAAAATTTGGATATTCACTATAGTGAGAGATACTGACATTCGCTAACCAATCAAGGAAACGGTCTCATGTACGTGGACATGTAATGTTGGTCC
The DNA here is from genome assembly GCA_028641055.1 of Alopecurus myosuroides. Lineage (NCBI taxonomy): Eukaryota > Viridiplantae > Streptophyta > Magnoliopsida > Poales > Poaceae > Alopecurus > Alopecurus myosuroides. The sequence goes on along the minus strand of CM054057.1, from coordinate 704,065,238 downwards.
GGGCCGCTTCATCTCACTATGCCGCTAGGATCCAAAAATACTCAAAGAAGTTAATAACATGATCAAAATGGTTTATCAAAACCTAAGGGCTCAAACCTACAGGTAACACTTGGCTCTGATACCATTTTGTAGCATTATCACATTTTAAAATGCAAGAATACTTGTATTAAGTGTTAGTCAGTGGATCAATGCTAGCACCACAATACAAAATTTAAAGTAATATTGTAGAAGTATGAAAATTATTAAATCGAGATCGAGTATAGCCAAGTATAGCTTTATTACAAAGTGCATAGCCTTGAAGGCTAGCAAAACCCAGATTTCTATTTAGCAAAAATAAAGTAGCAATGAGGCTCCAACTTCAAGCATGTGCCACGGGAAGTACATGTACGGTGTAGACTCATGTCCAAGAAACATCTCAATCTTCATCCGAATGACCTGCATGTTGGAATATGCAGCCCACGAAGGAGGTTAGTACAATTTATTGTATTGGAAAAAGACACTATGGTGGATATAAAATGGCAAGTCTAAACTACATGCATATTTGGCTTGGTGGAGTTTTGGTTGTTTGTACACAGCTAGTTTTCTCCTTAAACTCGGGAAAATAGTTTTCTTTTCAAAGATTGGCACCATGGGATAAATCCCATGTGCACCACAACTAATGTTTCCTTAGCCAAATTTTACTTCTTGAAAACGGTGTTGAGATTCTTCGGTCCATCCTTGTCCAACTGCTTGAAGTTGTCCATTGCCTGGAACACGGCTAAGATCTTAGTTTCTAACTCTGCAGAGATTGTGCACTTTAACCCTATACACATGGAGTGCATCATGGAAATGAGAGAATTGAGACGAGATCTTTTAGAAGTAAGAATCCAACCCACTGGAAAGACCCATTCCACCTATAATTCCGCTACATCTGCTTGTCAAGCCTGGGATGAACTCTCACAACTTAGTTGATCAAGACAGAGCCCATATGTCAAAAGTATGCACGAGAAGCTTCTACACTTAGAGAGACTTGGAAATCTCTTTGTTCCTGGGTGGCATTCCTCAATTTAACACCTCAAGCGATTAAAGGCCTTAAGGAGACACTAAACTTTCGACAACCATACACTACCAAATCCACCTAGGTGGTTCATTGAAATTTATACTTAGAATTTTTCCACAACATCATGTAAAACAATTTGATAGAATTGTATAACTGATGTCTACACACGATTCTATTCTTGCAGACAGTGTTGGGCTTCCAAGTGTAGAGGTTTGTAGAACAACAACAAGTTTACCTTAAGTGCATCACCCAAGGTTTATCGAACTCAGGGAGGAAGAGGTCAAAGATATCCCTATCAAGCAACCCTGCAATTACGATACAAGAAGTCTCCTGTGTCCCCAACACACCTAATACAATTGTTAGGTGTATAGGTGTACTAGTTCGACAAAGAGGGAGTGAAATACAAGTGATATGGATGAATATAAGTGATAATAGAAATCTGAAATAAAAATGGCAGCAAGCAAACATTTAGCAGAACTAATTTTAAATGGTGTTTCAATGTTAGAAACAAGGCCTAGGGATCATACTTTCACTAGTGGACACTCTCAACAATAATAACATAATTGTATGCATAAATATCATCTCTTCACTATGCTACTCCAAACCACTCTCTAGTTGAATAACAAACACCAATCAACCGCGTAGGGCAATAAAAGCCCTCCTTAGAGTTCGATTTCTCCATCCGGGTAACCTCACACTATCACTATGAGCGCTAGATGGTTCCAGACAAACACCACAATTTTATAGGGTCATCCAACACAAAATATAAATATCATGCTAAACCACAAGGTGCACACACTATCACCTTTACCCCGTGATCAAAGTGTCTACGGATATCTCATAACAAAACCACTTGAGTAGCATAACAGATGAAGAGTAACATCTACTTATTCAACTAGATTACAAAGCTCATGATCACATAAAGATCACACCATGGGAGAGAGAGATGAAACACATAGCTACCGGTAGATCCCTCGACCTTGGGGGAGAACTACTCCCTCCTCATCATGGGAGTCAGCAACAACTATAAAGATGGTGGTGGAGTCGATGGAGATGGCTCCGGGGGAACTTCACCATCCCGGCAGGGTGCCGGAATAGAGATTTTCGTCCCCTGAAACTTGTCGGCGGCGGCGGAGGAGCTACAGAACTTTTTATGGAGGGAGTCTGAATATTTTAGGGTTTATGCATCAGGGGGATTATATAGCCCAAAGGGCAACGTCGGTGAGTGGCCAGGGGGCACACCACCTGGTGGCGTGGCCAGGGGGTGACCCACGCCGTCCTATGGTGTGGGACCCCTATGGCCCCCCTCCGGGTCCCCTCCGGACTTCGTGTACGTGACAAATTTCTAAGACTTATGGGTTTTGTTTCTTCCAATTCCGATTATATTTCCAGAATAACTTTTCTAAAACCAAACATAGTAGAAAACATGAACTAGCTCTGTGACATCTTGTTAATAGGTTAGTCCCATAAAATCCATAAAAATGACATAAAGTGTATAAGAAACATGTAGCATATGGCATGAAAACAACATGAAACATTAGAAATTATAGATACGTTTGAGACGTATCAAGTATCCCCAAGCTTAGTTCCTACTCATCCGCGAGTAGGTAAAACGATAAAAACAAATGATTTCTGGGGTGAGATGCTACTAACATAAACTTGATCATCTAAATTGTAAAATCATTTGTAAAGCTGAGATCATAGTACTCTAAACACAGACATGATATATATAATTCTGATAATAAAAGTTAGCAATCATTTTGCATCATGAAAAGTAAGACAAATAAAAGATCATAAATAATAATGCACTTAAAAGTTAGACGTTTGTTTTGAGCATAAAGAAAACATAGCAAAGTGATATTTCGCTTGTCCTTAAAAGTGGGGCAAAACATAAATGCCAGGACACCTTAAAAGTTCAAGTGGATGACTAGAAACAATTAATTTAAGAGCAAGTAATAACACATCATGAATCAATCAATAATAATCTTTGGGACTGATGCATATTTGATGGCTCCCAAGTGCAGGAGATCAATTGTAGTACTTTTCGAATTAGAAAGGTTGTCGAACCCACGAGGAGCAGAAGGAACTGGTAAGTAGAATAGCAAAGGAATAATAAAAGCAATAGGTGTTTTTGTGTTTTAATTGTGTAGTGCAAGTAAAGTAAAATGCGGAAAGTAAATTGCAGCAAGTAGTAGGTCTCAATGAGAGACAAAGCCCAATCCTCTAATGCGCAAGAGGACAAGGTCAAGTGTGTGTTTGTGTCTTATATGTGGAAAACGTTCCCGAGGGCTGCACGGATTTAGCTGGCATAGTGATTCATTGCATAACATGTTTGTATATCTTGTCTAGTTTTAATCTTCTTCGGACGGAGCCACAAATAGGAATAGCTAAATAAATAAACTATCACCCCTTATGATGGATCACGTGGCCAATTAAATGACAGCACGAGAATTATTAAGACATGATGTCCCACCATAGCCTTATGCTCTAAGGTCCCCGATACAAGTACCCTCATAATGCAATTCAACGACTCTGTCTCAAGTTCCTGTCACCTAAAGACATCATCACGTCACTACACTATGGTGTTCTCCTATGAGCCCATGTAGATGAAGTGTTGTACAGTCGACGTTCGTACAACACCATCATAGAATCACATAAAATATAAATACTAGACCAAATAACAACTCATCTTATGTAACAAATCATTGCCAATTCATCCTATGCCCTCAGGAACATGCGGGAACTAATCACAACGTGCAAACATGATCATGTATGGTGACATATGTGGTACAAGACAATCTGAAACAATGGATCCACCACCAAATAATGACAAGTACTCAATCCCAAACATGCAACAGAGTACAATAACACGTATCTAGGGTGTAGCAATGATCAAACTATGAGGGGAACGGAGTGGATCACGGTGATGATGATGGTGGAGATGCAGGTGCTGGTGAGGATGGTGATGGAGATGCCTCCTCCCACGCCAAGGAGGAGATGGGGATGAAGATGGGGATGATTTCCCCCTTCTCCGGAGCTCCGGAGCAGCAGGATCTGTCTCTCCTGCGGAGAGTTTCGAGAGTTTCGCCGCCCTGGCGGCTCCGTATCGTCTCGGGAAAATTAGGGTGTTCGTTTTCGGGGAAGACGGAGTCGTCAGCAAAAAGACCTCGGGGAGGAGGTGCTATGGGCCCATTTGGGGGCCCCACACGTGGCCAGGGAATCTGGCCGCGTGGGCTACCCCCTTTTGGGCCTCCTGGCCCTCCTCCTTTGTGTCTTGTGCCCACAGCCTTTCTCCCGAAGAAAAACTTACAGGGTTTCTTTCCTTTCGCAATTTGGATACCTGTAGCTCCTGAAACATCAAAAACATGAAAACAGGTGTTTTCTGACACCCAGAAATTAAATACCAAAAATAGGGACTTTGTAGGACAGTCCCATAAAATCATCTAAAACATGCAAAACAATGACATAACATTGATAAAACATCCCAATAATGCCTATATGGAGGGTATAAATGATGATATAAAATGCACGTATCAACTCCCCCAAGCTTAAACCTTTGCTCGTCCTCGAGTAAATAAGGACATAGATCATTACATGCATCAATGGATTTATGGTTGATAAATAAATATGGGCATTGTATCATCATCATGTTCAGTTATAATGCAAGATGAATGAATAGAACTCATACACATAAGGATAACATATTCGAAGCTCTAGCAAACACCCCATACTTTTGAAAGCAAATAACCATTGTATGTTGTACAATCGAATTATACTCTTTAATTTGGAGAAAGATAAATGAGTAGAGGTAAAACATGATCAAGTCTCATTTAGTTTCCAAACTATTCAGCTTAAATTACTAATTGTAATGTGGCATCCATTGGGCTAAGACTCTCATTGCCCCTTTATCATTAGCATCTTAATTTATGAATGTTGAAGTAATGTGACAAGGTGTTGGTTGAATGTCTCATGCCCCGTGAGTGTGAAAACCTACTCCATGATTACTCAACTTAATATTCCTAATAAGCTTTGTACAATCATAATAAGTATTAATGACATCATAGAGAATTTCAAAGAGGTACCTCTTGCCGCATGACATAGAAACCAGCCCATGTCACAATAACAAGATGAACAAACGGAGTAGACTCATCATCCTTTTTTATTTCATTCACTATATGCATAGCTTCTTATTTTATTGTAGGATGTGTTTTGTAGAGTCCACTCTAGCTGTAAGTAAATTTCCACCATGATCAAGCATGGCTTGGGTTAGCGGCCCAATGCAATTTCTCTAGTCATATATACTTACTCATCAAAACTTACTATTCCTCTATTCATTTCAGCATGGCAGGAGTCCAAAAACAAAAGCACATGACATCAACTAAATATAAAATTTCTTTGTGCAATGTTGAAAGCTTTTCACGTGATGCACGTGTTAGCCAACTCCCAACCAAAATCCTTGTCAAGCACAAAACTTTTAGCTCCCATTAATGGGTCATGTTTGTTAAGTGCAATAGAAATAAATGTGTGCATTCAAAAGTTCGTGAGAGTCTTATCCCAAATTCAGCCCATGCCAATTAATAACATAAGCATCTTAATTTAGAGCATAAATGAAACTATAACATGGTGAACATGCTCGGAATAGCCATTAAGCTAATAGATAGATAGTGGATTTATGTCATATTGAGATAATTCTACAATTGTCCAACACACTCAAGTTAATTAATTTCAAGGCAAGATGTGACTGAAACCTCTAAATATGCCATGCTCATTTGCATGAGTGTTACCCATAAATCCCCAAAACAAGGGAATCATGGATGACACCATACTTTATTATTCATTGATAAACCATAAGACGGGGATGCATGATAATGCTCAATGAGCTCACTCAAGCCTAAACGAAAACGATACTAGATAATAAAAGCAAGACACAACAAAACTAGATAGACATGATAAAGCTGATAAAAGACGGGGGATAGGTGAAACTCCCCCAAGCTTAGATGGTTGCGGTAATTTCTTCATTCTCCCTTCTTCTCGTACTCCCACCACTCTTTCTTCTTGTCGTAATCTTCCTTCCACTCTTCCTGCTTCCATGGAAAAGGCCTTCCAGTATGGAAGGACATGGGTGGATCATTGTACCTGAGAGTGGCAACTTCTGCAATCTTCTTGAAACGTTCTTCATACTCATAGTTCTGGTTCTCCATGTCCCACATCAGAGCTTGGTACCTATCCATCTCTGATATGACACACAGATACCTAGTCCCCAGGTCCTTGATCCTCTCCTCGTACTCGTCTATCTTCTTCTCCAGCTCCAGATTCATGAAGTGGTGGGCATCAAGGCTGCGTTCAACAATAGAGTTATACCTAAAAACTTTTTGTTCCAGAGCCTCCAGCCTCTCCTCCAGCGTGCCTTCGGTCTTGGGAGCCTTCACCTCCTCCATGAGAAACACACCATCCTTCAAGGTCAGGGTTTTCATGGGGGTCATCACGGAGTTGAGGTAATGGTTCACAATGCCTCCCTTGGGTGGATCTTCCCCCCCAGGTTGGATCCGGAGCTTGACATGGCTAAACCCTGGCAGACAGAAACAGCAGAAACAAAGATCGCGCGAGAACTCTCGGTGCGGGATTAGATCGACAAAAGGGGGTATATATTGACGGGTTTTAGGGTACGACGAAGTGTCGGAGTCGAAAACGAGACGGAACGGGACTCCGAGGTGGAAAAGGGGTACCTCCACGCGGCCAAGGAATCTGGCCGCGTGTGGGGTCCTCTTTTCCCCCTAGAGGTCCAATTCCTTCCAATTTTCTTGTCCCACACGTTAATTTCCATAAAAAATGAGTTCCGTAAGTTTTCACGCAATTCCGAGAAACTTCCAAACACAATAATTGTAAATTATTGAATTTGGGTTTCTGAAACTGCAGGATCCCTTACAATTACCTCCTCCGGTCATTAACTTTATCTCCTCGATGGTTCCTATGAAGCTCTTTCCTGCAATATAATGTTTTAGGCGTTGTCCATTGACCACATGAGGTTTACCTTTCATATCACCGTGAAGACGGATGGCCCCCGAACGGTATACCTCCTGTACTACCAATGGACCCTGCCATTTTGAAGCTAATTTCCCTGCAGAAAACTTAAAACGAGAGTTGTACAATAGGACTTGATCACCTACTTTAAATTCCTTTCTTTTAATTTTCTTGTCATGCCAAATTTTAACTTTCTCTTTCAACAATTTTGCACTTTCATATGCTTCATTCCTCCATTCATCTAATAGATTTAGGTCAAGCAATCTCTTCTCCCCCCTGTTTTTAAATCAAAATTTAATTTCTTAATAGCCCATCTAGCTTTATGTTCTAATTCAACGGGTAAATGACATATATTTCCATAAACCATTTTATAAGGAGACATACCCATAGGATTTTTATAAGCTCTATAAGCCCACAATGCATCATTAATTTTAAGTGGCCAATCAGATCTAGCTCTGTTTACTGTTTTCTCTAAAATAAGTTTAACTTCCCTATTACTTAATTCAACTTGTCCACTAGTTTGAGGATGATAGGGTGATGCAATTCTATGATTAACATTATATTTTGCCAATGTTTTTCTAAGAATACCATGCATAAAATGAGATCCACCATCAGTAATTAAAAATCTAGGAACACCAAATCTAGGGAAAATAATTTCTTTAAGCATTTGCATGGCTGTGGCATGGTCTGCACTCTTAGTAGGAATTGCTTCTACCCATTTTGTAACATAATCAACATCAACCAAAATGTGAGTATGTTTTGTACTAGATGCAGGAAATGGTCCCATAAAGTCAAAACCCCACACATCAAATGGTTCAAGTGGTAATGTATAGTTCATAGGCATTTCATTCCTTCTACCAATGTTTCCTACTCTTTGACATTTATCACAAGTTTTAACATATTCAGCACAATCCTTGAATAGAGTAGGCCAATAAAAAACACATTGTAATACCTTTGTTGCAGTACGATCTCCTGCATGATGTCCTCCATCGGGACTGTCATGACAATGTCTTATAATAGCCTGCTGTTCATGCTCAGGTACACAACGTCTAATAATGTCATCAACACTTTTTTTATACAAGAATGGATCATCCCAAAAATAATGTCTAAGGTCATAAAAGAATTTATTTCTTTGCTGGTAAGTAAATTGTGGTGGCATAACTTTCCCAACAATAAACTTTGCATAATTAGCAAACCAAGGAGATGCAACTTTAGCACTAGAAACACTAACAAGGGAAAGTTGTTCATTAGCAAAACTATCATTAATAGGAATAGGATCATCAGGTATATTTTCCATTCTAGAAAGATGATCAGCTACGGGATTATCTTCTCCTTTCCTATCTACTATGTGTAAATCAAATTCTTGCAACAAAAGTACCCATCTTATTAGCCTAGGCTTAGCATCTTTCTTATTCATCAAATATTTAATAGCATAATGATCAAAGTGCACGGTGACTTTTGAATCAATTATGTCAGATCTAAATTTATCACATGCAAATATTACCGCTAAAAATTCTTTTTCAGTTGTAGCATAATTTCTTTGAGCACCATCTAGTGTTTTACTAGCATAGTAAATAACATTCAATTTCTTATCAACCCTTTGGCCTAAAACAGCTCCAACTGCATAATCACTAGCATCACACATAATTTCAAAGGGCAAGTTCCAATCAGGAGGTTGAATAATAGGTGCAGTTATTAAGGCTTTCTTTAAAACATTAAAGGATTCTATGCAATCATCATTAAAAGAAAACGGAACATCCTTTTGCAAAAGATTGGTTAGAGGCTGTGATATTTTAGAGAAATCTTTAATGAACCTACGATAAAAACCTGCATGACCGAGAAAACTTCTTATACCTTTGATGTCTCTTGGATATGGTAATTTCTCAATAGCTTCAATTTTTGCTGGGTCAACTTCTATTCCTCTTCCAGAAATACGATGCCCAAGAACAATTCCCTCTGTTACCATAAAGTGACACTTCTCCCAATTAAGAACAAGGTGTTGGTCTTCACAACGCTGCAAAACTTTGTTAAGGTTGAACAAGCAATTACCGAAAGAAGTACCATACACAGAAAAATCATCCATAAAGACTTCCACTATATTTTCAATATAATCAGCAAATATAGCATTCATGCATCTCTGAAAAGTAGCAGGCGCATTACATAAACCAAAAGGCATTCTCCTATAAGCAAATGTACCATATGGGCAAGTAAAAGTGGTCTTTTCCTGATCATCACTATGAACTGGAATTTGAGAGAAGCCTGAATACCCATCTAAATAACAAAAGTGAGAATGTTTAGATAATCTCTCTAGCATTTGATCAATAAAGTGCAATGGGTAATGGTCCTTACGAGTTGCTTTATTTAATTTTCTATAATAAATGCACATTCTATAACCAACAACGGTACGTTGAGCAACAAGTTCATCATCTTTATTAGGAACCATGGTAATTCCACCTTTCTTAGGAACACAATGAACATGACTAACCCATTTACTATTAGCTATAGGATAAATAATACCAGCCTCTATGAGTCGAATTACCTCCTTTCTTACCACTTCCTTCATTTTTGGATGTAGACGGCGTTGGAAATCAACAACAGGTTTAGCATCTTCTTCCAAATTAATTTTATGCATACATAGAGCTGGACTTATGCCCTTAAGATCATCAAGAGAATAACCAATAGCCTTACGGTGAGCTTTAAGCACATCAAGTAATTTCTCTTCTTCCTCAGCTAAAAGGTTAGCACTAATAATAACAGGATATCTATTTTTCTTATCCAAGTATGCATATTTCAGATTTTCAGGCAAAGGCTTTAATTCAAAACTAGGATCTCCTTTAGGAGGTGGGAGTACTCCTAGATTATCAGGTGGGATATGCAATTGTAATTGTGGAGGTTGCTGCCATAATATTTGTTCTAAAGCTTCTTTTTCTGCATCATTAAATGGCTCTTCCTGATTAAGCATATAACGTTCCACCACGTCTGATGAAGCTACAACTATATGAGCAAGAGTTTCAATTATATCTTTAGATTTTGGTTCTTTCTTAGCAGGTTTATCAGCAAATTTAGAAAAATTAAATTCAAGTTTCTCTCCAGCACATTCAATAAACACCCTTTCTCTAGGCAAATCAGTTTTAGCACCAACAATATGTAAGAAAGGTCTACCAAATATAATAGGACAGAAAGAATCTTGTGGACAACCAAGCACAATAAAATCAGTAGGATATTTTATTTTCCCTACCAATACTTCAACATCTCTAACAATTCCAAAGGGACTAATATAATCTTTATTAGCAAGCTGAATGGTCATACCTGTTTCTTCCATGGTGATAGGATCAATATCAGGCTTAATTTCTTGATAGAGAGAATATGGAATTACACTAATGCTTGCTCCAATATCACATAAACCATGATAACAAGAAGTCCCGATAGAGCATGATATAATTGGCTTACCAACTTTGGATGAATTCCCTTTAATAATTTTGGTAGCATCTTCACATAAATAAACATCAACAAGATCTTCTTTATTTAATTTCTTAATAATAGAGACTTGGTTCTTGACTTCCACCTGTTCTTTAGGTTGAGAACATCTCTTTCTACTTTTGTCAGCAACAGCAATAAGAAAATTCTCTTTAACTTTTTCAGGATAGGGAGGTGGTTCAATATATTCTTCTATTACTACAGATGACACTGGTGTTTGTTTAATAAATTTAGGGACAACAATAGAAGATTTAACAGGTTCAACATAATAATCAAAGCCACTTTTAGGAATTCGAATGTGCTCAGCAAATTTCTTAGCTATTTCAATTGCAACATATGGATCAAGACCAAAATCTTTAATAACATTCTTGAACAAAATAGAACTAGAGAAACTTTCTACACATGAATATCCATAATCAAAATAAGCTTCATTACCTTTGTCTAGGTCCCAATATTCAGAGTTCTTCGAAATAATTTCCAATAAATTCCAAGGTTCTTCTGCAGTATTATTTGTAAAGCTTCCACCAGATGAACCATCCAAATATTGCTTTAGCCTATCAGGTAGTCTCACATAAAAGTTTATCAATATAAGTTTATTTGTGAGATCATGACAAGGATTCTTACGAAGGAGGTCCTTAAGCCTCCCCCAAGCTTGAGTAATACTCTCTCCAAGGTGTGGCCAAAAATTAAATATAAAGCAACGGTTCTCATAAGTTCTTTAGGAGTAAAATATTTAAGAAAGAAAACCTTCATAAAAGTATCCCAATTATGTGTAATTTCTTCATCCATGGACATGTACCATTTTCGAGCATCACCAGTTAAGGACTGGTACAATAACTTGCATTTTACCTCCTCAGAAATAGCATTGGGCCTAATTAGCCCACATATATCCTCAATAGCCCGTATGTGATCACTTGCAGCCTTTGTTCCATCCCCTGCAAAATACTCATTCCAAACAGCTTTAACAAATTCAAGGGGAATAATATAACCATCATCATGAGGTGCTTTTTCAACAACTTTAGGTTTAATAGCATAAGCACTCTCATATAAAGCAAGTTTCAGCGAAGCATCTCTCATAAAATCCATAATAACAACAGGATGCAACAGCAAGTAAAATTCAGCTTTCAAGTTTCCTTACCAAACTTCTTACCAATAGCGCTACGCTCCCCGGCAACGGCGCCAGAAAAGTGTCTTGATGGCTCCCAAGTGTAGGAGATCAATTGTAGTACTTTTCGAATTAGAAAGGTTGTCGAACCCACGAGGAGCAGAAGGAACTGGTAAGTAGAATAGCAAAGAAATAATAAAAGCAACAGGTGTTTTTGTGTTTTAATTGTGTAGTGCAAGTAAAGTAAAATGCGGAAAGTAAATTGCAGCAAGTAGTAAGTCTCAATGAGAGACAAAGCCCAATCCTCTAATGTGCAAGAGGACAAGCTCAAGTGTGTGTTTGTGTCTTATATGTGGAAAACGTTCCCGAGGGCTGCACGGATTTAGCTGGCATAGTGATTCATTGCATAACATGTTTGTATATCTTGTCTAGTTTTAATCTTCTTAGGACGGAGCCACAAATAGGAATAGCTAAATAAATAAACTATCACCCCTTATGATGGATCACGTGGCCAATTAAATTACAGCACGAGAATTATTAAGACAATTGAAAGTGCATTTCGTTTTCCCAGTGTTTTGTGTGTTAGTTAACAATACTAAGTACATTATTTATCGAGGTGTTTAGTGTGCAGGAGTTATACTTAACATCGGCATCGAGCACTGAAAAATCGGTGAAGTTTGGCCTGAGGTTTTTGGGACAGAACTCAACCGGATTATTCGGACCGGATTATTCATCCTGGACCGGATATTCCGGTTGCTGAGAAAGGAGCTCAAAAATGACTAAGGACTGAGAATTTCGCTTACTGGAATCAACCGGATTATTCGGACCGGATATTTCATCCTGGACCGGATATTCCGGTTGCTGCGAAAAATTGCTAAGGACTGGAAGTTTTGAGCTACTGGAGTCAACCGGATTATTTGGTCCGGATTATTCATCCCGGACCGGATATTCCGGTTGCTGCGAAAAACTGCTAAGGACTGGAAGTTTTGAGCTACTGGAGTCAACCGGATTATTTGTACCGGATATTTCATATCTATACCGGATATTCCGGTTGCAGTTGAGGAAGTGGAAAAATGGCTAAGGACTAGAAGATTTGCGTACTGGCATCTACCGGATTATTTGTACCGGATTATTTCAGATCAACCGGATAATCCGGTCCAGCACTGCAGTTCTGCGTGGAGCAAACTAACCGGATATTCCGGTCCAAACTTGGACCGGATATTCCGGTACCTTTTTTCCTGCACAACGACTAGTTGTGAGGAGGGACTATAAATAGCCCTCCTCTTCTTCCTCAAGATCTAGTTCTTCCCCTTAGCATTGATGAGCATTTAAGAACTCACCAAATCCCTCATAACTCCCAATCCCTCCACCCAATCTTGAAGATCTTTGGAGGATTGAAGGAGAAGGCCCCGATCTACATCTTCACCGACCCGTTCTTCATTTCCCCCTCTCTAGCTCGAGGGATCTTGCCTAGGGTTTCCTCTTGTGGAGAACCTAGGCATCTTGTTTCTTGTTGGTGATTCAAGAGTTGTTGGGAGCCCCCAATTAAGTTGTGGGTGTGTGCCCCAAGGTGTTTGTAAAGGATTTGATCCCCGCCTCAAAGGGGTTCTATAGTGGAAGGTGAACTAGGCCTTTGTGGCGAAGTTCATCGGAGAATAGGGTGAAGCCTTAGTGGCGTTGAGTAGGCCTTTGTGGCGAGCTCACACCCCTCCAACGAGACGTACTCCCCTAAAAAGGAGGAACTCGGAAATACATCGTGTCTCCGTGTGCTTCCATCGGTTACCTCGTTCCTCCCTCTCTTTACTTACTTGTACTTGTTGCATTGATTGCTTGTCTTGTCATATAGGTAAATTCATCACTAGTTGCACTATCTAGAGAATTTACCTTTCTTGTCAAGCCTAAATTTGAGAAAAATTAAAATTTGCCGTAGCACCTATTCACCCCCCCCCCTCTAGGTGCCCATACTATACTTTCAATTGGTATCAGAGCCTCGGCTCTTCTATCGGGCTTAACCGCCTAAGAGTTTAAGTATGGGTGATGAGGACGCTCCGTCCGAAGGAAATGTGTCCATGAATGATCTCAATGCTTTGAGAGAATCATTGACCTCATCCATAGACACTAAATTTGAGGAGTTGTGTCTACTCATGACAACACTCCTCAAAGCCAAGGAACCGGAGGTGGTCGACTCATCCCCTGCGGAAACGGAGGGTGCCAAGATTGGGGTTGATGGTGAACCACCTAAAACTGCTTCCGCCGAACAATCCGCTAAGAAGGGTGTGAATGGAAAGGAAGGATATCATGCCGTTGAAGGCCAATATTCTCCCGATCCTCCCATCCCTTTTCCTCATATAATTCCTAGGGGAGATCCACCTAAAATTGATGCATATTCTTTTCGTGAATGGCAATACTACATGGAGACTCACTTGAACTCTTCTTGTATAGATCTTTGGAGAATCACTCGTGATGGATACAAGCCATATGATCCCAAGAATCTCACAAGAAGAGAGGTTGTAGATTGCCAACTCAATTACACCGCTTTGTCCATCCTTCATCAAGCCGTGGGCCCCAACCACATGCCGCATCTTCAACACTTCTCCACCGCCAAAGAGACATGGGATTCCCTTGTCGTCATGTTTGTTGGGAATGAAAGCATGCAAAGAAATCGCTATGACACCTTGACCAATGAGGCCGAAGGATTCTTCATGCGTGATGGAGAAGATCACATTGACATGTATCGGAGGCTCAAATCTCTTGCCACCGCTTTCTCTAATGCGGGTGCAACACATATTGATGATGCTTGGATCAAGAGGAAGTTCATAATTGCCGTGATGCCTTTCGAGGGCACGGATATGAAGAGCATTCAAGGGAGACATGATTTCTCCACCATGACCTCTACCCAAGTCATGCAAGAGTTGAGCTCCTACAAAGTGCAAACCAAGAATGCTCTTTACAACCGTGCTAGGGCCATTGGAATGCATCAAGGAGCTTCCGTTGCTTTGAAGGCCAAGGTGTTGACAAGAGAAGTTGAGAATGATGAAGATGGTGAAGAAGCATTGCCTCCATTGAAGGAACAAGAATATGATCCCGTTCTAAAGGATCTAATAGCTCTCACCGTGCAAAAGTTTTGGAACAATCCCCCAAAAGGCAAGAAGTTTGTTGAGGAGAAGACCAAGTCTCGTTATGGTAATGATGGGGCTCAAAAAGTGAGATCTTGCTTCAATTGCCAAGACAAGTACCATTTTATTGCGGAGTGCCCCTATGAGAATAGAGAGAACCATAGCGGCAAGCTAATCCGCAAGGACAAATCCAAGGTTGAATACAAGAAACCTCATTTCAAGAAGAAACCTTTCAACAAGAAGACTCCTACCAAGTTTGTGCTCTTGACTCAAGAGGAGTATGATTCCGGGAGTGATGAAGAAGAAGAAACAACAAGTGAAGTGGCCGCTCTAGCTATTGCTTCCACTCCATCTTCGTCATCTCTCTTTGAATCCCCCAATGAAAATCTTCCTCAACGCGATGCCAAGTGCTTCATGGCTAAGGCCACGGAGGTATCATCTTCTCCTAACTCTAAGACCCCTAGTGAACTAGAACATATTACTTGTCTTAGAGAAGAAGAGGAAAGAGCCTCCTTGGACCGTTTTATGTCTAACATGCAAGGGGAGACCAAGAAGTACTTTGAGCATCTCATGAGGCAATTGGGAGAGGCCCAAGAGGCCCTTGAGAAAGGTGAGATTGAGAGAAGGGATGCGGATGAAATTGCATCTCTCTCAATGACTCTTGAGGAAGAGCATGATGGTAGAGTTTCTCTAGAGGATGAACTTGAAACTATTGAAACCACTCATAATGAACTTGTCTCTAAAATCATTAAGGAACGTGATCTTGCTATTGCTAAATATAAAAAGGCTAAAAAGGATAAAGTAGAGTTTGGGGTTGGTCATGGTAAACTAACCGAGGAGTTTGAAAAGCTAACCATTGCTCACAAAGCTTTGGAAAGCCAACACTCATCCCTCAAAGAGTTGCATGAACAACTTCAAACTCAACTTACTCAAGCTAAACATCCTAGCACTTCTACTTCTTCTTGTGATCATGCAAATATTATTGAAGAAAATGCTAGGTTGAAGGATGAGCTAGCAAGGCTCAAGGGCAAAAGCACTCAAGTTGAAAAGGTGGTGCTTGCCACCCCACAAGTGGTTGCCTCAAGCACTAATGCGGTCATTTCTAGACCACAAGTGAGTGCTCCAAGGCAACAAGTGGGCAAGCAAGGTCTTGGCTATGTAGCCAAGAAAAGGAACAAGAAGAAGAAGAACAAGAAGAAGAACAAACATGGTGCTTCGGGTGGTATTCATGAGGGACAACACTACTCGTAGCTCCTCCGCGGGAACTAACAACCCACACCATTTCTTATATGTTGATTATTATGGTGTTGTGCAAGCTAAATATGTTGGTCCTATTGAGGGTTTTATTGACTACACTATATGGGTTCCAAAGACCCTTGTTGCTAACATGAAGGGACCCAACTCGGGTCCTAACTCTAGTCAATGATCTCTTGCAGGACTATGCTTCCGGTGGGACTAAATGGATTCTTGATAGTGGATGCACTAATCATATGACCGGAAGCAAAGAACTAGTGACGGAGTTGCGACCAAATGACATCCAAGCAACCGTCACTTATGGGGACTCGTCCAAGTCTAAGGTATCCGGGTTTGGCAAGGTTGTGGTGGCTCCCGATATCACTATCGTGAACGTCATGCTTGTCGAATCCCTTGGTTACAATTTACTTTCCGTCCGCTCTCTTAGTAAGATGGGGTTCTCCGTCTTCTTTGATGGTGATATTGTGGTCCTTTTGAGGAGCAAGACTCTTGACGTCGCTCACGTGGGACATGTTGAAAATGAGTTGCATGTGGTAGACTTTTCGAAGTCAACCAACACTCAAGCAATGTGTCTTTTCGGGAAGGCGGACTTGGGATGGTTATGGCATCGCCGGCTATCCCATGTCAACATGAGAACTTTGCAAAGTCTTCACAAAAGTGGCCTTATTGTTGGACTAAAAGAAAATGTTTCCTTTGCAAAGGATCGCGTTTGTAGGTCGTGTGTTGAAGGGAAGATGCATGATATTGTGCACAAGGCCAAGACTATTATCTCATCAAAGAGGATCTTGGAGCTTCTTCATGTTGATCTCTTTGGTGTCGTGCCCGAGGCAAGTCTTGGCGGCAAGAAGTATTGCTTGGTGATTGTCGATGATTATTCAAGATACACTTGGGTTTATTTCTTCAAGTGCAAGAGCGAGACCCAACAAACCATCATCGACTTCTCCAACGAAGTACAACGTCAACACAATGTGCAAATCATGGCTATTAGGAGTGATAATGGGTCGGAGTTCAAGAACTATACATGGAATGAATTTCTTAGTGAAGAAGGCATTCGTCACAAATACTCTGCCACTTACACTCCTCAACAAAATGGTGTTGCCGAAAGGAAGAATCGCACTCTCTTGGATATGGCAAGGACCATGTTGGCGGAGTACTCTTCTCCCCAATATTTATGGGCCGAGGCCATATCCACCGCTTGCCACTCCTCCAACCGCCTCTACATCCGCAAAGGTTTGAGCAAGACCCCATATGAGATCCTCACCGGCAACAAGCCCAACGTATCCTACTTCCGTGTATTCGGTTGTAAGTGCTTTTATTTGATCAAGGGTATTAGGTTGTCGAAATTTCAATCCAAAACTTTTGAGGGTATCTTTGTTGGTTACGGTGCCGAATCCCACACTTATAGAGTCTATGACAAAGCCTCACGGATTGTCATAGAATCTTGTAGTGTGGTGTTCGAGGAAAATGACGGCTCCCAAGTGGCGCAATTTCATGTTTCAAATGTAGATGTTGAAATGCCTCAAGAAGCCATAGGAAGGATGGGTGTGGGATTCTTCCGCCCCATCGAGGGACACCTTATGGCGACTCGAGAAGGACTATGCTCTACCCAAGTGGAGCCCTCCTCTACATTTAAGATCAAGCCAAGGAGCCACCTACTACACTACAACCGAGAACATATTCAAGACCCTCCTCTCATTGATCAAGTGACTCCGCAAGTCGTACCCACTCCTCTCACTAATGCGAGTCAAGATCAAGGCCAAGATCATTCTTCCTCGTCATCCTCTTCTCAAGATGAAGCTAGTATTGAAGATATTGTTGATGACAATGTTGATGATCAAGGCCATGTTGGTCAAGATGGGGACCCAAATGATCAAGTGATCCCTCCTCGCAATAATGAGGAGATCGAAGCCCGTCGCATCAAAAGGATAAGAAGAGCTTTGAAGCAAATTGATGCCCAAGATAACAAGGTCTTGGAGGATGTTCAAGCTAGAAGATCCACTAGAAGGCAATTGGCTCATTTTTGTGAGCATCAAGCTCATATCTCTATGGTGGAGCCTAAGAAAGTGTATGAAGCTCTTGAGGACTCCGATTGGGTTGAAGCTATGCATGATGAGCTCAATAACTTTGAGCGCAACAAGGTTTGGAGATTGGTTGAGAAACCCAAGGATTGCCACAATGTTATTAGCACCAAGTGGATATTCAAGAACAAGCAAGATGAGAATGGCATTGTCATTAGGAACAAGGCAAGATTGGTCGCTCAAGGTTACACCCAAGTTGAAGGCATTGACTTTGATGAAACTTATGCGCCCGTGGCTCGCCTTGAGTCCATCCGTATCCTCCTTGCTTATGCTTCCTCGCACAATTTCAAATTGCAACAAATGGATGTGAAAAGTGCTTTCTTGAATGGTCCACTAAAAGAGGAGGTATATGTTAAGCAACCTCCGGGGTTCGAGAATCTCAACTTTCCCAACCACGTTTACAAACTTGACAAGGCTCTCTATGGTCTCAAACAAGCACCTCGTGCTTGGTATGAGCACCTTAGGGAGTTGTTAGATGATCGTGGTTTCGAAGTTGGAAGATTGACCCCACTCTCTTCACCAAGAGAGTAAAGGGAGAGCTTTTCATATGCCAACTCTATGTGGACGATATCATCTTTGGCTCAACTAACCAAGCTTTCAATAATGAGTTCTCTAAGCTTATGACTGACAGGTTCGAGATGTCTATGATGGGTGAGCTTAAATTCTTCCTTGGCTTTGAGATCAAGCAATTGGCCCGTGGTACCTTCATTTCTCAAGCCAAGTATACTCAAGACATGCTCAAGAGGTTTAACTTCCAAGAGGCAAAGATCAAATCCACTCCTATGCAAGTCAAGTGTCATCTATCACGCAATCCAAAAGGGAGTAAGGATGTGGACCAAAAGCTTTATCGTTCTATGATTGGTTCTTTGCTCTATCTTTGTGCATCTAGGCCCGATATCGTTTTGAGTGTAGGTGTGTGTGCAAGGTATCAAGCGGCTCCTAAGGATTGCCATCTAATGGCGGTTCATAGAATCTTTCGTTATTTGGTTCATACCTCAAGATTTGGTTTGTGGTACCCAAAGGGGGCACAATTTACTCTCAATGGATATACGGATTCCGATTGGGCGGGTGATCAAGATGATAGGAAGTCAACTTCGGGGGCTTGCCAATTCCTTGGTAGGTCCCTTGTAAGTTGGTCCTCGAAGAAACAAAATTGCATCTCTCTCTCCACCGCCGAAGCGGAATATGTTGCCGCCGCAAGTGCATGCACCCAATTGCTATGGATGAGGCAAACTCTCAAGGAATATGGAGTTCATTTGGACAAAGTACCTCTTCTATGTGACAATGAAAGTGCTATCAAGATTGCATACAATCCGGTGCAACACACAAGGACGAAGCACATTGAGATTCGCCACCACTTCATCCGTGATCACGTGGCGAGAGGAGACATTGCACTCGGTTATGTGCCCACCAAGGACAATCTTGCGGATATTTTCACGAAGCCACTTGATAATGCAAGGTTCATGTTCTTGAGGAATGAGCTAAATGTGATTGATTCAAGGAGTTTGGCTTGACTATCTTGCGCACACCCCTATAGATGAAACGTGTTCGAGCTTAGATGTAGGCATGGACATAGGGGGAGTGCTATCCTAACACATTGGGTGATTATGCCCATAGCAAAAATTCATTGTGATCTCTCTTTTTCTAATATTGAATTGTGAGCTTCAATGTTGAGTTTTGGCAATGCCCCCAAGATATATCTTCGCGATTGCATACCAAGAACTCTTACATGGTGGCTTCGGCCACCAACCTCTTCATTGCGAAGAGTTGGATCTTAGTTGGGTTTTTCTACTTGTCATTTCATTGCATTTCGTGTGTTTTCCCGGCTAAGTGTTTCTTCCTAGGAAAATCCCACTCAATTGGTATTTTTAGTTGGTTGCTTCTTGCTCTTGAGAGGGATAAGTACTAGTCTCAGTTTGGTAAATCTATCCTAAGCCTTTCTCTCAAAAAGCCTTTCTTTCTAAGCACTAGTGTCGTCCGTTGAAAACGAGGAAATTTCGAATCTGGAGGCAGTCGGAATTTCTGGTTCAGTTTTGAACCGGAATATCCGGCTGTATCGGAATATCCGGTTCAAACTTGAACCGGAATAGCCGGTTCGGCGAAATCCATATAACCTGGAGCCCGACGGGGATGGGCAGTTCTTGCCCTATTTCCCGTCCGCTCCTCTCCACCAAATCGCCGCCGCCGTGGTTCTTGGCCTCCCGGGCCGTTTCCTCCGCAAGATCTTGAAGATTTGGCCCTGATCTTGATCTCCTCGCGTTTTGGAACGACTCTACCCAAGATTTTCTCTCCATGGATCCCGGTATTGTTCAAATCTCTTGAATCTTGGTGCTATAACCTCACCTTCCATGGATGTGCGTTTTGTTGGCTTGCTTGGTAGATTTCGTTCCGAAGAGGACCCCCCATACATGCTAGAAACCATAGAGTAGTTTACTTGTTTGCAATCCATGTGGAAATCTGAGATCTAGGTTGATTTTGTGCTGTTCCACAATTTACCGGAATATCCGGTCCACGACTGAACCGGAATATCCGGGTAACCGGAATATCCGGTTCAGTTTTGAACCGGAATATCCGGCTAAGTCCAGTACTGTTTTAAGGGCAGCCCCAAATGGATCTTTCCCAGATTTCTACCTCGATTGTTTCCTGTAATCTCCTCTATCGTATCTATGTATGATTGTATCCGTTGTATGACACTAGTGTACTCATCTTGTGCTTTTCCTATTCTATCTTGTTTCACAGATGGTGACCACGATCGAAGCGTTCCAAAGCGCAAGAAGCTAGTCTCTACCCGTAACAAGAGGAAACCTCGGCTCAACTATAAGACCGACATTCCGACTCAGGAGTTCAATGAGCTCAGAAAGCAGGATGCCTATCTTTCTCCGAGGGTTGGCAACATTGATCCTCGTTTCTGGAATCTGGAGCAGTCCTACATTTACACTGACATCTATTGTGACTACCGCTATCCGTGCCGCCCTATGCATCCATATGACCATGCCGCTCTCAAGGCCAAGGATGAGTTTGCTGATGCAGCCAGTATTGTTGAGCGCTTCGGTTTGGTGAAGCTCATGGAGACCCAGTGCAACTACAACACGCAGCTGGTGATGCAGTTTATGTCCACCCTCGTGTACTCCACTGGTGATATTGTGACCCGTCTTAAGTGGATGTCTGGAGATACACCTTGTGAAGCATCTTTTGAGAGGTTTGCTCGGCGTCTTGGCTACTCTTACAGCGAGCACCCTCCTCTTGGTCACCGCGTCCATGAGGTTGATAGGCCGAGGAGGGAGGTGTCCATAGCTGAGCTATATGCCCCTGGTTTCACTGTTGGGGGACTTGAGGGACTGCTTCCACTTTATGATCAGCTGGTGCGTATCTTCAGAGCTTTCCTTGTGCCGAGTGGAGGTAACAACGATGCTCTCACTACTCCTCTGTGCAACCTTCTGATTCTGGCTAAGGAGTGTATGGAGGAAGAGGACCCGGCTGTCTCCTATACTGTGGATGTGATGGACATCATCTTTCACGAGCTCTATGCTGCTATGATTGGTGGCTACACCATACCCTATGCTCCCTATATCATGATGCTTATCAAGTATGAGATGAGGAAGGAGTACACCGAGCTACCCATGGTTGAGCACAAGGTAAGGAAGCTGTATGTCAAGAGGAAGGTGAAGACTGCGGCTGCTTCTCAGAGTGCTCCATTTGAGGGTGGTTCCTCTATGGGTGGTCCTTCTAGCTCTCATTCTGCTCCCAGGGTGCCTGTGTCTGATCTCACCACCTTGCGCAACGTCAGGAAGCTATCCTGGTTTCAGCGCAACGTGCTCTGCATGAAGCTGGACATTCACAAGGAACAGTACAGGGCGTATCGCAGGGACACTGACTTGGCTAGCTCTCAGCGTCAGATTCTCCATCACGTGAGTGGTGGCACTGGTGATGTTCCTGCTCCTCTTGATGCTCAGTCCTACTCTGCTTGGTCTGCTGAGGATATCACTCCTTGGGAGAGCATTGAGGCGGCCCTCAGGTCTACTCGGGAGACTGCTTCACGAGCTCATGATGCTGCTGCTGATGAGGAGGAGTCTGATGATGAGCAGGGGTCTGGAGACGAGTCGGATGCTTAGACCGTGTCTGGGGCGTTAGTTTGGCTATTTCCCTCCTTTTTGGTGTCTCGATGCCAAAGGGGGAGAAGTAGCCATTATAGACTACGG
The DNA here is from genome assembly GCA_028641055.1 of Alopecurus myosuroides. NCBI lineage: Eukaryota > Viridiplantae > Streptophyta > Magnoliopsida > Poales > Poaceae > Alopecurus > Alopecurus myosuroides. The sequence continues at coordinate 704,042,949 of CM054057.1, read as the reverse complement.
TATTTGCATGGGTTCGGGCACAAGCTTTTGCTTTTATCCTTCCTTTGCGAGCTTGTGTCCATTTTATCGTCATTTGTCGTGCTTGTGAACTTGTCGTTTAAAACTATGTGTGCTATTATGTGTGTGACTATTGGTTATCTGGATATTATCATGGTTATCTATTTATGGTGTGTTGGTTATCTATTATATATGTTGAGGAGATTATCTTTGGTTGTGCTTGGTTATTCTTGGATATATCGTTCTCGCACAAGGTATATACTTCTTTACACTCAACATAGTGGTGATGTTGTCTCATTGTCATGTTTGCTACTTGTTGAAAATCTCTTCCTATACATCATTGCATCCATTTGCGGTTGAGGAAAACAAAAGATATGCATAGAGATAGGGGAGAGATTTTCATCTTGTTTCAAGCATGATTACTGTCAAGGTTTATTGCAAATCTTAGTATTGTCATCTAACACCAAAAAGGGGGAGATTGAAAGTGCATTTCGTTTTCCCAGTGTTTTGTGTGTTAGTTAACAATACTAAGTACATTATTTATCGAGGTGTTTAGTGTGCAGGAGTTATACTTAACATCGGCATCGAGCACTGAAAAATCGGTGAAGTTTGGCCTGAGGTTTTTGGGACAGAACTCAACCGGATTATTCGGACCGGATTATTCATCCTGGACCGGATATTCCGGTTGCTGAGAAAGGAGCTCAAAAATGACTAGGGACTGAGAATTTCGCTTACTGGAATCAACCGGATTATTCGGACCGGATATTTCATCCTGGACCGGATATTCCGGTTGCTGCGAAAAATTGCTAAGGACTGGAAGTTTTGAGCTACTGGAGTCAACCGGATTATTTGGTCCGGATTATTCATCCCGGACCGGATATTCCGGTTGCTGCGAAAAACTGCTAAGGACTGGAAGTTTTGAGCTACTGGAGTCAACCGGATTATTTGTACCGGATATTTCATATCTATACCGGATATTCCGGTTGCAGTTGAGGAAGTGGAAAAATGGCTAAGGACTAGAAGATTTGCGTACTGGCATCTACCGGATTATTTGTACCGGATTATTTCAGATCAACCGGATAATCCGGTCCAGCACTGCAGTTCTGCGTGGAGCAAACTAACCGGATATTCCGGTCCAAACTTGGACCGGATATTCCGGTACTTTTTTTCCTGCACAACGACTAGTTGTGAGGAGGGACTATAAATAGCCCTCCTCTTCTTCGTCAAGATCTAGTTCTTCCCCTTAGCATTGATGAGCATTTAAGAACTCACCAAATCCCTCATAACTCCCAATCCCTCCACCCAATCTTGAAGATCTTTGGAGGATTGAAGGAGAAGGCCCCGATCTACATCTTCACCGACCCGTTCTTCATTTCCCCCTCTCTAGCTCGAGGGATCTTGCCTAGGGTTTCCTCTTGTGGAGAACCTAGCCATCTTGTTTCTTGTTGGTGATTCAAGAGTTGTTGGGAGCCCCCAATTAAGTTGTGGGTGTGTGCCCCAAGGTGTTTGTAAAGGATTTGATCCCCGCCTCAAAGGGGTTCTATAGTGGAAGGTGAACTAGGCCTTTGTGGCGAAGTTCATCGGAGAATAGGGTGAAGCCTTAGTGGCGTTGAGTAGGCCTTTGTGGCGAGCTCACACCCCTCCAACGAGACGTACTCCCCTAAAAAGGAGGAACTCGGAAATACATCGTGTCTCCGTGTGCTTCCATCGGTTACCTCGTTCCTCCCTCTCTTTAGTTACTTGTACTTGTTGCATTGATTGCTTGTCTTGTCATATAGGTAAATTCATCACTAGTTGCACTATCTAGAGAATTTACCTTTCTTGTCAAGCCTAAATTTGAGAAAAATTAAAATTTGCCGTAGCACCTATTCACCCCCCCTCTAGGTGCCCATACTATACTTTCAACATGATGTCCCACCATAGCCTTATGCTCTAAGGTCCCCGATACAAGTACCCTCATAATGCAATTCAACGACTCTGTCTCAAGTTCCTGTCACCTAAAGACATCATCACGTCACTACACTACGGTGTTCTCCTATGAGCCCATGTAGGTGAAGTGTTGTACAGTCGACGTTCGTACAACACCATCATAGAATTACATAAAAGATAAATACTAGACCAAATAACAACTCATCTTATGTAACAAATCATTGCCAATTCATCCTATGCCCTCAGGAACATGCGGGAACTACTCACAACGTGCAAACATGATCATGTATGGTGACATATGTGGTACAACACAATCTTAAACAATGGATCCACCACCAAATAATGACAAGTACTCAATCCCAAACATGCAACGGAGTACAATAACACGTATCTAGGGTGTAGCAATGATCAAACTATGAGGGGAACGGAGTGGATCACGGTGATGATGATGGTGGAGATGCGGGTGCTGGTGAGGATGGTGATGGAGATGCCTCCTCCCACGCCAAGGAGGAGATGGGGATGAAGATGGGATGATTTCCCCCTTCTCCGGAGCTCCGGAGCAGCAGGATCTGTCTCCCCCGCGGAGAGTTTCGAGAGTTTCGCCGCCCTGGCGGCTCCGTCTCGTCTCGGGAAAATTAGGGTGTTCGTTTTCGGGGAAGACGGAGTCGTCAGCAAAAAGACCTCGGGGAGGAGGTGTTGTGGGCCCATTTGGGGCCCCACACGCGGCCAGGGAATCTGGCCGCGTGGGCTACCCCCTTTTGGGCCTCCTGGCCCTCCTCCTTTGTGTCTTGTGCCCACGGCCTTTCTCCCGAAGAAAAACTGACAGGGTTTCTTTCCTTTCGCAATTTGGATACCTGTAGCTCCTGAAACATCAAAAACATGAAAACATGTGTTTTCTGACACCCAGAAATTAAATACCAAAAATAGGGACTTTGTAGGAAAGTCCCATAAAATCATCTAAAACATGCAAAACAATGACATAACATTGATAAAACATCCCAATAATGCCTATATGGAGGGTATAAATGATGATATAAAATGCACGTATCAATATTATACTCGGGATGACAACTACACTCTCTTAATTGCGCATAGAGTTAGAAAATGAAGACTCAACATAAAATTAAAAGAAAGACCCTTCGCAGAGGGAAGCAGGGATTAACTCATGTGTTAGAGTGTTTTATTTTATAAACAGAGGTATTGAAAACAGTTTTTTTAGAGAGGTGTATGCTTATGTCAACGAATGGTAATAGAGTTCTTGTCATCTTCCATACTAAACAAGTTGAGAGCGGTTCCATACTAAACGAATGGTAATAAAGTTCAAGTGGATGACTAGAAACAGTTTGCCATTACTCAATGAGATTTCACTCTGTTGCACCTTTATATGTGATTGAATCATCACTTCTTTTAGAGAGGCATTATTAGAAAGTTGTTGTATATAATTATTAGTGTTTGATGAATAGTCACCGATGCTTCATGTTCGTATTATTTATTATCGACACTCAACTCCATAAAACTTGTGCTCATGTTTTCGAGCTTAGTTTTCGCTTGGGGACAAGCGGAGTCTAAGCTTGGGGAAGTTGATAGGTCCATTTTGCATCAGTATCTTATATGAAAATTCTCCTTTAGTCATTGATATATTTCATATTTGAGTGCAATACTTATGTTATTTTGTCATTTTCTATGTGTTTTACAGTTTCCCGGATTTATTTATCAGAGTCAGGAATCAGAGGAAAAAGCACCTGACAAGTGGGGGATCTTCGAGACAACAGAAAATTCAAGAAAAATAAGAAAATGCGGTTTTACGAGAAATCATCGAGGGAGACCAAAGAAGGACGGGAGGGGACCTAGGGGACCACTAGGCGACCCCATGGCACGAACCCACCTCTCACTGCGCATCATGGCCTCCCGGTGGCTGCAACCCCTGCCTCCGACTTCCCTTTGGCATACTTACCCCTTTGACCTAAAAAAACAGGGGAGCCACTTCTTAGAATTTCTCCGCCGCCTCTTCGCGATGGAAACGATATAGAGAGGAAAAAGATCTTCCTGGCGGGGAGATTCCGCTGGGGAAATTCCTTCTCAGAGGGGGAAATCATCACCACCGTCATCGTCATCACGCTAGGCATCATCGGGACCATCATCAACATCATCTCAACCATCAGAAGCATCATAATCATCATCACATCTCATCTCTCTATAACAATTAGATTTTTATCTTGTGTTGTTTCCCTGGATCTCTTTACCGGTTTTGATTACCCCTTCGTAGTTGATGCTTCTGAGAATTGTCGGAGAATACTTGTTATAGTCAGATTGTTATCCATCATAATATCACCTCTGATCATAATCCATTTGATGTTTTATGAGTAGTTCATTTAGTTCTTCAGGACATGGGATAAGTCTAATTGTGAGTAGTCATAGTTCGTTGAGTAATATTTACCGGTTTGATATTTAAGTTATGTTGCTACCTCTCTAGTGGTGTTGTGTGAACATCGACTACATATCACTTCACCTTTATGGTCCTAGAGGGATGCATTGTGTATTGGTTTTCTTATGGAGGGTTTCTGGAGTGAAAAAAACCTGAACCCTAGTCTGTGAAACTTTACTTAAGGGAGAAGTAGATACCAAGAGTTCATTGCTATGGTTAGATTTATTTCTTAATTCCTATCTTGTATTTGCAGATGCTTGCAAGAAGTGTAATCGTAAGTGTACATTTGTGCTAAAAATAATTGGGCCTACGGTCCTAGAGGAACGTTTTTAGTCATTATAAGAAGCATCACCGCCTTGTACTTTGTGCTAAAAAGGATTGGTCTATATTACTCACCTACAATTACTTCGTCCTATCCAAGAAAAATTCACACTTACGATTACACTCCTTGCAAGTATCCGCAATTACAAGAAAGTAATTAACATAAATCTAACTGTAGCTATAATCTCTGGGATCCTATGCTCCCTTGTGTGTAAAGTATTTCAAACTGGGGTTCAGGATTCGGTCACTCTGGCAACCCTCCATGAGCAAACTAGTACATAATGCATTCCCCTAGGCCCTTGAAAGGTGAAGTACCGGGTAGTCGACGTTCACACAACACCACTATAAGAATAGCACCACAACTTAAATATCAAACTGTTAAATACTACTCAGCAAAACATGACTAGTAATAACAAGACTTCTCCCATGTCCTCTAGAACTAAACGAACTACTCACAAAACATCATATGGATCATGATCAGAGGTGATGCATAGATGAATAACAATCTAGTCATAACAAAAATTCACCGATAAAACTTGATAGCATCAACTGCAACGGAGCAATCAACACCGATAAAGATCTCCTAATGAATAGCACAAGTTAAATCCCTAATTGTTACAACGGGGTGAGATGGGATGAAGGGGCGATGGTGCTCATGGTGGAGACGATGTTGATGATAATCCTGATGATGCACGACGTGATGACGGTGACGATTTCCCTCAACGAGAGGTATTTCCCTGGCAAATTCCTGTCTGTCGGAGAGTATTCTTCTCACTGTCTCATTTCTGCCCCGAGACGGCGGCAGGAAAAAATTTCAGGGGCTCTCCGGATAGAATTAGGTCAGAGGGAAGAAGTACGCCAAAGGGGAGCTGAAGAGCGGCCATAAGGGCCCCAGGGAGAATTTTGGTCTCTCCCAGTGATTTCTCCCAAAACTTGATGAAAAAATTATTTTTATTTTTGAACGTAATTTAGGATTAACCAGGGATGGGAGCTTGTGGTGGTGGGTTCCTCCATTCAGCATCTTCAAGCTCAATAGAACTTCTCTTTCTGAGAAAATTCGCTAGCTCAGAAAAATCGCTAAATGAGAAAGGGTTATTCTATAACACCTTCAGTACGTATCTAAAGCACATACTACTTGAAAGATTTCATCTCTTGAGTAATCAGTCATTAGCAAGTCCACATAAATGGTCTCCTAACACTCTTGTGATCCATCTAAGGCGTAGGGTATCTTTTTGGCGCGAATAAAGGATTATGATGCTGCTAGAATGACTTGAAGGTCATGCTCTTGATTAATCCAATAGGGTATGGTTCTTCATTTGCGAATAGAAAGGTTAGTACTACATCAGCTAGAAAATGATTAATACTCATACATGTTCTTAATGTTACTTACAAAAGAAAGAAAGGGAGCACCTGGTAACTTGTAGCAGGCAATACATTTTCCTGGGAGCATTTAATCCATTTACTTGCATATATGAATATAATATCGGAGCACAAAGAGAGAATGAATACATCGAAGCATTTCATCCATATAGTTGCTGAAATTAAAAAGATCTAGCACACAAAGAAAGAGTAAATCATGGGAGTATTTCAACCATATGCTAGCAGAAATTAATAAGATCTACCACACAAAGAGAGAATAAATTAATGTGAGCATTTCATCAATATAATTGCAAAAATTAATAAGATCTAGCACAATGAAATTTATGGGCTTCTTTGTGTAACGAAATCAATTTACTTGCAGAAAATAATAAGATCTAGCACAATGAAATTCATGGGTTATTTGTGCAATGAAATCATTTACTTGCAATTTGTACCTCATAAGGTGTTTTGTTCAAACCTGGTGCTACATATTGAACATCAGGTTCAGGAATTTGATTGATCAATGAAGGAATGATCTTCCACCCCTTCGCATCATCTTGAAGAGTTTCAATGCAAGTCTTCTTGAAGAACTGACACCTCCTCAGCCTCAGCACCACCTTCCTCATCATCTCATGGTGGAGAGTTCAAGTCGAAGAGCATGACGCTGGTGATGTAGATGGATGCTTAACTTCTAATTTTGAATTGTAGTTGCTGATGTACATTTTGTTTTCTCCAGTTTGACTCTAATGTAAAAATGGCGACAAGCCAAAACTGAACTTTCTCATCCCCGTGTGATTTGGCGCAAAGTAAACATGCGGGGCTAGTGCTTTGTATCATGTGATACAATTAGATGCCAATTGGTTGGCTAGCATTAATTAAATATTGGATGATCGGGATAATGCTTTGTATCATGTGATACAATTACTGCAATGCTTGCTTATTTTGTGTGGATTTTTTCAAGACGTAGAGTAAAAACGAACGGAGAGAGTATGTTGCAATCAACAACAGCCTCATTTTTCATCCTAATACAGAGATTGTGGCGAAAGCCAAGAAGGTTGTGGAGAAACGCCAGACCAAGCCTTCTCCTTTATGTTTTGCGTGCCTACCACAAACTTTGAAATCAGCATGTTCACGTTTCAAAGTTTCAACTATAAATGAGTACGGCAATGCAATTCACCAGCTTCTTAAGCGCACAGATGCTTCAGCAATGTTTTTCCTCCAAAAAGAAACAGCCGCCAAACATTTTCAAACGCAAAACCATGCGTACGGCAATGGGCCATGGCAACACGAATCTTAAAGTCGTGGTACTCCGGTTCTGGAAGGCTCGAGGCCTCTCCAGTGAGCTCCAGAAGTTTCTAACCCCTTCTCCACCCCCTTCCCCAAGAAAGCTTTCCCCTTCAAAACCCCACTCCATTCCGCACCTCCCCCCACTTCTCCTGTCCACCACAAGAATCCAAAATCACAGCAGAGGAAGAGAGAGAGAACAGAGAGAGATCCATGGCTCCCGCCGTCGTTTCCGAGGTTCCCGCGCCGGCCAGCCTCGTCAAGAAGCCGCTCGCCGAGCCGTCGGCCAACGGCACGCCCGTGGACGCCGACGCTGGGGACCGCCGCCTCGTCAAGAAGCCACTCGCCGAGCCGTCGCCCGTGGCTGCCGTCGCTGGGGACCGCCGCCTTGCCCGCGACTTCACCGTGCCCAGCTTCTTCTCGCAGGGTACGCCTTGTCCTCGCCTCGCCTCTCCTCTCGTCCTCCGCGTTTTTTTTCTTGTGTTGTTCGTGTGAGCGTTGTGGGTAGGGCGCTTATCAGCTTTCTTGCCGATCTTGATTTTCCAGACATGCTCGACCGGTTCGGCGCGCCGACAAACCTGGGCGGGCTGCTGCCTCTGATGGGGGACGGCTTCTCCTCCATGGTGGTGTCTGCTCCTGGGCGCGGGTGGTCGGTGGCGAAGGAGGACGACGAGGCGGTGTACCTGAAGGTGTCGATGCCGGGGATGGGGAAGGAGCACGTGAAGGTGTCGGCGGAGCAGAACAGCGTGGTGATCAAGGCCGAGGGCGAGAAGGATCCCTGGGACGGCGACAAGGCCGTGCCGACGTACAGCCGCCGCATCGAGCTCTCCGCCAACGCGTTCAAGATGGACAAGATCAAGGGCGAGATGAAGAACGGCGTGCTCAGGGTCACCGTGCCCAAGCTCAAGAAGGAGGAGCGCAAGGACGTGTTCCAGGTGCAGATCGAGTAAGGAGAGAGACCGATCGAGAGTAGTTGCAGTAATCCTAGTTCCTAGTAGTAGTAGTGCTGATGGCGAGTGGAGTTGAGAGACGCCTTGGTTGATGTGGTGATGTCCTGCTTAGTTTCTCTGATCGTCCTGCGTAATTTCTGATCGAGTGGTGGTGAAGTTGGTCATGAACCCTGTTGATTTCGCCTTGTGAGAACTGTTTTGGTGGTCGAAATTGGTCATGAATCTTGTAAGTTTCGTTATGATGAACTGCTTTGATGGTGAAATTGGTCATGAATTCTGTTAATTTCCTCATGCTTTAGTTGTAATTGGTACTGATCGTTGGTTGTTTGCTCATCTTATGTGCAATTCTTGCGTTTATCCTGTGTATGTGTACTTCCCCAAGTTCATCCTGTGTATGGTGGTGGTAAAATTGGTCGTGGATTTTGTTTTCCTTGATGATAAGCCGAAATTGATCATCACCTCTGTTGATTTCCCCAAGTTCGAGGTGATGAACTGCTTTGGTGGTAAGTAGGCAGTTCCTGATCAATAGTTGCTTGCTCAGTGTTACCTGAATTCTTGGGTTTATTCTCTGATTTGCTTTTCTTTAACCTCTGATTTAGTTTTACTTCTGATTCTCCATTGTTCCTCTGATGAACTGCTTTGGTGGTGAAATTGGTCACGAACTCTGTTGGTTTCGTTATAATGAACTGCTTTGGTGGTGAAAATCTGTCATGAATTTTGTTGTTTTCGCCTTAGTGAACTGCTTTGGTGGTGAAATTGGTCATGAACCTTGTTAATTTTCGTTATGATGAACTGCTCTGATGGTGAAATTGGCCAAGAACCTTGTTAGTTTCGTTATAATGAACTGCTTTGATGGGGCAATTTGTCATGAAGTTTGTTGATTTCCTCATGCTTTTGTGGTACTGATCGTTGGTTGTTCGCTGTTATGTGAAATTCTTGAGTTTATTCTGAACTTGGTCTGAACTTGGCGCGTTTCTATCCTGTGATTTAATTCTTGGAATAAAAGTGTTCATGGCAGTGGTGAAATTGATCATGAACTCTGTCGATTTCCTCAAGTTTGACATGATGAACTGCTATAGGCAGTTGCTGATCGATGACTGTTACTCAGCCTGAATTATCCTCTGTTTTACTTCCTGGAAGAACAGTAGCTGTTCCACCATGGTGTACAATAATATGGTGAAAACAGCCATATGCCCTTTTATTTTGTACTGTATATGGGAGGGGATCTCTGTTTCTCCTTGATTTGTAATTCTTTTTAGATGCTTTGTAATGTTCCTGGTGACAGATGGAACATAACTGACAGGGACCAATAACTGCTTTTCACTTCAAGATTTAACAAAGAAATCAGGAACTCCATGCCAGTGCAATGTTTCCCAGTGTACTCACTTACAAGAGTTCCATTGATTGGTTCAAAAAGAAAAATGCGAACTCGGAACTCATCACCCGGTGAGTTGAAAGTGTCAACAAATTCGACATGTTTCATATATTCATCTTCTTTTCATTCGTCTCACTTACAAGAGCAAGACTACAAATGCAGATACATCTAAAGCTGTGCGCCTGTGCTCCATCTTATAAGCCGCAACTACATCTATTGAACTGCTTTGGTTATAAGTAGGCAGTTGCTGATAGATGTGGCTGCTATTCAGTGTTTTACTTCTGGTCAAAACAGAACTGTTTCACTTTGTAGAATTAAGATGTTCCAGCTATTATTACTCATCTCTTCTCTGCTGGTCCTACTTACAGGTGCTAATTGAAAAGCTGAGACTACATGTACAGCAGCTCTGAACATACCACGCTGCCATTTTTGATTCTCTGATGAGGTAAATACACTTGTGGTACCACAACTTGTACTGGATGTAGATTTTAGTCCCTCATATTATGGAACTAATCTCGCCTTGCGGACTGGTTTAGATCCTCGGGCGCTCTACTGCCAACACGTTTTACGCCATGGTGGCTAATTGCACGGTTGACGCTTGCAAATTTCGAAGAAAACCCCTTGAACTGTGTTTTTTTTTCCCGAGAATATCCTGGACTCAATTCATATTGACAGATTTGGTCCCGTTAGCGGCCAGAAGAAAATCCTCAATCTAAACCTCAACTAGCTCTCCTGGCGGCGACGGTGACCATCGAAGACATGTAGCCAGTGGGCTGCAGCAAAAAAAAAAAAAAAAAAAAAGCATTTCCTCAGTTGGATTTAACTTATGCCATAACTTTTTTCGCTGCATAAGTAAAGGAATAGGAAATAGGCCAAGCAAGTATTTAAAAATTTAACTTTTGCTGGCTATATGAAATAGGTAAAGCTGCCATGATACACATGTTTTGCAACCAAATGGGGTTTGATGTAATACTATATGTTTCATACAATTAAATGTATTTTCATCTGTTCATATCATCAAGAAAGTGCATTTTTCACTTAAATCAACTTTTACAGTGTCTAATACATCTGGTCTGTTTGCTGTTTTGTTTTGTTTTGTTTTGTTTTCGTTTAGGTGAAACTGAAGCGGGTTGACGCTGATCAACTCGACAACCAGAATCGGCATGCTAGCAAAATAAATTTCAGCGCTAGAATATGACAATAAGAAGCTGCTGAGGAAGGTTGCTGAAGTGGAGCTAGAGCTACAGAAACTGAAGGCAGAGAAGAAGAATATGCAGAAAAATCACAGGGAATAGATGAGAAATAGAGATATGAAAGAAATGATTATTATATTTGTAGAAATAGGTTTGTACTGATGTATGTCTCTGTCGATTCAGGTTTTGTGTGATGTAGCGCATCTGTAATGTTGCATGAACTTGATGTTGGAATAAGAATGTGAGCTTATATTTGAATATTTGCTTGCGGTTTCACCGAATTTCGATATACTGTGAAGAATTCTAAAAGTATATATGAAATTTGGACAATCTGTATGTAATACATGATCAGGTTTGCTCCTACCATTTGGAAAATTTGGACAATCATATTAATTAGACAAATGCTCCTACCATTTGACCAGTACATGATAAGGTTTGCTCACATGCTCTTCGCTATCTAACTGAAAATGCTTCCTGGTAGTGTATATATAATTTCTGGTGCATATACAAGTGCTATTCTATAAATAATCTTTTGCTTGCTTGTTAGTTTGGAACGTCAGATAAGTGCTAAACTGAACACTAAGATCAGATCCGAATTGTTTTGCCGCAACAGACTATAACACACATATGTGAAATTGCAAATTAGAAGTAACAAAAAAAAAATCTTTTGTTGATGCAGATGAACACTAGAAGAAACATGCTCTCACAGACGAACTGAACTGAAATACAACTCTCTCACATATGAACCGACATAGAAGCTCTGTCAAAATTTTGTTTAGCAGCTATATATCACAACATCCATGATATTACACATAAGTGTACAAAAAAACAACATGAATATAATTTAAAATAAAATACATAATTTGACCAAAATAGCTCAGCTGATATTTCAAAAAAGATTAGAGGGGGTTTCAAAAGGGTTTGGTTAAAACAGGAATTTCAGAAAACTGTTATTATGAAGGGGAAAAAACCATCTTGGAAAAGTTAGTGCTTGGTCCAGAAAATTTCAATTGCCATATTATAAGTCTAGTTTAGGTATAGGAGATGAATGAGGAAGTAATTGCTTGGCCAGAATTCAAATAATTCAATTTTTTCCAGGGCAGCCAAAAGGCTTCGGAATAATTGAGTTATGGTCACTGTTTTGAGTATCCTCCAAAATGGCTTTGAAAGAAATAGCTATAGGATTTCAAAATCCAATTTCTAAGCATGGATAGGAAGTATAGAAGTCGTATAGGAGATCTGAAAAGGTACATTGCCATATAGGCAAGGTTTACTAATTTAGTAAGCCTCTCAAAAGGCTATCTATTAATAGAGGAGAAGATAGGTCTAGAATTCAAATTTGAATTATAATTTGAGTAAAAACAAGTCATAAGCGTATAGATACATACATTCTGTGACAATTCAAAAGACCCAAGATAACACAACCACATCTATGCAAAGTGAGAGGCCTTTGGTGTCTAAGGATATTGTTTCATCTATAACAGAGCCAAACCATAATTCATGATCAACTGAAACATTATGTCGAGTAAAAACCTCATGGATCGACCGACCTAATGCTACATACCAATGACTCAAGTCATTTCATACATCTGGTGATTTTTTTATTAAAAGGCTTACTTTAGACATAGATATAAACTTGGGCATTTCACATGTTGAGTCTAAAAAGGAAACCACAAATTTAGAGATGAGACAGAAACTGAAAACAAGAGGTAAAATTCAATTGATAAAATACTCTCAAGTACTATTTTAGATATTCGTTTAAGATGTTGGACTGAGGCTTCTGATTAAAGATGAACATTTCGATATTTTTTCGCCAAGTTCCAAGTTTTCAAGTAGAGGAACATGAACAAAGATGCGCAATTCTGATACGTCCATTTTGCATCACTATTTTATATGACAATTATCCTTTATTCATTAATATATTTCATATTTGAGTGTAATACATTTTTTTTGGTCGTTTTCTATGTGTTTTACAGTTTTCTAGATTTATTTATCAGAGTCAGGAATCATAGGAAAAAGCACCTATCAAGTGGGGGATCTTCCGAACGTCGGGAAATTAAAGAAAAGACTGAAAATGAGGTTTTATGAGGAATCACCGGAGGAGAACAAAGAGGGCCAAGAGGAGACCTAGGGGCCCACCAGGTGACCCCATGGCACAGTTCCTTTATAATAGTAGGCTATACTCGCTTTACTACTCCTCTTGATATTTTTCTTCGGTCTCGTCTGCTCCATATGCGATGATGTATTTGACTCCTTCTACTCCTCCGGACAAGTCCGAGGCTTCATAGTAGTACTCCTGGTCTTCAGTGTTCTAATCGTTGACGTCATTGCCGGATTCCTCAATGTCTGAGAAAGAGGTCAATAGAAGGGCGACAAACTCAGGTAAGAAAGGTTTTATGTTTTCATGCACTAGCTAATGTCATGACCAACGGTCGTAGACATGATGCAATTTTTGAAAAGGTTTCTTCAAAAGGTTGGTTTTAACTTTCAAAGCTATGCTCCTTATCTCTCACGGGTTTGAGAATCTGTTAAGATTCGTGTCCCGCCGTGAACGTAGTTCCTTTCGGGAACACTATCTGTCACAATTTTGCAATGTTCAAGATATCGCTTATCGTGAAGTTATCGGTCGACCCACGATAAATGATAAATCTGCTGATTTATCGGAATATCGGCCGATTTATCTTATCGTCCAGACACCGATAAGCGATAAATCGGCCGATTTATCGGAATATGGGCCGATATTTTGAACAGAGCAATTTTTTACACTCTACAAAGGTGCGTCGCTTTTCCAAAAAGTAGTCTTAGGCTTGTTACCAGTTTCACACTCAGTTCTGAGGTTTGTACGGCGTAAGGTTCTTGGATTCATCCTTAGTATTCTTCAACCCCACACATTCACCCTTTTCGTGACACACCAGATCCTTGGCATAGCTAGGGCCCCGATCCAGCTCTGCCACCCTAGCCGAGGCACTACTACCTTCACCGGATCCACCGGGGGAAGTTTACATGGCGCTCCCACACACGTTGATCGCATCCACGACTCAGCCAGCTAGTGTATCCGAGAATATGTGATAAGGAAGAAGGTACATATGACCCCTCCAGCCCATACCAGAACCCCTGGTTGACGCTAAAATACGGCGTTGGAGAAGCTACATAACATTTGTTATCATCCTACCTTTCCCGTACGATGGAACCTCCACCACAACATGCAGTCCGTGATTCCACCAACAACCAATACTTCATAAAAGATTTTATTCGAATGAAGTAGATGCGAATAAGATTTGGAAACTTTTGGAAATTAATTCATTTGACATGCAGGAATGAACTTGCCTTGAGACTGAGTTATAGTGCGGTCTAAACCTTCTAGTGATTCGAGAACTTCGGGTTCTAAAATTTAGCATCATTGTTTGATAAGACAGTGTTTGAAAACAAATAACATGCTATTATGCATAAATGATATGCCCTGATAAAACCCTTTTGTTTTTTGAAATCATTTTGATGACATTCCACAATTTAATGGGTAATATTTAATTTCACAAAGATTTATGATTGGGGAATAATTAGGAGTAATTTGATATTGGAATAATTCATATAATTGAACTTTTATATTTTTCCCATTTTAAAATATTAGAAAACAATTTCCATTTAAAATCATGTTCACCTAATGATCCTTGAAATTTGATTCTAAAAACTCTTCAAATTATTTCCACTTAAGGATTTTTGAATTTTTCACCCAAGGATTTTTTCAAATATAATAAGATTCAGAATCAAATTCCTCATATTTTTAGGAGTGTCTCGAATATTATACTTTTATTTTTGGATGAACATAACTCCCTAAAAATGATTTTTTAGTTTGAGAGACTAATCTGTAAAAATGGATAAGTAAAAATTACCAAAACGCCCCTCTAATGAGTGGATCTAGACACTTAAATGAAAGTAACATGTCAAAGACCCTTGTCCCAACTGTGAGCCTCACTTCCACTCATCTCTCTATCTTGACATCGGCTTCGTCCCCCTTCTCTTTCTCGCGACCGAAATCGCCACCTCGTCCTCCGGCCTCCTTGGCCGCCGTCTTAGGGATCAAAAGCTCCGCTTTTCTTTGCTCTACAATCCTATCCACACCGATGTGGGTTTCTTCTCCCTAGGGTTTCGGTGACTCCACCCGATACATGGCGCCACTGTGCTGGGCTCCTCTCCGGGCCTCCTCGAGTGTTGCTTGAGGTGATAGGGCTCTAGCTTGGCACTGTGGTACCGACCGTGACTGGTATCCGCCGCTACATGTCATCACCTCGCCACTGCATCGCCATAATCTTTATCAAGCTCTCTGGGTTTTCCTTCCTCTCTGCACTCTCTTTCTCTAGTTCTACTCTCTAGCCCTCTCTCTTAGACCTAGGGTTTCTCCTGGTTCTCACAGCTGGTGTAGGAATAAATTTTCTCTAGCTTAGTGAAATGGCTTCTAGAAATCTAGGTTTAGCTGTAGAGGAACTATCTCTCTCGATTGCTGCTGTGGAGAAAAAATTTTAAGTCCCAAACTCTGAACTTTCTGTAGAACTTTATGTTGGCATTGCTCCTTGTAGTTCTTGAGCTTTGTTTAGTCTCTCCTAGCTTCTGTGAATGCTTTAGGATATATTCCTATGCATAGAACTATCTGTAGCTTGACTGCCCCTTTACTGATTTTTTATGTCAGTAACTTAACTATTTTTTTATTGTAACCAGTGTAGTTCTAGTATCAATCATGTATATTACTTCAATTAACTGATAAAAAAAGGATGGCTTTGAACCTTGCTGCTATTGAGGTCTTTTGTGCACCACTTTAGTCAACAGTGCAGGTGAGTGGTGTAGATCTTGTGATCTGCATCATGTTGTGTAGGTTTTGTTGTTCTGCATTCCTATGGGATGCCAGAAAGTGTTCTATTGTGTTAGCTTAGAAAATCTTGGATGATTTATTTGCTTTCTAGTGAAGGTGCTAGTGCTTCCCCTTCTCTTTTCCTAGGTCACTTTATCCATGTATGTTGCTTCCTTGTGAAGATTTTGACAATAAAACTCTCACTCTCTTGTGTCACATGACTTGTGTCAATTACTAGTGAATGTAGGACCATTTACTTTTGTAGCGTTCTCCCATTCAAAAATGCAAGAACACATGTGTTAAGTGCTAGTCCCTGGATCAATGTTAGAATCATAGTACAAAATTTTAAGTATCATTGCAGAAGTATCAAAATTATTACATCGAGATCCAGAATAGCCAAGTATAGCTTTATTACAAAGTACATAGTCTTTAAGGCTAGCAAAACTCAGAGTTCTAAATAGCAGAAATAAAGTAGCAATGAGCCTCCATCTTCAAGCATGCGCCAAGAGAGTATATGTTGGGTGTAGACTCGAGTCCAAGAAACATCTCAATATTCATCTGAATTACCTGCACGTTGGAATATGCATCCCCCGAAGGAGTTCAGTACAATTTATTGTACTGGAAAAAGACACTATGGTGTATATAAATTAGCAATTCTAAACTACATGCATATTTGTATTGGTAGAGGTTTGGCTGTTTGCGGAAAGCTAGTTTTCTCCTAACACTTGGGAAAATAGTTTTCCTTTTCAAAGATTGTCACCATGGTATAAAGCCCATGTGCACCACAACTAATGTTTCCTTAGCCAAATTTTACTTCTTGAAAATGGTGTTGAGATTCTTCGGTCCATTCTTGTCCAGCTGTTTGAAGTTGTCCATTACTGGGGACATAGCTAAGATCTTAGCTTCTAACTATGCAGAGGTTGTGCACTTTCAACCTTTGTCTTGAATTATCCCAAACATTCTATACAAATAGAGTGCATCAAGGAAAGGAGAGAATTGAGATGAGATCTTTCAAAAGTAAGAATCCAACCCACTCGCAACACCCATTCCATCTATAATTCTGCTACATCTGCTTGTCAAGTCTTGACTGAACTCTCACAACTTAGTTGATCAAGATGTTGGGAATATGCCCTAGAGGCAATCATGTATGATGTAATTCCCACTGTATTCATAAAGTTATTAAGTTGTCCTTGTTTTGAACATCTGATATATGTCATTGAATATGTGATTCGATTGTGGAACCATATATTCACGTTGTTCATACTAATTGTCCTTGGTCGTTAAGGTTGTGCTGGACACACATCCTAGACTAATGTGAGTGTTGGCTGATGACACGGTTCCACTTGTCATGGGCATGGTGATGCCATTCCAACGTTCACGGACTTGGCTAAAATTTAGCAAGTCGGACTGACCCACATTGAGATGCAACGATCAAGTCGTCATTTGCATGTCTCAATCAATGTAATCCTTAGACCTGAGGTTGTCGCACAATCCGAGTTGTGGATCACCGACTCAGGTTCTGTCAAACGTTGTTCTGTGACAAGGCAGCTATAAAGGCAGAGTTCGGGTCGAATGAGAAGCAAGCTGCGTGATGTGGATAATCAAGATGGGATTTTGCCCCTCCGATTGGAGAGATATTCTCTGGGCCCTCTCGAGTGATATGATTCAGGAAGCATGGCCATGCGCGACTCAGTTAAGTGTTAACTGTGTCTATTGACTAAAGAGTTAGTCAGATGAATCACATATCACGGATCGAGAAGAGAGTTGAGCTATTTAAGGGATGACGATAAATCGCCTATAGCTCGACAAGGTATATCGTGAGGCAAAAGGGACTAAGATGAATATCGCATTGAAAGGTATGTCGTCATGACTCAATGGGACTTGGGAGTCGGCACGTTCTGCTAGGAGCCGCTACCGATTGATCGATTGGGAGTAGGACTCCAATCGTGTCCATGTCGCCATGAGCCTGCAGGGTCGCACACTTAAGAGCGGGAGCAAGCATTGGTTGGGTTGGACCCGAACCGGAAATGGACTGAGTTAGTGAGTCGGACTCACGGAGGGAATGGGCCACAAGTGTTGTGAAGCCCATTACCATACGCTATATAAAGAGGGGCGCAGGTTGCCCAGTGGGCACGTTAGTCCACTCTCCCATGCGTTGGGAACCCTAGCCCCACTCAGTCCAGCCGCCGCACCGGACCTAGCAGTCCGCCGTCGGAGCTCCTCCTTGTACGTGTGGATACCGGCAGAGGTGCTGTACGTTCAGCACTTCGACGTTCGAGGGATTGGATCGGCCGGACCGGATCGTGGGACTGCACTGCCCCGACCCGACGCGCTACATCGATAATCCGCACCTGCGCGTCTAGTGGTAATACTCGTGGCCTTCTACCTCGGCTAGATCTTGGTAGTATCGCGTAGGAAAAAGTTTTCGTTTATCTCTACGCGTGCCAACAGTGGTATCAGAGCGGTAGCTTCTGGTATTAGGCCCGAGATCCGTACATATGTGATATGTAGTTAGCGTTAGATGTGATCTAATTGCTGTTTTGGTGGTCGGTCTATGAGATAGATCGGTTTTGTACAAGGTTGATTGGATCAATCGTACTCGGGGTTAATGGATGATCTGGTTTCCGTGATCATACTGCTAAGGTCGTGGAACAACTTACCCCTACCGGTCGGTTTCCGCCATCGGTGTATACCGTGACACATAAATCCAGTTGCGGTGATCGAAGATCAAAGAGTTTGGTCGAGTCGGAATACAGATCAGATTCGGGTAAAATCGTTTTATCCGATGAAGAAATCCATGATCGGAATGCAGATGAGATCTGCGTTTTCCGAAATGGTCCGCCGTCGTCGTCCTGTCGTAGCGCCTTAGATGTCGTTGCGAGTTTCACAACGCCGGTAGATATCGTATCTATGCATAACTTGTTTTTGTAGGAAGTTGTGAATGGTATGGCTTATGTGCATGTGATGTGTGTAATCCATACATGATCTGCGTATCATGTTTTTTGTCAGCCGGCTGGAGCCTAGGTGCTGTCATTTTATTGTATACCGGCCTGCGTGTCGGATTCTCTATGTAAATTTCATTTACTTAGCTAGTGTAGCTTGTTGGAGAACCCGGATGGCATGCAAGTCGATGTACAAGTCGGCTACATGGAGTAAGATGGCACGTGACAAGAGTTGGCACGAGTCGACTTACAAGCTTCGTGGAGATGGAGATCACCATGAAGAGAGCCATACCATTTCACATTATAATTTCTTTATTTGTGTTATTGTTATGCCTCTATTTACCTCTATTTAGATAGTTGGTAGATTCTTTAATCCCTCAAAGAAGGTCTAGTCGGTCGCCCCGCCAGTGCTGCACCATCACAAGTCGGACATTCTTGGTAGTGGGCTCATAAAATTGAGGTGCTACCAATTCTTTCCGGTTAGGTGGGTTTGAGTCGGACTCTTACACGCAGAAGCACTTGGTAATCTAGACGAGTCCATCACAACGGTTGTGGGGCTCGGGGCGAGGTAGGTTGGGAGCCGGGGCATGTGATGTCACCCAACTAACAGGAGTCGTATAGAGATACGATTGGCAAGGTGTTGCCTACCTAGATCACTTGACGGCTAGCGGTGATGCTAAAGCTCACTAGTCGGCTTGCTTATTTAGGGTCCTGAATCACTTAGCAACCATCGGAGGGATGTTGGTTCTAGTGGGAGCATAAGTATTAAAACGTTTAATATGCCTGCTCTTTTATGAATACATGTCTTAAGTGTTTTTGCGTATTTTCTGTTGTAGATCAATGGCACCTAGCAACCTTCCTCAGTTGTCCACTTTTGCGTTGAGATCAATCCTAGAGAAAGATAAGCTTAATGGAATTAATTTCACCAACTGGTATCGTAATCTGAGGATAGTCCTCAAGCATGACAAGAAAGAACATGTTCTAGAAACTCCACTTCCAGAAGAGCCTGATGATGATGCGATTGTCGCCGTCACAAATGCCTACCGTAAGACTAGAGATGAGTCTACGGAGATTAGCTGTCTTATGCTTGCACACATGGAACCGGACTTGCAGCAGCAGTTCGAAAATGTTGAGGCCTACGATATGATCGAAAGCCTCAAAAGTATGTTCCAGGCTCAAGCAAGGACTGAGAGGTATCAAGTCTCTCAAGCTTTGCTTGGCTGTAAGCTGAAAGACGGCGATCCACTGAGTCCGCATGTAATCAAGATGATTGGTTACATACAGTCTTTGGATCGCTTGGGCTTCTCAATTAAAGAAGAGATCGCCACTGATATAATTCTGAACTCTCTTCCTAGTGCGTATGGTCCGTTCATCTCGAACTATCATATGCATGGTATGGATAAGAGTATCACTGAATTACATGGGATGCTCAAAACGGCAGAGGCTGATATCAAGAAAGGCGCCAGTCAAGTGTTGATGGTGCAGAATAAGGCTAAGTTCAAGAAGAGTTCTTGGACTAAGAAGAAGAAGGATAAGTCAGGAGGTAGCGCCCATGGCCCTGTCCAGAGTGCTTCCTCAAAGACTAAGCCTTCTCCTACAGCCGGAGCCAATTGCTTCTATTGCAAGCAGGATGGCCACTGGAAGAGGAACTGCACCAAGTATTTGGCTGACAAGGCCAAGAGTGGAGGTATGACTTCCGACTCAGGTACACTTGTGTGCAATGTTATAGACATTTATCTTGCTGATGCACCTAATAGTTCTTGGGTATATGATACCGGATCAGTCATTCACATTTGCAACTCGTTGCAGGGGCTGGTAAGAACTAGGAGCGTGGCAAGAGGAGAGGTTGACATTCGGGTCGGCAACAAGGCGAGAGTCGCTGCGTTGGAAGTCGGCACGATGCAACTTCATTTACCTTCAGGATTTATTTTGGAACTAAATAATTGTTATTATGTTCCAGCGCTTAGTCGAAACATTATTTCCGCCTCATGTTTGATGAGACAAGGTTATGAGTCGAATATTAAGAATAATGGTTGTTCTTTATATTTGAAAGATATGTTTCATGGCTTTGCACCCGTTCAGAACGGGTTATTTATTTTAAATCTTGATAGTGAATCGGTCTATAACATAAATGTTAAAAGGTTGAAACCAAATGATCTGAATATGACTTACTTTTGGCACTGTCGGCTTGGTCATATAAGTTGGAAGCGCATGAAGAAGCTCCATGATGATGGACTTCTAACTTCGTTTGACTTAGAGTCATTCGAGACATGCGAATCATGCCTACTAGGCAAGATGACCAAGACACCTTTTGCAAGGAGTTGTGAAAGGGCGTCCGACTTGTTGGAACTAATACATAGTGATGTATGTGGACCAATGAGCACGACAGCCAGAGGTGGTTATGAGTACTTCATTACCTTCACTGATGATTTGAGTAGGTATGGATATATCTATTTAATGAAACACAAGTCGGAAGCCTTTGAAAAGTTCAAGGAATTCCAGAATGAGGTACAAAATCAGCTCGGCAAGAAAATAAAGTTTCTACGGTCGGACCGTGGAGGCGAGTACATGAGCCATGAGTTTGATGACCATCTAAAGAGTTGTGGAATAGTTCCTCAACTCACTCCGCCGGGTACACCGCAGAGAAACGGTGTATCGGAACGGAGAAATCGGACCTTGTTGGACATGGTACGATCAATGATGAGGACAGATCTACCTTTATCATTTTGGGGTTATTGTCTAGAAACTGCAGCTTTCACACTAAACAGAGTACCATCAAAGTCAGTAGAGAAGACACCACATGAGATGTGGACTGGTAAAAAGCCAAGTTTGTCTTTTCTAAAGATTTGGGGTTGTGAAGCATTTGTCAAGCGACTTCAGTCGGACAAGCTCACGCCCAAGTCGGATAAGTGTATTTTCGTGGGGTATCCGAGGGAAACCTTGGGGTACTACTTCTACAACCGGGAAGAGGGCAAAGTGTTTGTCGCTCGGAATGGTGTCTTCCTTGAGAAAGAGTTTCTCAGTCGGGAAGTCAGTGGGAGCACAGTGCAACTCGAAGAAATTCGAGAGGAACCGGCTAGGGGCGAGTCGGCGAACGCCTTGGAGGCTGAGCCGGTCGTGGTACCTACACCGGTAACAGCACCTGAACCACGGAGATCTGCCAGATTACAGAGTACTCGAGATGTTTTACTGTTAGACAGTAATGAGCCGGCAACTTATTCGGAAGCGATGGTGGGATCTGATTCCGAGGCATGGCTTGGAGCCATGAGATCCGAGTTAAAGTCCATGGATGAAAACCAAGTTTGGAATTTGGTTGATCTGCCTGACGGTGCAAGACCCGTCGAGTGCAAATGGGTCTTTAAGAAGAAAATTGATATGGATGGAAATATTTCCGTCTATAAAGCACGACTTGTCGCGAAGGGTTCCGACAGGTTCAAGGAGTTCACTACGACGAGACATTCTCGCCTGTAGCGATGCTTAAATCAATTCGGATCATGTTAGCTATAGCAGCCTATTTCGACTATGAGATATGGCAGATGGATGTCAAGACGGCTTTCCTTAATGGAAATTTAACTGAGGACGTGTATATGATACAGCCCGAAGGTTTTGTCGATCCAGCTAATGCTGACAAGGTATGCAAACTTCAGAAATCCATTTATGGGTTGAAGCAAGCATCTCGGAGTTGGAACATTCGCTTTGATGAGGTAGTCAAATCGTTTGGCTTCATCAAGAGCGATCATGATTCTTGTTTATACAAGAAGTTTAGTGGGAGCAAAGTAAACTTTCTAATCTTGTATGTGACATATTGCTGATTGGAAATGATGTCATGATGTTGCAAGAAACCAAAGAGTCATTGGAAAGGAGTTTCTCAATGAAGGATTTGGGTGAGGCAACTTACATATTAGGAATCAGGATCTATAGAGATAGATCCAGGCGGCTCATTGGATTGAGTCAGAGTACTTATCTGGACAAGGTTTTGAAGAAATTCAAAATGGAAGAGTCCAAGAAGGGATTCTTACCGATGTCCCATGGCATAAAACTTAGCAAGACTCAGTGTCCTTCGACAACTGATGAGCGAAGTCGGATGAGTGTGATCCCGTATGCTTCGGCAATCGGATCCATCATGTATGCCATGATTTGTACTAGGCCAGATGTTTCCTATGCTCTAAGTGTTACGAGCAGATACCAGGCTGACCCTGGCGAAGCCCACTGGGCAGCGGTTAAAAACATCCTTAAGTATTTGAGAAATACTAAGGAAATGTTCCTAGTTTATGGAGGTGATGAGGAATTCAGTGTAAAGGGTTACACGGATGCGAGTTATCTCACCGACTCAGATGATTCTCGTTCGCAATCGGGATACGTGTTCGTAATGAACGGAGGAGCTGTGAGCTGGAAGAGTTCCAAGCAAGATACGGTGTCTGCATCTACAACAGAGGCTGAGTATATTGCTGCCTCAGAGGCGGCAAAGGAAGCTGTTTGGATCAGGAACCTCCTGATTGATCT
Source organism: Alopecurus myosuroides (assembly GCA_028641055.1). Lineage (NCBI taxonomy): Eukaryota > Viridiplantae > Streptophyta > Magnoliopsida > Poales > Poaceae > Alopecurus > Alopecurus myosuroides. Next base: position 704,019,828 of record CM054057.1, on the reverse strand, counting down.
TGGTGTGGTTCAGGGCGCGTCCAATCCTTTGGACGTATATTGTGACAACAATGGTGCTATCGCACAGGCCAAGGAACCTAGACAACACCAGAAGAACAAACATATACTCATGCGGTACCACCTCATTCGCCAGTTTGTCGAACAAGGTGATATCAAGTTATGCAAAGTACACACGGATGCAAACATTGCAGATCCGTTGACAAAGGCGCTACCACAGCCTAAGCATGAGGCGCACACGAGAGGTATGGGCATTAGATGCCTAGGCATATGATGCCAGGATGATTGACTCTAGTGCAAGTGGGAGACTGTTGGGAATATGCCCTAGAGGCAATCATGTATGATGTAATTCCCACTGTATTCATAAAGTTATTAAGTTGTCCTTGTTTTGAACATCTGATATATGTCATTGAATATGTGATTCGATTGTGGAACCATATATTCACGTTGTTCATACTAATTGTCCTTGGTCGTTAAGGTTGTGCTGGACACACATCCTAGACTAATGTGAGTGTTGGCTGATGACACGGTTCCACTTGTCATGGGCATGGTGATGCCATTCCAACGTTCACGGACTTGGCTAAAGAGTTTAGCAAGTCGGACTGACCCACATTGAGATGCAACGATCAAGTCGTCATTTGCATGTCTCAATCAATGTAATCCTTAGACCTGAGGTTGTCGCACAATCCGAGTTGTGGATCACCGACTCAGGTTCTGTCAAACGTTGTTCTGTGACAAGGCAACTATAAAGGCAGAGTTCGGGTCGAATGAGAAGCAAGCTGCGTGATGTGGATAATCAAGATGGGATTTTGCCCCTCCGATTGGAGAGATATTCTCTGGGCCCTCTCGAGTGATATGATTCAGGAAGCATGGCCATGCGCGACTCAGTTAAGTGTTAACTGTGTCTATTGACTAAAGAGTTAGTCAGATGAATCACATATCACGGATCGAGAAGAGAGTTGAGCTATTTAAGGGATGACGATAAATCGCCTATAGCTCGACAAGGTATATCGTGAGGCAAAAGGGACTAAGATGAATATCGCATTGAAAGGTATGTCGTCATGACTCAATGGGACTTGGGAGTCGGCACGTTCTGCTAGGAGCCGCTACCGATTGATCGATTGGGAGTAGGACTCCAATCGTGTCCATGTCGCCATGAGCCTGCAGGGTCGCACACTTAAGAGCGGGAGCAAGCATTGGTTGGGTTGGACCCGAACCGGAAATGGACTGAGTTAGTGAGTCGGACTCACGGAGGGAATGGGCCACAAGTGTTGTGAAGCCCATTACCATACGCTATATAAAGAGGGGCGCAGGTTGCCCAGTGGGCACGTTAGTCCACTCTCCCATGCGTTGGGAACCCTAGCCCCACTCAGTCCAGCCGCCGCACCGGACCTAGCAGTCCGCCGTCGGAGCTCCTCCTTGTACGTGTGGATACCGGCAGAGGTGCTGTACGTTCAGCACTTCGACGTTCGAGGGATTGGATCGGCCGGACCGGATCGTGGGACTGCACTGCCCCGACCCGACGCGCTACATCGATAATCCGCACCTGCGCGTCTAGTGGTAATACTCGTGGCCTTCTACCTCGGCTAGATCTTGGTAGTATCGCGTAGGAAAAAGTTTTCGTTTATCTCTACGCGTGCCAACACAAGAAAGAGCCCATATGTCAAAAGGCTGCACGAGAATCTTCTAAAATTAGAGGGACTTGGAAATCTCTTTGTTCCTCGGTGTCATTCCTCAAGTGAACACCTCAGGAGGTTAAAGGCCCCGAGGAGACACTCAAGTTTCGACAACCACACACTACCAAATCCACCTAGGTGGTTCAGTGAAGTTTATACTTAGAAATTTCTGCAACATCATATAACACAATTTGATAGCATTGCAAAACATCTACCAAGCTCTAAGGCTATAAAATAACAAGGTAACGAGGGTGTCTAGACACTACTAGGATTTATCATAGCATGATATTAACTTAGTAAAAATTCCCTATGATGCATACTACTAAAATCTTTATCAATGCATATAGAAAATATTGGGTGATTTGATGGTGTGTCACTTGCCTTGGCAATAGGATGAACAATCACAACAAGAATAACAACAACAAGGTTAGACTTGTTCCTCTTCACAGTATAGTACAAGCAAAGTATAAACATACAAAATAACATGACAAATAATGGCATTACAAAAAACATGTGCATGATATGCAATGAACAAATTTATGCACATACTTAGTACGAGCAATATATACTTCTTATAAAGCAAAACCCCACTAACATGCATTAATGATTTTTCTATCTCAACATGCAAGCTATCCACATCATCTTTTCTCCTAGCCAATCAATTGTCCATGTCATCTCCATTTATATTTATTAATCACTAGATGTAAACCACCTCATCTTTTCTCCTAGCCAATCAATTGTCCATGTCATCTCCATTTTATATTTATCAATCACTATAGTAAACTAAACATCATCCATTTTTTAAACCATCCAACTATTCATATTCATTTAGGAAAAAAGAAGTCTCACATCTCTTATAAACTTTTGTTTACAATATAATGTAATTTCTAGAGTGATCCCTGCAGCAACGCGCGGGGTATCCTTCTAGTATTTACTAACAATGTTGTTTTGTGATGTTATAACATGGTCATGATGCATGCAAAACAAATTAAACACCAAATTTTAATTTTTTTTAACACTATTAGGGCTTTACTATGGCTAATAAGAGTATTACTAAAGTTTTTGTTACAAAGTTGCATATTAAAATTTTCTTTTGCTTCTACTAGATAGAGGATGTTAAAACAAAACCATATCAATTTGAATCACCTACAAAGGATTTATAAAACTAAAGTTATGCTCAAATTAGTGATTAACATAGATCTACAAATAACATGTGTGTACACGTTACAAAATTGAAATTTTATTAGCCTATATTATTCTACTCTGTGTGCTGATTTCAAAAAGTCTAAATTCATCAAATTTGGAAAAACATAACAGAAGATAAGAATTTTTTAAGATTTAATTCAAATCTGTTTTAATTCTAATTTAAATAGAAAGTGATCGATCTGGGGGAATGGAAACGACGGCTTCTGATTGGTTGAGGGATTTTCGCACGGATCATGCGCTGCAGTGCATTGGATCTAAAGGGAATTGGGTGGCTGAGATTAATTATAATGCTTCGCTCGCATCTTCTGTTCAGGGCCCTCCGATCAAGATCCGACGACTGCTGCTTCTCCTCTTCTTCTGTGTCGTTGGGGCTGTCGCCGGAACAGTGCCCGCGCGGTGGCAGAGGCGAGTGCGTACATGGTGGCGCTATCCTATGAGGATAGGGTACCATACCAACATACCACGACGTTCAGGGCAACAAGGCGGGCTCGTTGGCACAATGGAGGGCTCCTTTGCTTCCTGGTCTGCCAAGGATTGCTCGTCGGAGTAGCTCGGGGCAGCAGGTAGCTCCTGTTGTGGACGACGGCGGGGATTTGAGGGACAATACGGTGAGAAAAGATGTTATAACTGTGCACGGCAATGAGAGAAACCGAGGGGAGGCAGAGAGGAGGGGTGAGGACAACGGTGTTCATAGGAATATCAAACCCTAGCGGCGGCAGGTGGCGGATTGTTGAGCTCGACTGTGAGCGATCTGGCGACGCTTTTGCTATGATTTTTGGGCGAAAGCGAGAGGAGTGTGCGGGGTATTTAAGGGAAAAAGGGATTGATCGATCCCGCACGAAAATGGAAGAATTTGATCGGGGTATTCGTGCTCTGTTTGGATTCCTGTTCCGTGCGCAGGAGGAAAGGGACGGTGATGTCAACATGACGTCCTGTGGGCCACCTCTGTCAGCGGGAGAGAGAGAGAGCATGCTGCTGCAGCTGTTGGGATGAGGTTGGGCTTGGTGGCCTTCTAGGGAAAGGGAAAGGGAAGTGGGCTGGGGTTCGTGGGCCGAGAGATAGAGAGAGAGAGAGGTGGGCTGCTGCGCCGCTTTTCTTTTCCCTCTTTTTTTTAATTAAAATCTTTTCTGTTTTAAAACTTGATTATTCAAATTAAATCCAAAACCCCACAAAACCATTTTAGAAAAATACATAAAAATATGTTTTGGAAAGCCCTTGAGAATTAGAACCACTTGGTAGGTTTTGATACGTAAAAACGTATCTCCTTTTTCGAACACTTTTCTTATTGTTTCCCCCTAAACTTGTGTGTTTTGGATACAACTAACACAGACTAATGCTGTTTTCAGTAGAATTACCTTGGTGTCTTGTTTTTGTGCAGAAAAATCAACTTTTGGGAAATTGCCCAGAAAAGACCCCATTGATGTTTTCACCCCGGAAGACCCCGCGAGCCAGAAGGGGGCCAGGAGAAGAGCCACAGGGTGGCCACACCACCCCCTGGCGCGGCCCTTCCTTGGCCGTGCCAGCCTATGGTGTGGGCCACCCACAGCCCCCCTCGGACTCCCCTTTCGACTACAAATAGCTTCCAACCCTAAAACACGAGGGGGTTAGATAGTTTTCCAGAAAGAAGTCCGTAGCTTCGGCGCCATCGCGAATCCTTTATCGGGGTTCAGCAACTCCGTTCTGGCACCCTGCCGAGACAGTGAATTGGAGGAGATCATCGCCACCGTCATCACTAATGCCTCTCCATCGACCCTCCATGTCCCTCCCATCCATGTGTGAGTAATTCCCCCGCTGTATGCTGAAGGGGATGGTAGGGATTGGATGAGTTCGTTCATGTAATAATGCCGTGATTGTTAGGGCATAGTGCCTAGTATCCTCTATTAGTGCTATTGACATGGTTGCAACTTGTTATGCTTAATGCTTACCACTTTGGGACCGAGTGCCATGATCTCAGATCTGAACATGTTATTGAATAATGATGATAATTATTGTTTCTTGATCATACCTGCAAGTTGTTTACACATATCATTGTCCGGAACCCGAGGCCCCGAAGTGAAAGAAATTGGGACAACCGGAGGGGATTGGTGTGATGTGAGGATCACATGTGTTCACGGAGTGTTAATGCTTTGCTCCGGTGTTCTATTAAAAGGAACAATTTAATTACTAGTAGTTCCCTTGAGGCCCCGCTGAAACGGGCTGGTAGGACAATAGATGTTGTGCAAGTTCTCATTGCGAGCACGTACGACTATTTACGGAACACATGCCTATGGTTACTTAGTGCTTGGATGTGTTATCTTATTTATCTGCAATGGCCATGACTTTATCATTATATGAACTATCTTATCCATGCAATGCCCGTTCATCCATATCTATGCCTACAATATTTAATCCCGCTGTTTACTTCAATCACCACTGCTGTTGTTTTCATACTACTTCCGTTGTTATTTCACTACTGTTGCTACTATAAAGCTGTTACTACTGATAAACCACTATGAACAAGTTCACTTTAAGGTGCAGGTGAATTGAAAACTCCCTTGTTAAGGCTCACGAATATTATTTGGCTCCCCTTGTGTCGAATCAATAAATTTGGGTTCAACTTCCCTCGAAGACTGTTGTGATCCCCTATACTTGTGGGTCATCAAGACTATTTTGTGGCGCCGTTGCCGGGGAGCATAGCTTTATTTGCGAGCTCACCAAAGAGTACTATTATCTACTGCCAATCATTCATCATGGGTAAATATCGTGATGGAAGAGTTCATATATTACCATCCACTACAAGAAGAGCTACAACTATGAACACCTCTGTTGCTCTTGATTCACCGTGTGTTATGAGTAAGCTGCTTACACCACCACATACACATGCTACACATGCTACTTCTGCTGAATCTGAAAATACTTCTGATACCTTTGATGATGCTTCTACTGTGCTTGATGAGAGTGGTTCTCTCGGTCCTTTCTTAGATGCTACTATTGCTAAAGCTAAAAATATTGCAAACACTGAAACTCCTGATAAAAATCCTGTTACTCCTGATTTTTCACCTGAGTTTAGAGAAAATCCTAACGATGATTTTGATGATGCCTATATTGAACTAAGTGATGATTTATTGAGAAAATATAATCTATGGAGGATAATGATGCTGCTATACGTCTTATGGAAAGTCGTGTTGTTAAATATAAATTATCTCCTGATGCTAAGTTTGCCACTTCTCCTATTAATATTAGGGATACAGATTATGATTTCTCTCTTGATTTATCTTATATATCTATTGTTGAGAAAGAACCTTTTTGTGGTACTGAAAATTAAAGTGCTATGAAACATATGAATGATCTCTCCTCCTTGAGTAGTTTATTCTCTAATGATCTTAAGAAACGTAGCTAATTTGTTACTAAAATATTCCCTTTCTCACTAAAAGATGAAGCTAAAACTTGGTTGAATAATTTGTCTCCTGGATCTATTGATAGTCCTATTGGTTTGGTTAATGCTTTCTTTCAGAAATATTTTCCTGCTAGTGCTCAACATGCTGCTTTAAAAAATATATTTAATTTCAAGCAATTGGAAGAAGAGAAATTGCCTGTATCTTGGGCAAGGTTCTGTTATTTAGTAAGGGCTACACCTGGGCATAAGCTAGAAGATAATGAAATTCTTTATATATTATACAATGGACTAACTGTTGAATCTAGGACATACCTGGATAGTTGTGCTGGTTGTGTTTTCATGCAAAGAACTCCAAAAGAAGCTGAGGAATTAATGGCTAAAATAAGCCAAAATCATGATGATTGGACTATGGTTGAGCCTGAGCCGACCCCTACTCCAGTATCAACACCAACACCCAAGAAGAGGGCAATGATTGAATTAAATGGTGAAGTGATGAGAGAAGCCAAGAAATCTCTTAAAGAGAGGGGTATTAAATCTGAAGATGTGAAGAATCTTCCACCTATAGAAGAATTATGTAAGCCAATACCTCACTCATCACCCATTGAGGTACACTCTGTCCAATATTTTGATAGTAGAGATATTCCCTACAGAAAACCTCCTGATCAATGCTTAGATGAATTTGATAATTATGTTATTAAGCAAGATAATTTTAATATGAGAGTGCAAAATCACCTAATGGAAAACTCTAAAGCTATTAATGATTTGCATGGTATTATAGAAAAAACCTCTAATGATGTTAAAATGCTTGTTAAACATTTTCAAATGGTTCAAACTCAAATTGATCAACTTGGTAAAGTGCAAAAAGATTTGCTAGTAAATGCTTCTAAAGAAAAACATGCTTATACAATACGAACTAGAAGTGGTATTGCTACACAAGATCCTTTATATCCTGAGGGACATCCTAAAATAATTGAACAAGATTCTTAGCAAATTAATAATGATGTTATTCATACTAAGAAGAAAAAGAAGAAGAAACATAAAACTGCTATAGAATCCTCTGAACTTGCTGAAGTTCCTAATAGTATATCTATCTCTAATGCTGAAACTGAAAGTGGTAATGAAAAGAATGATGCTTCTGATAAAGAAGAAATTGAAAACGAACCTGAGAAGCAAACTAAAAATACAAAGTACACTAAGGAAGATTTTAACGCTAATAAACATGGTAATGAAAGAGAACCTTGGGTATAAAAACCAATGCCTTACCCTAATAAGAAACACAAGTCAAAAGAAGAAGAACACTATAACAAGTTTTTTGAATGGATGAAACCTTTGTTCTTGCAAATTCCTTTAACTTAAGCTATTAAATTGCCTCCTTATGCAAAATATATGAAAGATATTGTCTCTAACAAAAGGAAGATTCCTAATGAGGAAATTTCTACTATGCTTGCTAATTATTCTTTTAATGGCAAGGTTCCTAAGAAACTTGGAGATCCTGGTATACCAACTATTTCCTGTTCTATTAAAAATAATTATGTTAGAACTGCTTTGTGTGATCTCGGAGCTGGAGTTAGTGTCATGCCTTTTACTCTCTATAAAAGACTCCTCCTAGAAAAATACATACCAAGTGATATATCTTTGCAAATGGATGATAAATCTACGGCTATTCCTATGGGTATATGTGAGGATGTTCATGTTCAAGTTGCCAATAATTGTCTGATATTAACTAACTTTGTTGTGTTGGAAATGCCTGAAGATGATAATATGTCTATTATTCTTGGAAGACCTTTTATTAATACTGCAGGGGCTGTTGTTGATTGTAATCAAGGAAAATTTACTTTTAATGTTAATGATAAAGAGCACACTATTTATTTTCCCAAAAAGATTTATAAGAAATATGGTCTAAATTCAATTGAAAATATTGATACCATCAAGATTGGAGAATTTTATTGTCCCATTCCAGTACCACCAAAGGAATATGAAATTATTATGATTGGGACTATCCCTATCAAGGTTGAGGTAACATAATTATTTAGTGATTAGCAAAGTTTTTCCTTGTATGAAAATTATTCCGATAAGAAGACTTGATCACCCTTGTTAACAAAATGATTTTTAAGGAAGAGGACAATGTTTTCACCTTCCCCACTTTGTTTTCACCATGTTTACTTCTGTTATAACATTGCTACTTGAGTATAATCATGTTTTCTAGCATTTTGATGCATGTTTTCCTAATGTTTTCACTCTGATTTCTGAGGTTATGCATGTTTTCACCATCCATACTTTTGTTTTCGCCACTACAACCTTTGTTTTCTTTGGATATTCTTCCATTAGAGTGTCATAGAACCTCTATAGTGCTGGTTTTGTTTTGTTTTCCACCTTTTCACATTTGTTTTCCAGAAATATTATTATTTATTAAAATTCTGAAAAAGTCCGAAAAATAAAGTTTCTCGAAAAATTCTAGAAAAACTATAATATTTTTTTATGTTAAAAATGAGGCAGAAAGCCACCTAGGAGGCCCCAGGGGGACCCACCAGTCAGGCACACTCTAGGGTGGCGCGACCAACCCCCTGGCGCCAGCACATGGTGTGGGCCCCCTGGCCCTCCACTAACTCTCTCCCCTCCCAAAGTCTTCTCTCTCACCCCACAAACTGAAAACACTTCCTGGAACCTTGTTCTTACTGTTCTTGCCTCAGGATTTTTGATCTCCTTCTTCAGCCCATCATTTGTGCTGATATTTGGTGTGTTTGATCTCCAGTATGTGACGCCTCCGATGATCCAAGTAGAATTTTATTTAGTAAAGTATTTCTTGAGTATTTTTACTGTAAGTGATAGCTTATGTGAGGTTGCATGCTTGATTTGAGTAGAAATAATTTATTTTTGATGTATGTTTAGCTCTCATATAAGTCCCTATGGGAGTCTCCACCTTATAGTTGCTTGAAATTCATTTTTTGTGATGATTGTTGAAAAATTTCAGAGATGGAGCACAATGCTTATCAACTAAACCAGCATGAGTTGGAGGTGCATGAGGTCATGCTCATGTACCGCGAAGAGAGAGTATTCCCATCAATCTATCCGTGTCAGGAATTTATGCGGATTTCAGGAATTTTGTAGGACTTCAACACTCTTGTGTGGAATGCGGGCTTGGACCGTTTCATTGAGGATGCACCTATCCAATATGTGAAACTAACTATGTCTGTGGTGCAGGATTTTCGTTTCAAGTGGTCTGCAACTAACCCAATGGTCCACTATAAAATTTACAATAAAGCTCTGAGTCTGGCTTTCAGTGTTTTCTGTGCAGCCTTTGTTTGATCTTAATGGCAGGCAAGGATGGGAGCTTTCTGAGAGTGAGATGGACACATACCTTGAGCATCTCCCCCAGCAAGGGGAGGACGCTGGAGAGGGGGACGATAGTGATTTCTTCCAGCCCTACGACACCATGGGGATTCCATATCAGCACCCCGGCTATGACTACGCACCCGCTGCATCATCTTCCTCTTATGCGCCGAGTACGACCACGCGAGAGATGACCCAACACAGTGGGGATACTTCACGCGCCATGATTGATCTCTACTTAGGCCAAAAGCCTAAGCTTGGGGGGAGGTATACCGACATCACACTCATTTATATATCATGTTCTGTCGGTTCTTTGTATATCCATTATTTTGTTTCTTTCGCTTGTTTTCGTTTCTTTCATTTCTTTTGTATTTATTGTTTTGTTTTCGCTTTCGAAAACACAAAAGGACCAAAAATATTTCTGTTGTTGTTCTCTATTTGTTTCTTTAGTTGGTTTGCTTTATTCTTTAGTTGCATTTTAATATTCAAAAACCCAAAAATATTTTGTTTTGTTTGTTTTTCTTGCTTTCCTTATTCTTGTTTTATTTCGAAAAAACCAAAAAGTTTTTTTTTCTTTGTTTGGTTATTCTCGTTTGCTCGTGCTTTAATTGAAAATCCCAAAAATATTTTTTTGTTCTTCTCTTGTTTTTGTAAAGTTTGGTGCAGAGTTCAATAGTCGTTCGTGACTCTATTGGAGCTTGGTTTTCATTATATATTTTGTTCAAGCCACAAGTGAAGAGTAATAATGACAATCTACGACAATTCAAGTGTGGTGAGAGGCTGGTACGAATTCTGTTTGCTTTTATTTTTGTACATATATCCATCTACGTGAGGATGCTTAGTTTGTTCGTATAAGATATATGTGACTTAATGGATGCTTAATAGTTTGTGCTCTCTCATGTTTTGTTCCAATTTATTAATGGTAAATGACATGTCATATAAATATTTGTTCGCATTGTTCTATTCATAGAAGGGTATGACATTGTGGTAGCCTCCTCTAACTGTTTCACTTGAATCGACTTGGCACATGCTCACGCATGCTAAGACTGAAAACAAAATGTCAATAAGCCTCGATGATTTATTTTCCCCCACAGTTCTAGTATCAATTTTATGTCTTAGTTAATTTTACTTTGTCTCAAACATGATTATGATAGTTGTTGCTCTCTTGATTGTTGCTCTATGTGTAACAGCCCAATTTTTCGAAGACATGAAAAAAACTTGTTTTCAATAACCTAAAAATCAGGGCCAACAAAAACTTTTTTACCATGTTTGGCTAATGCTTGTGTTTCTTTTCTATTTGCTTGTTGATTGTGTTTTTGTTTGGGTTTGTTAACAACTAACACTAAAACCAATGATCATAACTTTCTTAAATCACAACCCTTGTGATCAAGTCATGACAAGAAAACTTATAATCTTTACCCATCACCCTCTTTTGGCAAAAACCTTTTTGAAAGTGTTTTGATTTTAGAAGAAACCCAAAGGCCAAGTTTGAGAAAAACAAAAGATAATTTCCAAAACTATATGAAAAGTATTTTGAAGCTAATCATCTCCAACATGTTTTCAACAAGGATATTTTTGCAAGTATTCCAAAAACTCCTTCTCACTTCCTTCTTTTGCAAAAACTATAAGAGGGGACTATATTACCCCTGGGTTTTTCTTCCATTATATTCTTTTGGAAATAACAAGCTTTGAGATAAACCTTTTTTACAAACTCCTCTTGTCATGATGTGGCTTGACCACTACCTCTATTTAACACATGAGAAAACATCCTGGAAATTAATTTGAAGAACTCAATTGTTTGAGTGCTCTTGTGGGTCTTGTTATTTTATCTGCATTGTTGTGTGATCTTATCTTGTGTTTGCTTGAAGTATTTATTTCTGTTTGTTGATTAACGTTTGTTGTTCTAAGTAAATAAAACCTAGTAATAGCAAGATCAAACATCAATATCATATTCCATCATATGTCCATCTCATACTATGTTTTCTTAAAAACTTCCAACTTTGGAGACATGCCTTTATGTCAAATGTTGTTCTATTCATCAATGTACCTTCATGTATATCATGTTTAACATCTATACCATCCGTCCAAGTTGTTATTCTGGATATTGAAACACTTTGGTATATCTTTTCAAAGTCCTTTAGAAGGCATCCCTAAATATTGATCATATCCCTGTTACCTTGATGCACTTTTTTTTGTGTTACTCGAATCACTCCTCATTGTTTTCAAGCCCAATCAACCTACCATTGTCATCTTCATGACTTCTATATCACCTCTATGTGGTCCAATTATTTTCCAAAGACCATTTAATTATTTATCTTTCATGGTTTGTACACTATTAAATAAACTCCTGCTTTCACCCCTTTTTCCACTTGGTGTCTCAAATATTTTCAAAGGAGTCGTTTATTAAAAATAACTTTTGAGACCTATATCATGTACTCTCTCCTCCCAACTCAAAAATATTTGTTTTAAAAAACATTTTACTATTTATTATCTTCATTTTCCAAAAGGCCAGAAATGGACTTTAAATATTTTGTGAATAAACTATTTCCTAAAATCTTGGAAAAATTACCCAACATGCCTATGGTCATGTGGAACTTATTTATATAAAAAAATTTGCAAGTTGTGTTGAAAATTTTGGAGAAAACATTAAAAAACAGTTTCTGCCATTTTTGAATTCCCAAAATTTTGTGAAAGAAAAGTTTTCATAAAAACTTGAGACCACCATCCCTAGACTCCATTTTTTATTATCTATCCAATGGACAAGATTTTGCACACATGTTCTATTCAAATTATTTGTGAAAACAAACAAAAAACGCTTCTGGTTATTCTGGACATGGTTGAGTTGTTGCATGTCCTGGCCAATAATTGAACTCTAGCTACCTCTCTCCTGTTCTGTGAGGTAGAAAACCTCCCCCCACTCTCCTGGACATGGTATACCTACCCCTACACCTCTCTCTCTTCCTCTAGCTCAGCCACCTACATGAAGACAAGGATGGTGATCACCCTCTCTTTCTCTATCCACCACCACAGACCATTCTAGGAAAAACCCTTGCGCCACAAGGCTCCTCGTGCATCATGTGACACTCTGGAAGAAAACCCACCCCCTCTCCTTGTCTCTATTCCTCTCGACCATGAGCTGGCCAGGATGTCCAGAGCGCGCTCGCCAGTCGTTTGCGTTCCAACACCTAAGCTTCATGCCAATCTTCGCGGGCTTGTCTACCTGCTACGTGAACCTCCCAGGAACGTTCCCGCGATCTTCATTCCTCCCCTTGCATCTTTCTTCTCCCTCTCATCACTGTCGAACACCTGTGGGTGAAAGTGGGGAGCTCCGTTTTCCACACGTCTCGGACCTCCTCCTGCCTTTCCCTCTCGACAGGCTCCATGGCATATCTTCCGCGCAGCTTACTTCCCGCTAAGCTTGGCGTGGACAGTGCTCCTCCCGGTCCGCCATGGATGCAGCTCACCGAGCTCGTCCCCAGCTCGATACAGAGGTCCTCCGCCTCTCCTAGTTTCCTTTCTGCGTTTTACTTGCTACCAATCAAAATCCTCCCTCCCTAATTTTTCTTTTCATCCACCACAGGGACGCCGCAATATTCAAACCCGCTCGGCCACCGCAGGCCCCGAGGAACCCCGTCGCTGAGGTTTCCCCTCGTGAGCCACTAGGGGCATCTGGTTCACGGCATCGTCCGGGTCCTTCTGGTGCCAGCCGTGTTTCCGGGGAAGGCCTGTAGCCACCTACGGCGAAACTCTGGCGACGGCTCCGCCGCTTTTCCTAGTTCCGCCGCCAGGATTTGGTCACCGCCGGCGCGGTATGACGCGGGCTGTCGCTGGCCATCCGATGTGGATCGGACGGTAGCGTACCGGTCAACTTGACCACGTCACGCCGACATGCGGACCCGGCGCGGCCCACCGTCAGGGACAAATCCCACTGGCGCGGGAAATGCTTGTGGGCCGGCCCATCTCCCCGCTGCTCTCCGCGCCGCTCAGCTCGGAGCAGATTCGGCCCACTAATTCTTTTTCTGCAGGTTGTTTTTCTTTTCCCTGCAGCTCTGTTTTCTGATGTTTGTTTTAGTTCGAAATAAAAATGTTAACTAGTGAATCTTGCAAACTAAAAATCACAGTACTCGATCTACAAAATCTTAACCACCTCCAACTTGTAGATCTGCATTTTGTGCAATATTTTAGGAGAAATAAAATAAATGGCATAAGCACTCATTAACACCTTTTATTTAATAACTTGAGTTTTAAGTATCCAAATCATGAAAACTCAACTGTTCTGAGTAGCCCTTGAAAATTTCTATCTGTTTAAGTTGGCCTTGTGTTGACTTGAGTTGTTGATTGAAAATGACATGCATGTTAGTTTTAGGCCAGAGAGCACTTCTGTGAATTATTTAATTTTATTGGTGATGATTTTTTAGGTGAATCCAATTGTGTTGGATTTCTTATGACTAGGGGCACCTTATACTAGCTTTTCATGATTTTAGGAGTTACAGAATTGGATTGGTGCAATATTTAGTGTTTAGCTCTTTTCTGCATACTATTGCTATGCCTTTATTAAAATTGTGTGTTATATTGTTTTTGTTATAAAAGTGATTCCTAGCATGTGTAAGGTATTAATACATGATTGTGATCTGTTTTGAGTGATTCATTAGCATGATAGGGTTTGGGTGTGGAAAACCATGTTTGTTATTGTTTTTTTCTCATAGGGTGTTTTCCTAGTAATAATAGGTTAAACTATGTTAATCTTCATATTGTGTGATGAATTGAATAAATGCTTTAGTATTGTTGTCTATAGAATAGCTACTGTTATTATAGCATATTATAATTTCTTGCATGCTTGAGTGATCCCTAGATCAAATTGTCATGCATGTTAGTTTTAGATGATTTTTCTGCCATGATATTGTTAATTGCATGCTCAATCTTTGAGGCATTGATTAGGTTGTTATTTTGAGATTACTAGCATGTCTAGGTGTTGTTTTCTCTGTTATTTGGATTCTATCTCACAGATCCATCATGTTAGAATAAATCATGTTTGATGATCCATTATTGTTATGCATGTATGCTTGACTAAATAGCCCTTTTTCATGTCTAGTATTAATAGTTGTTTTGCTCCATGATTATTTTCATGCATTGAGTGATTCCATGATATGTTTGGTATTGTTTTCTCACTGTTATTAGGTTGCTTAGGTACTGGTTATATTGTTTCTCCATGTTTAGAAAAGCATGTGTTACTATGGGCTTGTAGTATTGCTTGTTAATATTTTCCTATGCATGTGTATGTGTTCCTAGGCTGTTTTCTTGTTATTTTTCTCATCCTCATGAATTACCAGAGAGTAATTTAACATTATTTGAGCATGATATGAGAGTGGAACACCCACTGGACTCAGGCCATTTTGGTTGAGGATCCATAACATCAATTCTAGTGTTATTCGTGTGTATTGTCTGTGCCTCTTTTGTTTGATGGTGTGCACCCTAGTACCATTGTTTGTGAGTGTACTTTTTTGATGAAATGCTTTCTGTATGTTTACTTTTTTTCAAGTGCTTGCCTTTGTTTGGTTCTGATTGGGTGTTTCCCTTTTTGTGTTTACGACGTTAGATAACGAAGACGGTATTATTTTCCCAGAGAGGTTTTTATTGCAACTCTTGTTTATTTCAAGAGCAAGACCAAGACCAGTGCCAAGGCAAGCCATTATAAATGCTTGCTGTTGTTTTACTTATCATTATCTATCATGCATGTTTTACTTCTGAAGTTTTACAAAAGTTTGATTCAAAAGCTATTCTTTTAAGTGGACTATACCACTATCTAGTTTATGTATCTAACATGATATATCCACTATATAATCTTGGTGTTACCAAGCCCTTTAGACATTTTAGTGTCATCACTTAATCAACTTTCGTCCCCTAGTGGACGTTTTAACTTGAGGATTTTGGAAAGCAAAAGCTTGGAAAAAGCCCGAGGAAAGGTGGGACCTTGTCCGAGGGAGGTTTGTGAAGAAGGAAATGTTTTCGACTTGTTTTTCCAAAAAAACATAACCTAGTCTTTGCCGGACAACCAAGCCGTGCTGCCACATTACCCCAATATGGGAACGGGGTCTAGCTAATTGCTTGTCGGTGTTAGTCTGTGTCTACCTCAAAATGCTATAGGGGTTAGAGTTCCCCGAACCGAATTGTCGCCGGGAGGGAGAAACGGGACATTCATAGTGTAGGATTAAGTTCGCTACCGGTTGCAGCAATTGGGTCTCCTGCCATGGCGGTGTGTTGTCAGGGGAAACCGGATCGATACTGCTGACTCACTCGGTGCCGGGGAGAACAAACTCAATTGAGGAGGTAGTCATTTACTAGCACTGAGATAGTGGATGGTTAGGACCAGTTATCCGATGTTTGCATACTGTCTAGGACAGTCCGTGGTTGTTCACGTCTGATGTACTGGATCTTGTGGATTGTGTACACCTCTGCAGAGTAAAACTATTCAGAATAGCCGCGTCCTCGGATATGGCAGTTGAATGGCCATGTAGCTAGCATTGTGTCAATGTTTTCAAAAAGCTGGAAATTGTTTTGGAATTGTAACTGGGTGGTACGTTGAAAGGGAATGATTGTACCTTTGAGGTACCGGATAAATGATGATCTTAAAGATGTGTTTTTCCAAGAAGTTTTGCAAATAGAAATGTTTTCTTTATTTAGAATGCTTTATCAAAACCTTGTGGACATGCTATATCTACAAGAGAAATGAAATATCTTTTGAGGTATTCTTCTTCAATAAAGAAAAATAAAACTTGTGCAACTATGATGAGTCTTAAATTCATCATAGCTAGTTGAACCCTAATTAAAGCCTTCCTACCACCTATATATATGCATACTTGCATGTTTAGCTTTCGTTTGGGGTGCCTTGCGGAGTACATTCAAACGTACTCATATTGGTTTCGTCCCTGGCTATTGTCTTAGCCAGACTTTGAGCAGAAACCCGGAGAACCTGAAGAAGATGGTGACGCTGACGGCTATGCGAACTAGGAACGTCTCCGAGTCAGTAGCCTGTAGGTAGTCAAGGCGTGACTTGGTTTTACCACGAGTGTGTTTTGTAGTCTTCCGCTGTTTTTAGTGTGTGTTCCTGTCCTACGTGGCAGTTGTTTTCAACTGAGTCAAGTGACCAATTGTGTAAGCCGTGTATTCGTGTAGTGGATGTTGTAATCTGCAATGCTAACTCGAGTATGTTGTTCACGACTAACTGATCTTGGGATCGTGAATGTATGCATACTGGAGGTCTCGGACTGCTAGTCTGGGGTCCCCACAGAGTTGGTATCAGAGCCATCCCGACTTTAGGAGACCTTAGTTTAGCATGGACGTCAGATAGGAAACAAAACTATTTTTGGTAAAAACTATATTACTGCCTAAAATGTTTTTATCTATGGAATCCTAAGCATGGTTTCCATCTTTCTCATATCTTCGAAAAATTATTGCCTGGTTTATAAAACAGAAGTTTTGAAGAAAAGTAGAGAAAATAGTAAACATACCTTTTTGGTCCTTTGTTTTCATGGCTCAAAATATTTTGTAAATAAATAAACATGAGTTTATAAAACCCTGGTTTTCATTTAAAAGTATACCAAAAGTTTTCCCCTGTTATCTTTTTATTAAAAATTGCATACTTGACGATGTCCCAGTAAGACCTTAGTAATCAACAACCTGAAGGAAAATTAAACTTCCTCCTGAAGACCTCAAGATCAGAGTGAATGCTACACTAATACTGAAGACCTGTTACAACCTTCCACCCTGGAGTGATCTCACTGTCAAGCCATTTTTCAATCTAAAACAAGATGAAGGAAAACCTCGAGATCAGAAGATCCTGCCAAGTATCAAGCTCAACAACGACAATCTACAACGATGTTAACAATATGAAGGCTTCAACCACTCTGGTTGTCTCGGACCCATAGGATTTGTCAGGTTTTGCTTAGTTTTTTTGATTGAGCTACCCGTTCTTCATCGATTATAGACGTTTGCTGGTGCTTAAAGTACCTGGTTTGCCTTTGACTGAGTGATGTTTGCTAAATTAATTGTTTTTGTTGGATTGCCTTGCTCTGTTCTGATTGAGTAGTTTTTCCACAACTCTGTTTATCAGTAACAAAAACTTGCCTTTTTAATATTTTTGCACCAGTGTTTCAACATATTAACATGTTAGTGCACCCACATCCCTCTGTTTTTCCCCCACACCCAGAAGCAGAAGAAAATCATTTCAGAGCTACAATTTTCACTTGAACTTCAAAGGGATACATGATTCGAGGGATAACATTGCACCTGACAAATGAAAGTTTCAGAAAGTAAGATACAAGTCTGATTCCAACACAGACCACTACACCTACCCCGGTGTAGACACTAACATTGCCTAGCCCTCGCTAGCTGGAACCTGGTCTGACAGTGAGCCAGTCTCACCTGACGCCGAGCATCAAGTCAGGCGACGGCGAAGCCCCTCGAGTCTTCCTGGCCTTGTGCCACCAGCTTGGACCTCCACCACCGCAGCCACCAGCGCCACTGCTCGTCCTTCTTCCACCGTGGTATCGCTCCTCGCGCCAGCCCACCAGTCATAGATGCCCCAGGCGGTGACACCACAGCTACCACGATCACCGTGCCCCACCCCACCAGGCCACAGCTGAAGAACAACACGATGACAAAGTGCTCCAGGGGATTTGCTCGCTCCAGCAGGTTGACATACTCCTTGAAGAAATCATCGATGAGCTGAGAAATGAAACCCATTGTGTGGTCGATTTAGTGCACCTCGGCGACCCCTTTTATAGCAGCAGGAGCAGAGCCCTCTCCTCCGTCGAGCACTATGCGGGAAAAGCCGAAGAATCCAGCTGCAAAACTCGCAAATGGTGCGAAATCACCGGCGCATCCCTCCACCAAGTGGTCGAAGAATCGACATGTCTCACTCACAACAGTCTCATAGCGAGGTGTCAGCCCACCCTGAGCTCACAGTGGGCGGGACGCCCTGATGCCAAGGGTGTGTGCACCAGGAGAGAAGGCCAGGCAAGAAGAAGAAGAAGAAGAAGAGAGAAGGGCATCGACTGCCAAGTGGGCCTGGTCCCACACGTCAGTGTATGACTCCAGAAAACTCTGGGTGTACCAAGCTTCTCACTCCCTTTCAAATCGTGAGAAAAATCTTGACAAGATCACTAGCTGTTTGTAGCCTCTACCCCTACACAACTAGGTCTCTGTGACCCCCTTGGTGAGTAACCAGTCTCATCTTCAGGCTTGAAGAAAAATTATGGTTTTCTTAAAACCTGAGAAAAACTTAAAGGATTTTTTTTGTTAAAAAGAGTTTTGTTTTTGTTGTTTGTTAAGAAAACCCTCTTCCTTGTTTTCCCTTACGAATCTCGAGGACGAGATTCATTTTAAGGGGGGAAGAGCTGTAACAGCCCAATTTTTGGTAGACAAGAAAAAAACTTGCTTTCAATAACCCAAAAATCAGGGCCAACAAAAACTTTTTAGCATGTTTAGCTAATGCTTGTGTTTCTTTTATATTTGCTTGTTTATTGTGTTTTTGTTTGGGTTTGTGAACAACTAACATTAAAACCAATGATCATAACTTTCTTAAAGCACAACCCTTGTGATCAAGTCATGACAAGAAAACTTATAATCTTTATCCATCACCCTCTTTTGGCAAAAACCTTTTTGAAAGTGTTTTTATTTTAGAAGAAACCCAAAGGCCAAGTTTGAGAAAAACAAAACATGTTTTCAACCAGGATATTTTTGCAAGTATTCCAAAAACTCCTTCTCACTTCCTTCTTTTGCAAAAACTATAAGAGGGGACTATATTACCCCTGGTTTTTCTTCCATTATATTCTTTTGGAAATAACAATCTTTGAGATAAACCTTTTTTACAAACTCCTCTTGTCATGATGTGGCTTGACCACTACCTCTATTTAACACATGCGAAAACATCCTGGAAATTAATTTGAAGAACTCAGTTGTTTGAGTGATCTTATGGGTCTTGTTATTTTATCTGCATTGTTGTGTGATCTTATCTTGTGTTTGGTTGAAGTATTTATTTCTGTTTGTTGATTAATGTGTGTTGTTCTAAGTAAATAAAACCTAGTAATAGCAAGATCAAACATCAATATCATATTCCATCATATGTCCATATCATACTATATTTTCTTAAAAACTTCCAACTTTGGAGACATGCCTTTATGTCAAATGTTGTTCTATTCATCAATGTACCTTCATGTATAACATGTTTAACATCTATACCATCCATCCAAGTTGTTATTCTGGATATTGAAACACTTTGGTATATCTTTTCAAAGTCCTTTAGAAGGCATCCCTAAATATTGATCATATCCCTATTACCTTGATGCACTTTTTCTGTGTTACTCAAATCACTCCTCATTGTTTTCAAGCCCAATCAACCTACCATTGTCATCTTCATGACTTCTATATCACCTCTATGTGGTCCAATTATTTTCCAAAGACCATTTAATTATTTATCTCTCATGGTTTTTAAACTATTAAATAAACTCCTGCTTTCACCCCTTTTTCCACTTGGTGTCTCAAATATTTTCAAAGGAGTTGTTTATTAAAAATAACTTTTGAGACCTATATCATGTACTTTCTCCTCCCAACTCAAAAATATTTGTTTTAAAAACATTTTACTATTTATTATGTTCCATTTTCCAAAAGGCCAGAAATGGACTTTAAAATATTTTGTGAATAAAAGTATTTCCTAAAATCTTGGAAAATTTACCCAACATGCCTATGGTCATGTGGAACTTATTTATACAAAACAATTTGCAAGTTGTGTTGAAAATTTTGGAGAAAACATTAAAAAACAGTTTCTGCCATTTTTTATTTCCCAAAATTTTGTGAAAGAAAAGTTTTCATAAAAACTTGAGACCACCATCCCTACACTCCATTTTTGATTATCTATCCAATGGACAAGATTTTGCACACATGTTCTATTCAAATTATTTGTGAAAACAATCAAAAAACGCTTCTGGTTATTCTGGACATGGTTGAGTTGTTGCATGTCCTGGCCAATAATTGAACTCTAGCTACCTCTCTCCTGTTCTGTGAGGTAGAAAACCTCCCCCTCAATCTCTTGGACATGGTATACCTACCCCTACACCTCTTTCTCTTCCTCTAGCTCAGCCACCTACATGAAGACAAGGATGGTGATCACCCTCTCTTTCTCTATCCACCACCACAGACCATTCTAAAAAAAAACCTTGCGCCACAAGGCTCCTCGTGCATCATGTGACACTCTGGAAGAAAACCCACCCACTCTCCTTGTCTCTATTCCTCTCGACCATGAGCAGGATGTCCAGAGCGCGCTCGCCACGTCGTTTGCGTTCCAACACCTGGGCTTCATGCCAATCTTCGCGGGCTTGTCTACCTGCTCCGTGAACCTCCCAGGAACGTTCCCGTGATCTTCATTCCTCCCCTCGCATCCTTCTTCTCCCTCTCATCACTGTCGAACACCTGCGGGTGAAAGTGGGGAGCTCCGTTTTCCACACATCTCGGACCTCCTCCTCCCTTTCCCTCTCGACAGGCTCCATGGCATATCTTCCGCGCAGCTTACTTCCCGCTAAGCTTGGCATGGACAGTGCTCCTCCCGGTCTGCCATGGATGCACCTCACCGAGCTCGTCTCCAGCTCGATATAGAGGTCCTCCGCCTCTCCTAGTTTCCTCTCTGTGTTTTACTTGCTACCAATCGAAATCCTCCCTCCCTAATTTTTCTTTTCATCCACCACATGGACGCCGCCATATTCAAACCCGCTCGGCCGCCGCAAGCCCCGAGGAACCCCGTCGCAGAGGTTTCCCCTCGTGAGCCACTAGGGGCATCTGGTTCACGGCGTCGACCGGGTCCTTCTGGTGCCAGCCGCGTTTCCGAGGAAGGCCAATATCCACCTAATGCAAAACTCCGGCGACGGCTCCGCCGATCTTCCTATTTCCGCCGCCATGATTTGGTCATCGCCGGTGCGGTGTGACGCGGGCTGTCGCTGGCCATCCGATGTGGATCGGACGGCAGAGTACCGGTCAACTTGACAACGTCACGCCGACATGCGGACCCGGCGCGGCCCACCGTCAGGGTCAAATCCCACTGGCGCGGGAAATGATTGTGGGCCGGCCCATCTCCCCGCCGCTCTCCGCGCCGCTCAGCTCGGAGCAGATCCGGCCCACTAATTCTTTTTCTGCAGGTTGTTTTTCTTTTCCCTGCAGCTCTGTTTTTATGATGTATGTTTTAATTCAAAATAAAAATGTTAACTAGTGAATCTTTCCAAACGAAAAATCACAGTACTCGATCTACAAAATCTTAACCACCTCCAACTTGTGATCTGCATTTTGTGCAATATTTTAGGAGAAATAAAATAAATGGCATAAGCACTCATTAACACCTTTTATTTAATAACTTGAGTTTTAAGTATCCAAATCATGAAAACTCAACTGTTCTGAGTAGCCCTTGAAAATTTCTATCTGTTTAAGTTGGCCTTGTGTTTACTTGAGTTGTTGATTGAAAATGACATGCATGTTAGTTTTAGGCGAGAGAGCACTTCTGTGAATTATTTAATTTTATTGGTGATGATTTTTGAGGTGAATCCAATTGTGTTGGTTTGCTTATGACTAAGGGAACCTTATACTAGCTTTAAATGATTGTAGGAGTTACAGAATAGGATTGGTGCAATATTTAGTGTTTAGCTTTTTCTGCATACTATTGCTATGCCTTTATTAAAATTGTGTGTTATATTGTTTTTGTTATAAAAGTGATTCCTAGCATGTGTAAGGTATTAATACATGATTGCGATGTGTTTTGAGTGATTCATTAGCATGATAGGGTTTGGGTGTGGAAAACCATGTTTGTTATAGTTTTATTCTCATAGTGTGTTTTCCTAGTAATAATAGGTTAAACTATGCTATTCTTCATATTGTATGATGAATTGAATAAATGCTTTAGTATTGTTATCTATAGAATAGCTACTGTTATTCTAGCATATTATAATTTCTTGCATGCTTGAGTGAGCCCTAGATCAAATTGTCATGCATGTTAGTTTTAGATGATTTTTCTGCCATGATATTGTTATTTGCATGCTCAATCTTTGAGGCATTGATTAGGTTGTTATTTTGAGATTACTAGCATGTCTAGGTGTTGTTTTCTCTGTTATTTGGATTCTATATTATAGATCCATCATGTTAGAATAAATCATGTTTGATGATCCATTATTGTTATGCATGTATGCTTGACTAAATAGCCCTTTTTCATGTCTAGTATTAATAGTTGTTTTGCTCCATGATTATTTTAATGCATTGAGTGATGCCATGATATGTTTGGTATTGTTTTGTCTCTGTTATTAGTTTTCTTAGGTACTGGTTATATTGTTTCTCCATGTTTAGAAAAGCATGTGTTACTATGGGCTTGTAGTATTGCTTGTTAATATTTTCATATGCATGTGTATGTGTTCCTAGGATGTTTTCTTGTTATTTTTATCATCCTCATGAATGACCAGAGAGTCATTTAACCTTATTTGAGCATGATATGAGAGTGGCACACCCACTGGACTCATGCCATTTTGGTTGAGTATCCATAACATCAATTCTATTGTTATTCGTGTGTATTGTTTGTGCCTGTTTTATTTTATGGTGTGCACCCTAGTACCATTGTTTGTGAGTGTACTTGTTTGATGAAATGCTTTCTGTATGTTTACTTTTTGTCAAGTGCTTGCCTTTGTTTGGTTCTGATTGGGTGTTTTCCTTTTTGTGTTTACGACGTTAGATAACGAAGACGGTATTATTTTCCCAGAGAGGTTTTTATTGCAACTCTTGTTTATTTCAAGAGCAAGACCAAGACCAATGCCAAGGCAAACCATTCTAAATTATTGCTGAAGTTTTACAAAAGTTTGATTCAAAAGCTATTCTTTTAAGTGGACTATACCACTATCTATTTTATGTATCTAACATGCTATATCCACTATATAATCTTGGTGTTACCAAGCCCTTTAGACATTTTAGTATCATCGCTTAATCAACTTAAGTCCCCTAGTGGACATTTTAACTTGAGGTTTTTCGAAAGCAAAAGCTTGGAAAAAACCCGAGGAAAGGTGGAACCTTGTCCGAGGGAGGTTTGTGAAGAAGGAAATGTTTTCGACTTTTTTTCCAAAAATGACACATAACCTAGTCTTCGCCGGACAACCAAGACGTGCTGCCACATTACCCAATATGGGAACAGGGTCTAGCTAATTGCTTGTAGGTGTTAGTCCGTGTCTACCTCAAAGTGCTATAGGGGTTAGAGTCCCCCGAACCGAATTGTCGCCGGGAGGGAGAAACGGGACATTCACAGTGTAGGATTAAGTTCGCTACCGGCTGCAGCAATTGGGTCTCCTGCCATGGTGGTGTGTTGTCAGGGGAAACCGGATCGATACGGCTGACTCACTCGGTACCGGGGAGAACAAACCCAGTTGAGGAGGTAGTCATTTACTAGCATTGACATAGTGGATGGTTAGGACCAGTTATCCGATGTTTGCATACTGTCTGGGACAGTCTGTGGTTGTTCATGGCGGATGTACTGGATCTTGTAGATTGTGTACACCTCTGCAGAGTAAAACTATTCAGAATAGCTGCGTCCTCGGATATGGACAGTTGAATGGCCATGTAGCTAGCATTGTGTCAATGTTTTCAAAAAGATGGAAATTGTTTTGGAATTGTACCTGGGAGGTACGTTGAAAGGGAATGATTGTACCTTTGAGGTACCAGATAAATGATGATCTTAAAGATGTGTTTTTCCAAGAAGTTTTGCAAATAGAAATGTTTTCTTTATTTAGAATGCTTTATCAAAACCTTGTGGACATGCTATATCTACAAGAGAAATGAAATATCTTTTGAGGTATTCTTCTTCAACAAAGAAAAATAAAACTTGTGCAACTATGATGAGTCTTAAATTCATCATAGCTAGTTGAACCCTAATTAAAGCCTTCCTACCACCTATATATATGCATACTTGCATGTTTAGCTTTCGTTTGGGGTGCCTTGCGGAGTACATTCAAACGTACTCATATTGGTTTCGTCCCTGGCTATTGTCTTAGCCAGACTTTGAGCAGAAACCAGAAGAACCTGAAGAAGATGGTGTCGCTGACGGCTATGCGAACTAGGAACGTCTCCGAGTTAGTAGCCTGTAGGTAGTCAAAGGCGTGACTTGGGTTTACCACGAGTGTGTTTTGTAGTCTTCCGCTGTTTTTAGTGTGTGTTCTTGGCATGCGTGGCAGTTGTTTTCAACTGAGTCAAGTGACCAGTTGTGTAAGTCGTGTATTCGTGTAGTGGATGCTGTAATCTGCAATGCCAACTCGAGTATATTGTTCACGACTAACTGATCTTGGTATCGTGAATGTATGCATACTGGAGGTCTCGGACTTCTAGTCTGGGGTCCCCACACTATGTCTATTGCTAGCCTTCACCTGTGCTGAGTATGGAATTCAACTCATGCATCCTACTCCCAAAAAACCAAAGTTTCCCATTGTGTACACCATACCTACCTACATGTGGTATTTAACTGCCACTCCAAGTAAATTTCTCATGTGCTACCTTTAAAACCTTCTAAAAATTATTCATGTTTTCTGCCCCTCTTTTAGCTCATGAGGACGTAAATAGAGAATCTTTATCTCACTTGTTGATTGGATTTCACACCCTGGACTAGTGGCCTCATCCGCTTATCCAAATGATAGAAGAGCTGGCAGCAGGGTGCCCAACCCCAAATTAATGCACACAAATTCTCTTCACTATTTTTGCCGCTGATTTATCAGTCAAAGCATAACTATGTAAACAAAAGAGAAACAGGGATGACCTTCTACACCCGTTGCATCCTTCACCATGGAAGCCGCTCTTGTGAATCCAATTGGCTTGTGACGTACTGTATTGTCTGTTTACCATTCGTTGACATAAGCATACACCTCTCTTAAAAATGTTTTCAATACATCTGTTTAATAAAATAAAAGCTCTAGCACATGAGTAATCCCTGCTTCCCTCCGCGAAGGGCCTTTCTTTTACTTTTACGCTGAGTCTCTGCCATATTCTTTGAGCACTTTATTGAGAGCATAATTATCATTCTTACTGTAATGTGTTTGTCCCAAAGCACGGTTGATTGTGGTATATTCTTGATACTTGCATCTTTGATATCTTTACTTCTAGTCTTCCCTTGAACTTCAGAGGTGCCATGGCATTTATGTTTTCCCCACACTTAAGGGGAAGCGAGATACCACTTTATCAGATCCTATTATGAATACTTCAATCTTGCAAATAGTTATGCTTCATGTTGTTTATTATTAATATGTTGTTATCTCTTCATGGTTTGCATAGCTATTAAGTGACAATATCTTGCATGTATCTTATCATGAGCATAACTAAGTATCTAATCATATAATGAGTATATTTACTTCATATGAAACAAATTTGTTCGTAAAAGTCTTTTATCGCACTGAGTTGTCACTGAATTGCTTGAGGACAAGCAATAAGCTAAGCTTGGGGGAGTTGATACGTCGAAAAGGTATCTCCTTTTCCGAACACTTTTCTTATTGTTTTCCTCTAAATTTGTGTGTTTTGGATACAACTAACACGGACTAACGCTGTTTTCAGCAGAATTACCTTGGTGTCTTGTTTTTGTGCAGAAAGATTAACTTTCGGGAAATTACTCAGAAAATACCCCATTGATGTTTTCACCCCGGAAGACCCCGAGAGCCAGAAGGGGGCCAGGAGAAGAGCCACAGGGTTGCCACACCACCCCCTAGCGCCCCCATTGGTCGCGCCAGCCTATGGTGTGGGCCAGCCACATCCCCCCTCGGACTCCCCTTTCGACTATAAATAGCCTTCAACCCTAAAACACGAGGGGGTTCGATAGTTTTCCAGAAAGAAGTCTGTAGCTCTACCGCCATCGCGAATCCTTATTCGGGGTTTAGAAACTCCGTTCTCGCACCCTGCCGGGACGGGGAATTGGAGGAGATCATCGCCCCCGTCATCACCAACGACTCTCCATGGACCATCCATGTTTCCCTATTAAGTGACAGTATCTTGCATGTATCTTATCATGATCATAACTAAGTATCTGATCATATAATGAGTATATTTACATCATATGAAACAAATGTGTTCGTAAAAGTCTTTTATCCCACCCAGTTGTCACTGAATTGCTTGAGGACAGGCAATAAGCTAAGCTTGGGGGGATTTGATACGTCGAAAACGTATCTCCTTTTCCGAACACTTTTCTTATTGTTTTCCTCTAAATTTGTGAGTTTTGGATACAACTAACACGGACTAACGTTGTTTTCAGCAGAATTACCTTGGTGTCTTGTTTTGTGCAGAAAGATTAACCTTCGGGAAATTTCCCAGAAAAATACCCCATTGATGTTTTCACCCCGGAAGACCCCGGGAGACAGAAGGAAGCCAGGAGAAGACCACAGGGTGGCCACACCACCCCCTAGCGCTGCCCCTTGGTCGCGCCAGCCTATGGTGTGAGCCACCCACAGCCCCCCTTGGACTCCTCTTTCGACTATAAATAGCCTTCAACCCTAAAACACGAGGGGGTTCGATAGTTTTCCAGAAAAAAGTCTGTAGCTCCACCGCCATCACGAATCCTTTTTCGGGGTTCAGAAACTCCGTTCTGGCACCCTGCCGGGACGGGGAATTGGAGGAGATCATCGCCACCATCATCACCAACGCCTCTCCATCGACCATCCATGTTTCCCCCATCCATGTATGAGTAATTCCCCCACTGTAGGCTGAAGGGGATAGTAGGGATTGGATGAGTTCATTCATGTAATAATGTCGTGATTATTAGGGCATAGTGCCTAGTATCCTCTATTAGTTCTATTGATATTGTTGCAACTTGTTATGTTTAATGCTTGCCACTTTGGGCCCAAGTGCCATGACCTCAGATATGAACATGTTATTGAATCATGATGATCATTATTGTTACTTGACCAAACCTGCAAGTTGTTTAAATATATCATTGTCCGGAACCCGAGGCCCCAAAGTGACAGAAATTGTGTTCTATTAAAAGGAACACCTTAATTACCTGTACTTCCCTTGAGGCCCCTCTGAAACGGCTGGTAGGACAATAGATGTTGTGCAAGTTCCCATTGCGAGCACGTACGACTATTTACGGAACACATGCCTATGGTTACTTAGTGATTGGATTCTTTATCTTATTTATCTGCAAGGCCTATGACTTAATCATTATATGAACTATCTTATCCGTGCAACACCCGTTCATCCATCCCTATGCCTACAGTATTTAATCCCAATGTTTACTTCAATCACGACTGCTGTTGTTTTCATACTACTGCTGTTGTTATTTCACTACTGCTGCTACTATAAAACTGTTACTACTGATAAACCACTACGAACAATTCCACTTTCAGGTGCAGGTAAATTGACAACTCACTTGTTAAGGCTCACAAATATTCTTTGGCTCCCCTTGTGTCAAATCAATAAATTTGGGTTTTACTTCCCTCGAAGACTGTTGCGATCCCCTATACTTGTGGGTCAGGTTTCTTGTCTTCAAAATAAATTATAAAATTTTAAATTTGGTTTGAATACAAAAGGCACTTATAAGAGAATAAAACTAAAACCCTAATGTTTTGTGCTTTAAAAACATTTTTTTTATGAAAACGGAATGAAGTGGTGCAATGATGCCCATGTATGCATGATGGTTTTGAAATTTTCATTTTTTTCGAAGCCTGGGGTGTTATAGACTACCACCCTTAAACGGAATCTTGTCCCGAGATTCGAGAAGGCTAGCAAATAGGTTGGGTTTGGGTATCAGGTGGGCTACCACCCTTAAAAGAAAAACCTTGTGGCAGCACTAATTTTTTGTTTTGGATATTTCAATTCCCTTCAGATATTGGATTTTGCTTCCTATCTCTCCGGCATGCATTTTGAGTAATAGAACATGTGATGGAAGAAATTGAGTTAGGGCTTACCGTTCACATACTCCATGTTGATACGATTCACATGCACCTTATTGAATGGATTGGGCTTGGCAGCTTCTAAGTATTCTTTCGTGGGCAATCAGTTGCATAATGTCCCTTGTCTCTGCACTTGAAACCCGTCACCTTGCTAAGAGGTTGTGCTGTCCATTGTCATTTGGGTGACCATTCCTGTTATCATTGGTTCCCTTGAGTCCGTCAATGTGATTATGATCATTTTTAGTGTGTCCATTCACACCATTGTGGCGGCTCTCATGTCTGGGAGCACTGTGTTCTCCATTGGATGTGTGCCAATTATATGAAGGTACAAAGTGGTACTTGCCATTGATGTAATTCCTCTTCTTGTTTCCTCCTTCGTCATGTTGTTGTCCAAAGTAATGGCTTTATCCAACAAGCCACAAACAAAAGTATCTTCAGCTCCCCCTTGAGTCCATTGAGGAATTTTTCCTTCCTCTTAGAATCAGTGTCTATGTCCTCCGGTGCATACCTTGAGAAAAAGGAGAGATTGTACATGTACTCCTTCAGAGTCCTACCTCCATGCTTTAGACTACGAAACTCCTCCTTCTTGAGGTTCGTTATCCCGGATGAAATATGTGCATTGCGAAATCCCTCCTTGAAATCATACCAAGTCATGCCTTCCAGCGGGTGAGTCACTTGGAAAGTCTACCACCACATTGCAGGGGGTCCTTCTAGTAGATGCGCGGTTAATCTCACCTTCTCTGCCTCAGTAAACTGACATGTTACTAAGTCCTTATTGACTGAGTGGAGCCAATCATCTGCCTCCGTAGGATTAGTAGCATAGGAGAACGTGTTAGTCCTAAGCCTCAGAAATCTAGTAAGTCTGTCCACTTGGGGTGGTGGTGGTGGGGGATTGATGTTGTTGTTGTTGTTGTTGTTGTTGTTGTTGTTGTTGTTGTTATCGATCGCTGCCATAAACTGGGTCATCATCTGTAGAAGTTGGGTTTGGGCAGTGAGCATCTGCTGCACCACATCGTTGTTGTTGTTCTCGTTGTTATTGTTGGGGTCACGACGAGGAAGTATCTGGGGGTTTTGAGCAAAGATAAGTAAAATATACACGGATCTATAAGGAGAAAGTTTTTCCTACCCATGCACAAAACAACAAGTCAAACAACAAAATAAATTAAAACTAAAAAAATTCCTCCTTAATCCAATTTCTAAATTGGGACTTAATTTTTTGATAAACTCAAACAAAACAACATAGTTGAAATAAAAACACTCTTGCATTGCACTATCACAAGTTGATAGGTCAATACCCAAACAAGAAACTAGCTAACGGATTTTGTCATGCTGGTCCAACTATTGGAATGGTTCAATACTCCGTCTTCACAATGATCTCCATGTTCTTGTACATTGTTATCTCCTTCTCAAGGGTATCAATATTTCTTCATCTTCTTTGAGATCCTTCTAAGCGTGATAAAGTTTCCACGTAAGTGTTTCTCCAAGTTATTTAATGGCTTTCCATGCATCACATCTAGCTGAATCGAAGAATGTTGTGTGTTGCTGGGGGTTGGTGAAGATACAGTTCCCTTCAGTCTCGTGGTCATACTCTTTGCTTCTGTATAGGTGAAGCTGCACCCACAAATACTCTTGACCATCTTCTATGAAAGTAAAACCTTTGAAGATTGATGCATCTCCAAATCCTAAGCTTAACACGAGGTTCTTCAATGCCTTTGGGAAATCATTCCCACAATCCAGAGTCATGGTCATCACTGGGCCCTCCTTGATTGAATCAAATAGGTTGTTCATCTATCAATAAGATAAGACATTAGAAGATGCACAATAGGTAGAAGTACGAAGAGAAAATATAGTCCTTATTCCTAGGTAAGCTTGTTTAAAATAGACAGTCAATCCTAGGGTCCTTGAAGTCCTTGCGGTGGCAAAGTTGAAGCTCCATCATCTTTATGTTTTGAATGGTAGGAGAAAAATATAAGTCATAGAAGCATAAGGTAAAGAGGTACTACATACAAGGAGAGTAAAAATATTTAGAAAATATTATGTCTTCCTCTATGGTGATCAAGAGATCATCAACAACTTGTTAAAATTTGGATATTCACTATAGTGAGAGATACTGACATTCGCTAGACAATCAGGGAAACGGTCTCATGTACGTGGACATGTAATGTTGGTCCAGGCCGCTTCATCTCACTATGCCGCTAGGATCCAAAAATACTCAAAGAAGTTAATAACATGATCAAAATGTTTATCAAAACCTAAGGGCGCAAACCTACAGGCAACACTTGGCTCTGATACCATTTTGTAGCATTCTCACATTTTAAAATGCAAGAATAGTTGTGTTAAGTGTTAGTCACTGGATCAATACTAGCACCACAATATAAAATTTAAAGTAATATTGTAGAAGTATGCAAATTATTACATCGACATCGAGTATAGCCAAGTATAGCTTTATTACAAAGTGCATAGCCTTGAACGCTAGCAAAACTCAGAGTTCTATTTAGCAGAAATAAAGTAGCAATGAGGCTCCAACTTCAAGCATGTGCCAAGGTAAGTACATGTTTGGTGTAGACTCATGTCCAAGCAACATCTCAATCTCCATCCGAATGACCTACATGTTGGAATATGCAGCCCATGAACGAGGTTAGTACAATTTATTGTATTGGAAAAAGACACTATGGTGGATATAAAATAGCAATCCTAAGCTACATGCATATTTGGCTTGGTGGAGTTTTGGCTGTTTGTACAAAACTAGTTTTCTCCTTACACTCGGGAAAATAGTTTTGCTTTTCAAATATTGGCACCATGGAATAAATCCCATGTGCACCGCAACTAATGTTTCCTTAGCCAAATTTTAGTTCTTAAAAACGGTTTTGAGATTCTTAGGTCCATCCTTGTCCAACTGCTTGAAGTTGTCCATTGCCGGGGACACGACTAAGATCTTAGTTTCTAACTCTGCATAGATTTGCACTTTAACCCTTTGTCTTCAATTAGCCCAAACATCCTATACACATGGAGTGCATCATGGAAATGAGATAATTGAGACGAGATCTTTTAGAAGTAAGAATCTAACCCATTGGAAAGATACAATCCACCTATAATTCTGCTACATCTGCTTGTCAAGCCTGGGCTGAACTCTCACAACTTAGTTGATCAAGACAGAGCCCATATGTCAAAACGATGCACGAGAAGCTTCTACACTTAGAGAGACATGGAAATCTCTTTGTTCATGGGTGGCATTCATCAATTTAACACCTCAAGAGGTAAAGGGCCCTGAGGAGACACTCAACTTTTGACAACCATACACTACCAAATCGACCTAGGTGGTTTACTGAAATTTATACTTATAATTTTTCCACAACATCATGTAATTTTTTTATAGAATTGTATAACTGATGTCTAAGTACGATTCTATTCTTGTAGACAGTGTTGGGCCTCCAAGTGTATAGGTTTGTAGAACAAAAACAAGTTTACCTAAAGTGAATCACCCAAGTTTTATCGAACTCGGGGAGGAAGAGGTCAAAGATCTCTGATACGTCAAAAATGTATCTCCTTTTCCAAACACTTTTCTTATTGGTTTCCTTTAAATTTGTGTGTTTTGGATACAACTAACACGGACTAACGTTGTTTTCAGCAGAATTACCTTGGTGTCTTGTTTTTGTGGAGAAAAATCAACTTTCGTGGAATTGCCCAGAAAAGACCCCGTTGATGTTTTCACCCCGGAAGACCCCGGGAGCCAGAAGCGGGCCAGGAGAAGATCCACAGGGTGGCCACACCACCCCTGGCGCGGCCCCCCTTTTGGCCGCGCTAGCCTATGGTGTGGGCCACCCATAACACCCCTCGGACTCCCCTTTTGACTACAAATAGCCTACAACCCTAAAACACGAGGGGGTTCAATAGTTTTCCAGAAAGAAGTACGTAGCTCCGCCGCCATCGCGAATCCTTTTTCGGGGTTCAAAAACTCCGTTCTGGCACCCTGCCGGGACGGGAAATTGGAGGAGATCATCGCCACCGTCATCACCAGCGCCTCTCCATCGACCATCCATGTTTCCCCCATCCATGTGTGAGTAATTCCCCCACTGTAGGCTGAAGGGGATTGTAGGGTTTGGATGAGTTCGTTCATGTAATAATGCCGTTATTGTTAGGGCATAGTGCCTAGTATCCTCTATTAGTGCTATTGACATTGTTGGAACTTGTTATGCTTAATGCTTGCCACTTTGGCCCCGAGTGCCATGATCTCAGATATGAACATGTTATTGAATCATGATGATAATTATTGTTTCTTGATCATACCTGCAAGTTGTTTACACATATCGTTGACCGGAACCCGAGGCCCCGAAGTGACAGAAATTGGGACAACCGGAGGGGATGGCTGTGATGTGA
Source organism: Alopecurus myosuroides (assembly GCA_028641055.1). Taxonomy (NCBI): domain Eukaryota; kingdom Viridiplantae; phylum Streptophyta; class Magnoliopsida; order Poales; family Poaceae; genus Alopecurus; species Alopecurus myosuroides. Next base: position 703,986,934 of record CM054057.1, on the reverse strand, counting down.
GGATCACATGTGTTCACGGAGTGTTAATGCTTTGCTCCGGTGTTCTATTAAAAGGAACACCTTAATTACCAGTAGTTCCCTTGAGGCCCCGCTGAAACGGGCTAGTAGGACAAAAGATGTTGTGCAAGTTCTCATTGCGAGCACGTACGACTATTTACGGAAACATGCCTATGGTTACTTAGTACTTGGATGCTTTATCTTATTTATCTCCAATGCCCATGACTTGATCATTATATGAACTATATTATCCATGCAACTCCCGTTCATCCATCCCTGTGCCTACAGTATTTAATCCCGCTGTTTACTTCAATCAACACTACTGCTGTTTTCATACTTCTGTTGTTGTTATTTCACTATTGCTATAAAACGGTTACTACTGATAAATCACTGCGAACAAGGACACTTTCAGGTGCAAGTGAATTGACAACTCACTTGTTAAGGCTCACAAATATTCTTTGGCTCCCCTTGTGTCGAATCAATAAATTTGGGTTTTACTTCCCTTGAAGACTGTTGTGATCCCCTATACTTGTGGGTTATCAATATCCCTCTCAAGCAACCCTGCAATTATGATACAAGAAGTATCTTGTGTCCTCCAACACACCTAATACAATTGTTAGTTGTATAGATCTCACTAGAGTGAAATACAAGTGATATGGATGATTATAAGCGATAATAGCAATCTGAAATAAGAATGGAAGCAAGCAAACATTTAGCAGAACTGATTGTAAACTGTGTTTCAATGCTTAGAAACAAGGCCTAGGGATCATAGTTTGACTAGTGGACACTCTCAATAATAATAACATAATTGTATGCATAAATATCATCTCTTCACTACGCTACTCCGAACCACTCTCTGGTTGAATAACAAACACCAATCAACCGCGTAGGGCTATACAAGCACTCCTTTGAGTTCGCATTTCCCCATCCAGGTAACCTCACACTGTCACTATGAGCGCTAGATGGTTCTAGAAAAACACCACAAATTTATAGAGTCATCCAACACAAAATATAAGTATCATGCTAAACCACACGGTGAACACACTATCACCTTTACCTCGTGATCAAAATGTCTATGGAGATCCCATAAGAAAACCACTTGACTAGCATAACAGATGAAGAGTAACACCTACTTATTCAACTAGATTACAAAGCTCATGATCACATAAAGACCACACCATGGGAGAGAGAGAGATGAAACACATAGCTACCGGTAGATCCCTCAGCCTCGGGGGAGAACTACTCCATCCTCATCATGGTAGTCAGCAACGGCGATAAAGATGGTGTTGGAGTCGATGGACATGGCGCCGGGGCGCTTCACCGTCCCACCAGGGTGCCGGAACAAAGATTTCCGTCCACCGAAACTTGCCGGCGGCGGCGGCGGAGCTACATAACTTTTCATGGAGGGAGGCTGGATATTTTATGGTTTCTGTATGAGTGGGATTATATAGGAAAAAGGGCAACATTGGTGGGTGGACAGGGCGGCTACACCACCTGGTGGCGCGGCCAGGGGGTGACCCGCGCCGCCCTATGGTGTGGGGCACCTATGGCCCCCCTCCGGACTCCGTGTACATGACAGATTTCTAAGACTTCTGGGTTTTGTTCCTTCCAATTCCAAGTATATTTCTAGAACAACTTTTCTGAAACCAAAAATAGCAGAAAACAGGAACTAGATCTGTGGCATCTTGTCAATAGGTTAGTCCCATAAAATCCATAAAATGACATAAAGTGTATAATAAACATGTAGCATATGGCATGAAAACAACATGGAACATTAGAAACTATAGATACGTTTGAGACATTCATGCATCCCCAAGCTTAGTTCCTACTCATACGCGAGTAGGTAAAACAATAAAAAAAATTATTTCTGAGGTGAGATGCTACTAACATAAACTTGACCATCTAAATTGTAAAAGCATTTGTAAAGCTGAGATCATAGTACTCTAAACATAGACATGATAGATATAATTCTAACAATGAAACTTAGCAATCATTTTGCATCATGAAAAGTAACACAAATAAAAGATCGTAAATAATAATGCACTTGAAAGTTATACGTTTGTTTTGAGCATAAAGAAAACATAGCAAAGTGATATTTTGCTTGTCCTTACTAGAAAAAAATAATTTAAGAGCAAGTAATAACACATCATGAATCAATCAATAATAATCTTTGGGACTGATGCACATTATACTCAAGATGACAACTACGCTCTCTTAATTGCGCATAAAATTAGAAAATGAAGACCCAACATAAAAGTAAAAGAAAGACCCTTCGCAGAGGGAAGCAGGGATTAACTCATGTGTTAGAGCTTTTTATTTTATAATCAGAGGTATTGAAAATATTTTTTTAGAGAGGTGTATGCTTATGTCAACGAATGGTAATATAGTTCTTGTCATCTTCCATACTAAACAAGTTGAGAGCGGTTCCATACTCAACGAATGGTAATAAAGTTCAAGTGGATGACTAGAATTTTTTTTCATTACTCAATGAGATTTCCCTCTGATGCACCTTTATATGTGATTGAATCATCACTTCTTTTAGAGAGGAATTATCAGAAAGTTGTTGTATATAATTATTAGTGTTTGATGAGTAGTCACCGATGCTTCATGTTCGTATTCTTTATTATCGACACTCAACTCCATAAAAATTGTGGTCATGTTTTTCGAGCTTAGTTTTGGCTTGGGGACAAGCGGGTCTAAGCTTGGGGAAGTTGATACGTCCATTTTGCATCAGTATTTTATATGAAAATTCTCCTTTAGTCATTGATATATTTCATATTTGAGTGCAATACTTATGTTATTTTGTCATTTTCTATGTGTTTTACTGTTTCCCGGATTTATTTATCGGAGTCAGGAATCAGAGGAAAAAGCACCTCACAAGTGGGGGATCTTCGAGACAACAGAAAATTCGAGAAAAAAATAAGAAAATGCGGTTTCACGGGAAATCATCGAGGGAGACCAAAGAGGGCCAGGAGGGGACCTAGGGGACCACTAGGCGACCCCATGGCGCGAACCCACCTCTCACTGCGCCTCATGGCCTCCTGTCGGCTGCGACCCCTGCCTCCAGCTGCCCTTTGGCATACTTACCTCTTTGAGCTAAAAAAATAGGGGAGCCACTTCTTAGAATTTCTCCGTCGCCTCTTCGCGACGGAAACAATATATAGAGGAAAATTATCTTCCTGGTGGGGAGATTCCGCTGGGGAAATTCCCTCTCAGAGGGGGAAATCATCAACACCGTCATCGTCATCACGCTGGGCATCATTGGGATCATCATCAACATCATATCCACCATCAGAAGCATCACAGTCATCATCACATCTCATCTCTCTATAACAATTAGATTTTTATCTTGTGTTGTTTCCCTGGATCTCTTTACGGGTTTTGGTTACCCCTTCGTAGTTGATGCTTCTGAGAATTATCGTAGAATACTTGTTATAGTCAGATTGTTATCCATCATAATATCACCTCTGATCATAATCCATTTGATGTCTTCTGAGTAGTTCATTTAGTTCTTGAGGACATGGGATAAGTCTAATTGTGAGTAGTCATAGTTCGCTGAGTAATATTTACCGGTTTGATATTTAAGTTATGTTGCTACCTCTCTAGTGGTGTTGTGTGAACATCGACTACATATCACTTCACCTTTATGGGCCTAGAGGGATGCATTGTGTATTGGTTTTCTTATGGAGGGTTTATGGAGTGACAAAAACCTGAACCCTAGTCTGCGGAACTTTACTTAAGGCAGCAGTAGACACCAAGAGTTCATTGCTATGGTTAGATTTATTTCTTAATTCCTATCTTGTAGTTGCGGATGCTTGCAAGAAGTGTAATCGTAAGTGTACATTTGTGCTAAAAATAATTGGGCCTACGGCCCTAGATGAACGTTTTTCGTCATCATAAGAAGCATCACTGCCTTGTACTTCATGCTAAAAAGGATTGGTCTATATTACTCACCTATAATTACTTTGTCCTATCCAAGAAAAATTCACACTTATGATTACACTCCTTGCAAGTATCCGCAATTACAAGTAAGTAATTAACATAAATCGAATTGTAGCAATAATCTCTGGGATCCTATCCTCCCTTGTGTGTAAAGTCTTTCAAACTGGGGTTCAGGATTTGGTCGCTCCAGCAACCCTCCATGAGCAAACTAGCACATAATGCATTCGCCTAGGCCCTTGAAAGGTAAAGTAACGGGTAGTCGATGTTCACACAACACCACTATAAGAATAGCACCACAACTTAAATATCAAACCGTTAAATACTACTCAACAAAACATGACTAGTAATAACAAGACTTCTCCCATGTCCTCAAGAACTAAACGAACTACTCACAAAACATCATATGGATCATGATCAGAGGTGATGTATAGATGAATAACAATCTGGACATAACAAAAATTCACCGATAAAACTTGATAGCATCAACTGCAACAGAGCAATCAACACCGATGACGATCTCCTAATGAATAGCACAAGTTAAACCCCTAATTGTTACAACGGGGTGAGATGGGATGAAGGAGCGATGGTGCTCATGGTGGAGACGATGTTGATAATAATCCCGATGATGCCCGACGTGATGACGGTGACGATTTCCCCCTCCGACAGGTATTTCCCCGGCAAATTCCTGTCTGTCGGAGAGTCTTCTTCTCACTGTCTCGTTTCAGCCCCGAGACGGCTGCGGAAAAAAAATGCAGGGGCTCTACGGATAGAATTAGGTCAGAGGGAAGAAGTACACCAAAGGGGAGCTGAAGAGGGGCCATAAGGGCCCCAGGCGGGTTGGGAACCCCAGGTCGCATGGCCGCCTGTCAGCTCTCCTCCGGGAGATTTTTGGTCTCACCCAGTGATTTCTCTCGAAACTTGATGAAAAAATTATTTTTAGTTTTGAATGTAATTTAGGATTAACCAGGGATGGGAGTATGTGGTGGTGGGTTCCTCCATTTAGCATCTTCAAGCTCAATAGAACTTATCTTGCTGAGAAAATTCGCTAGCTCAGAAAAATCGCTAGATGAGAAAGGGTTATTCTATAACACCTTCAGTACGTATCTAAAGCACATACTACTTGAAAGCTTTCATTTCTTAAGTAATCATTCATTAGCAAGTCCACATA
>CM054057.1:703667261-703917597 GCA_028641055.1 Alopecurus myosuroides | reverse complement strand
CATCATGCCGCTGCATTATTTTATATATAGAAACATATGTCGAGCTCTTTGAATTTAAATCTCTAAAATAAAAGAAAACTCAGCATATCTAACGGAGAATCATCAACATTTTGCGAAGCCGGCAAATTCCTTAAAACATATCTAGTTGCGATAGCAAGAAGGTTTACATGGAGAAGCAATGCATAATAGACACTTTGGATCTGCACACACACATGAGAAAATATCTACCCACCGGTAAAGACAAAGAAGGTTTTGATAATGATGTGACCGTCTTCACCGAGCACTTACTGTTCAGTTTGACAAAGATGTAGCTGGCGGCGGCGAAATGAGCCCATGGATTGACTGCTCTGCTGCCATATTTGCTCATGGATCATCGGACTCAGCTAGATTTGGATGTCCTCGTGGTGTGCAGGAGTATGGTAACTGCTGTGTTATAAACGATAACACAAATAAGCGATGAATAAAAGAGATCGATACACGGGTACACAAGATTTTTAACGTGGAAGACTCTTTCAATGAGGAAGAGAAAAAACCACGGGCGTAGAACTACACTATTTTCGGGTGTGTTACAAACATCGGGGATTTACAATTTGCGACTTATGCCAACCGGCGACTTACATGAGATATATAAAGGGGTAAACCCTAGACAAGGTAGAATCTGGATCCAACTCGTCAACAACTCGAACCGTACTGCGGAGGGCTGCTGCCCCCTGCACCCCCTTCGGCCATAAGCCTCCGGTGATGGGCCTCGCTTCACTCAATCCGAACTTTTCTTTATCTTTATACCATCATATGAATTTGGATCACCACAAAATAACATGCTAGTGACAGGACGCTAGTGTTGAGGACATGACTGGCGGAGAAGACGATGAGGATGTGAAAAGCGTGCAAGGAGAAGGCAGAGGACTAGTTGTTGTGTTTATTGTAAAGCCAAATTGGAAGAGGAAGCAATATAACTCGGCTACTATTATATGAACATCAATTACAATTTTATAGACGATTATAAACTAATTTGATGTGTGTGACTTTTCCTTTGCTTGGGAATTATTTTTCCTTCACGTGAGGCAGTGTTTTCTTTCACGGGACTGTACGGGAACAACTTTGTATAGTACTCACTCTGTTCCATATTACATGACTTTCAAATGGACATATCTAGAACTAAAAAAATGTCTAGATACATCCATTCGATTGTCATCTAATATGGAACGGAGCGAGTAGATCATTTATACTGTCACGGTGAAAGAATGGACGGATGACGATAAGAACTGTATGGCCGTGATTAATTGATGATGTGGACGTGTTGCATGTGAAGATAGAAAAATCATAAATGCTCTTTAGTGGGTTTTGCTTTATAACATATATTGATTGATTGATAGATTGGGCCAAAATTGGAAGTGTCACTGTCAAAGTGCCCCAAATTGTCAACCATGTTGTAGTGCCTGTTTCATTCCATCAAGAAGCAACGAGTGGTGAAACAGATGTTCAGTTTGCGACCTGGTGAGTCACGCTGACAGTTAGATTTGGATGCATAATCTCAAGTTCGTTTATTGATGGTAAAGGATCGTGTGTACTGTGTTTTACTAGCTGAGGATAAAATCGATGTATGTCGTTGAGCAAAATGTGAAGGAAAAGTAAAGGGTTAGAATTTTTTCCAAAATGTCACTATTCAATCGTTTGATTCACAGGAATGGTGGAAAGGAAATCCACAGGAAAATTTCCTTTCGATTTCAATTTCAATGCAAAACCTAGGGGGAAAAAAAAATCCACTCAGACCTATTCCTGTGCACGAAGAACGAGGCTAGGTTTACCGCTGCCATTCTTTCCTTTTCCTAACAATTTCCTATTCCTTCTGAAAGGAGCCCTTAATAGAAGACAGGATTTCTCACGTTTGTGAGCGATCTAGTTTCAAGGTCGTTTACTCGGTTCAGGCATTCTATTTTCAGGGTTCAGTACAGTACGGGATGTGCGTATGCAAAACCAACAAGATATGCCTCACAAGAATTTTGTCTGCCTAGCTACGGCATGGAAAGTGACAAAAAAGTCTGCGACCAGCATTAGGCAGTTCTGAACCAGACCACCATTCGTGAGGATCAACTCATTATATAAAGAAAGTAGAAATCGCAGGATGTTGCTACTGCTTAAAAACAACATGTGTGCTAAAACTTGGATGGCCTGGAAGTAGAAATTCACAATACTAGTTCATTACACAAATGTGGCGGGGCAAGGAGCCAAGGAGCAACCTCGCAGCATGTTGTCCAGCAACAGAAATAAACACGCCGTTGCTTAACCATCTGCACATCAAATTCATTACTCAAAATGTAGAAATTGCTGAACTTCGGTTCAAACTGAGGATGGTCTTTGGGGCCACTAAGCACCTGTGAATTAGGAGAAATCCGAGACTTTGCCACAAACAGAAGCCTGGTAACACCACCAGCATATATGCTGAAGCACGAGACTGCAGACATCATGAAATTAGGCCCCAAACTGAAAAGCCAGAAGCGGGCATGGTCTTCTCAGGAGAAAAGAATCAGTTACCTATTATACATCATGCATCATCAGCGGTAGATATCTATTCAAAGCACAAAGAACACGCTAGGGTGATTGGGATGTGTGCTGGCTGCGCTCTCCATAGCAGCCTTTGCGACCTCAACAACACTCTCCACACTGCCAAATACTCCAAATCTGACACAAGTGAGGCAGGGCAGGTTTTCTATTCCGATCTCAAAAGCATCACTAGTGAGAAACTCGGTCTTAGCTGCATCGAAATAAATGACGAGCTTTTCTAGATTTGGCATGGATCCTAATGCAAACGTGAGATCCATCCCTCCATGCAGTGTATAATAATAGAACTTTTTTTTTTGAAATAAAGACCGGAAGGGGTGGAAGTGGAACACCCCTACCTTATTTAGCATTAAAAGGGAGCTAAGGCAGCTCAACGATTTTACAGCAGCAGGGCACCATGCAGAAAAAGGAAATGCAAACAAGAAAGGACTAAAACCAGCTAGGAAGCCTTAGGTCGGCCATTCCATAATCCATTTCTTCACCGCCTCACTTTCTTTCTTCTTTGCTCTGTGAGCCCAGAGCGCTGTCGTTTCAATGCTTTGCCTGACAACCATTTGGATCGGTTGCTGAATGTTGTCAAACACCATTCGGTTTCTAGACACCCAGATATTCCAGAGACTTGCCGTGACCACCAAATCCCAGGCTTGTTCTTTCTCTCTCACGCAAGTATGTCTGGCCACACCGTAGATGTCCTCCAGCTCTGAAACTGCACCGAAGTGAATGCCCAATTCGGCCAAGATCTGTTTAGTCCGCGCACACTCCAGCACCAAGTGTTCCACTATCTCAGTTGCCTGGCATCCAAAGGGACACTTATCGTTGTCCACAACCTGCTGTTTGCGCAGAATTGACCTCACCTTGATCCTTCCTTTCACCAGGAGCCAGGCAAACATTTTTCCTTTCTTTGGTGCAGCACATTTCCAAACTGTGGAGGCAGTTATGTGATCCACTCCTCCCCAGTTTAAGAGTGTGTACATATTTTTCACCGAGAACTTGTCTGCGGTGTTCATTCTCCACCCCCTTGCATCTTTTTTCCTTTGGTCCAGTGAGCAAGAGGCAAGGAAAGCCATCAGCGCTACTCTCTCTTTTTCCGCCAAGTTAGAGGTAATGTGTTTCAGCAGGATGTTCCAGTTACCATTTTGCCAACAATCCGCAACCGAGATATTAGGTCTTGTTGAGTGCGAGAAAAGAGCGGGAAACTGGGTACATAGAGGTCCATTGGATGTCCATTTATCCATCCACAGGGAGGTGGAAACACCATTACCCAACTGAACAGAAGTAGCATTTCTGTAATTGGTTATCAGCCCACTCACTTGGCTCCAAGCTCTAGTCTGAGCTGGGTTTGGATCCCCAAGATCTCTGTTTTTTATGTGTACTGCCATTACCCATTTAGCCCAAGGGGTTCCAGGTTCCGTGCGAAGTCTGTGCACAAATTTGGTGAGCAAACTTGTATTTTGAATTTGGAGGTTTTTAATGCCCAGACCACCTTCCGAAAATTCCCTGCAAACATAATCCCAGGCCACAAGGCAATCACTCCCATTCACTGTTTTCTTCCCCTTCCAAAAGAACGACCTCATGAGCTTTTCCATTTCATTGATAACCCATTGGGGTAGTTTGATGCAGGACATGAGATAAGCTGGGAGGGCTGTGAGGACTGATTTAATGAGTGTGAGCCTACCTCCACTAGTGACAAATTCCAGGGAGAAATTAATTCTCTTCTCAATAGCTGAAATGTATGGCAGGAATACCTCTCTTGGTAATTTTGAATCTGACAAAGGAAGCCCAAGGTAGTTCTGAGGGAAAGAAGCCACATCGCAGCTAAGAATAGAACTTCTTCAAACATTGGAACCCAACATCACCATTGACTGTCAGCCTATCTTCAGACTTTGCTGTTAGTGTATGCACCTGCTGTCGGTTGTACAGATCCAGAATGATCAGAGAAGGCAAGCCTCCAAGGTTGCACAGATCTTCCTGCCTGACTGCCTCCACTTCAAGGTGTAGCTGTTGGACGTTGACGTGGGAGCCAACCCAATCTGGAACCCATGGGATCACTGAATTCCTGGTTGTTTGGAGGCTACATGAAGTAGGGGACCACACTTCCTGTAAGAAGCTGCCACCGTTAACAATAGTTAGACAATGGATGTTGTATGTGCCTAGTTTAGCAAGAGAAGAGGCAATAGCTTCCATCCACTGCTTAACTGTTACTGTATCTCCAGTGCCAAAGTCATGAAAATTAAGGTGCAGCTTCCTCAAATTCTTTAGCTGGCCAAGTTCTTGCAGAAAGTTATATGACTGCTCAAAGATGCTGACATGTCTCAACACCGCTAGTGCTTGCATTTTCGCAATTCCATCAGGGAATATAACACCAATACTTGTAATCAAATGCACCAAATTTCTGAGATTAACAAAAGCTGCTGGTACTTCACGTACACGAGTACCTCTTAGATCCAGCGTCTCTAAGAACTCTAGATGTCTGATTTCTTCTGGCAGCTCACTTACTTCGGTATCCCTAAGGTTCAGGTACCTCAACTGAAACAACCTCCTTATATTTGCAAGATGGTGGTTTAGCAATTGATTGCAGCCTCTAAAGTTTAGAACACGCAAGTGCACGAACTCATCCAGGCAAGGGATTTCCGTTAAATTCCACACATTCAGTGATCGGGTATGAGATAATACCATGCTCATTGGTAGGTCATTATGTCCCTGCATGCCATCTTGGAGAGAGAGCCGACGAACTTTTATTTCTTGCACAATAGGTCGATGGGAAATATCAGCAAAAGTAACCAAGTTCTATTCCATGGACTTAGCTATGATGAAATACAAAACCATATCATGGACTCGGCAGCTCTTCACTTTATCATATTTGTCAGTCTTCACAGGATGGATCAAACCCGTAGTGATGAGCTCATTAAAATATTTGTCCCCTAACACAAGCTCTGTATATCCGTCTTTTTTATGAATAAATCCGTCAGCAATCCATCTCAATACGAGGTCCTGCTTCTCAATAATATAACCTTCTGGGAATATACTTAGATAAAGAAAACAAATTTTCAGGTGAGGCGGAAGATCAAAGTAACTAAGTGAAAATACATGCATCATTGCTTCGATGCTATGAAATCTTTCTTGCGTGCCACGAATTGTTTTCAGAACTTGATACCATTGATCCTTTATACTTTTGTGTCCTAACAAACCAGATATACCAATGATCGTCAAAGGGATGCCAGCACATTTTTTCAACATTTCATGGTAAACTTCTTCAAGTTGTACAGGGCAATCCTCTTCGGAGTTGAATAGTCTTCGGCGAAATAGCTGTCTAGAGTGCATGATACTAAGAGGCTTTATATGATAAACATGACCACTGAATGATGTACATGATTGAGCGACATCATAAATACGAGTAGTAGTGATTATTCTACTGCCACAACTGGCCTGGCAGATTGCGCACTTAATAATATCCCATGTAGCAACGTCCCATATATCGTCAACAACAATAAAGTACCTGCAGATGGATATATGATTGATATCATCGTGAATTTAATTTAACATGTATACAGCAAAAGAAAGACGTCAGAGGGTACCAAAATTTTGAAGAAAACATAAAAAATATTAAGAATATAACTATAAGAAATTATTATTATAACTTTCATGTTGCATAGCTGACTAATTTATATATTTCGAAGACAACATGTAAAAGGCAATAGAGACAATACCTTTTGTTTTTAAGGAAATCGGCGATCTTCCAAACTAGTTTTTGTATGGTTTGAGATTCGGTGCCCGCATAAAGTTGGTTGCTAACTTGATGAAGAATGCCACGTAGGATTTTTCTCATGTCTGGATATCGTGATACTGATACGAAAGCCCAATGCTCGAAATTCACTTTCAGTTCTTGATACAATTGGTATGCAAGAGTTGTCTTTCCCATTCCTCCAGATCCAACTATGGAGACCACGTTCACTCGCTGTGTTGATGCACATCCATCCTCTTCTGTCAATAGCCTGATTAGTTCAGCCTTCGGTTCATCAATTCCAATGAGCTCTGACGCATTCTCAAACCGAGCAAGAACTCTCTGGCCAACAGTTAAAGTTCTTGTCCAGGAGAAACCCTGAGCACTCTCATAGCTCTTGCTCTTATCAATAATTTGTTTCTTCAAATCTTTAATCTCATTGCCAGTGCGAGTTTTCACCTTCGTCAGCTTCCCCACTGAGTTCCTAATATTTTCTATGAAGCCATGTGGATTAATAAGTTTGTTGTCAACGTGTTGCATGAACTCATTGATGGAGTCATCAATGTCATATGAAAGCTCTCGCACCTCCATCATCCACACCTTATCTTGAATTTCAATATCCTCTTGCTCTGACAATTTCAGGACACATGCGCGCAAGGCAGCAAGTTCATTGATGAGGAACCTAATCTCGCCACGCACCCCTTTGAAAAGCTTGTATTCATCTCCCAGCATAGCGGACAGCTTCTCCATGGTAGGTTCCAAGGCACCTATCACTGCACTCACCAGGGACACCTGGATTCATAGGGCACAGTGTTATATAGTTAAAATCATATTTGAAACACATATATCATTGGTTAGTTGATCACACCTGTTGCATCGATGACCATGAGTCGAGTATTAATAAATCAAGAGATTGGGACAATCCGTAAATTATAGTCCCTGCCTCATTCAGTGTATTGATGATATCCCCTATACACGGTCTTTTGTGTCGATCAGCCTGCACACACCTCAAAGCTATTTCGATGCATGTCTTTACTTGTTTGGAATATGACTCCATGGCAAACACTGATGTTGCATATGTTCTATTCCTCCAGTTTCCATGTACCTAGCAGTTTAGAACATAAAGCATGATAATATATTAGAAAAATCAGAGTGTTCTATCCAAAATAAGTACATTTGGTCTGAATGGAGACACAAAATTTCTTACAAGCTCAGTGAATTGCTGGGAAGACATGTCAGCAATTTTGTAATAGCCCATACGTCCTGCCATTATCTTTAAGATAATAACACCCAAGCTGAATATGTCAAACTTAACAGAGATCATACCCATGTTTATGTATTCTGGCGGTGAGTACCCACTACATGATACATCGTATGAGTTACTGGTAACATGAACCCAATGTAAATAGAATACTTTGCTTACAATTTTTTTAATTTACACGAAGAATTAAGCTTACATTGTTCCTAAAGAGCTTCTCGTGATTCGCGTTTGCTCCTCTTGAAAGAACCTTGACAAACCGAAATCTGCGATTTTCGGTATCATGTTCTCATCCAGCAGTACATTGGCTGGTTTTAAATCCAAATGATATGTAGGAGGTTTTAGTTCCTCGTGTAGATATTTCAAACCATTGCAAATCCCCATAATTATTGTGTAGCATGTGGGCCAATCATGTTCATTATATTCATCTGTAGCAATGAACACATATATTCTTGAAATGTAAGTTTTAAGAATGATTTAACAGCATGTAAAGTATTGCAAGGAGCACATCATCGTACCAGAAAGAAAATTGGCAAGGCTTCCTTTATGCATATACTCTAAACACAGCGCCCTATATCGCTTCTCAGCAAGAACGAATTTACCCCTGTACTCAACAATTTGTTCCTCAGTTTCATAGCAGCAACCAATCAATTGCACAATATTTGGATGTTGTATCCTTTTAAGGTGGTTGAACTCGTTCTGAAATTGCTCTTCGTCGAACCCTGGGTTGTCATAAAGCAGCTTCACTGCAATCTTTATCCCATCTTTTTGCACTCCCTGTTCAAAATTATACATTATATTTATGTATATATAAATGTACACCAACATCCTCTACTGCTGCATTTTGTTACATGACTGAAAAGAGGGAGTGCAAGATCAAGTATGTATGTGAGTTAATCATTCACAATGTCTGTAACGAGTGTGAGTTAAGAGCCACCTGATACATCTTTACATACCATATAAACTTTTCCATAGGAACCGCTACCAAGTTTTCGATCCTGGGAAAAACCATCTGTGATTTCTTGTAGAAATTTAAATGTCAGATCCCCTTGCACCACGGAGTCCATGGTATGGCTTCCCTAGTAGAAGAAAAAGGGGGGAAAACAGTTACGTGAGATTACAGATAGAAGAGAAGCTATTTTAATATCTCCTCGCCTTCTTTGCCTCAACCGACAGGACATTCTAGCTTGCAAAAATTGGATCCAAACAATAATATAGAGGAAAATAATGTAATCAACTATTTATAGTAATTCCCGTTCATGTACGGTAGGATTATGCCATTATGGTGATTTACATGTACTCCCTCTCTCAAATTAACTGTCACAAAGATGGACAAAAGTGAATGTATGAGTAGAGGCAACTTCTATAGTACCTTTTACTGGTGCTGAAGTACGAGTAGTATGTTTTGATCTAACGGCTGAGAGAGATGTGATCCAGCAGGCCCATCAATCATAATGCGGTGGAAAAAATAATGACTATGGAGGCCCATCCGTAATAACTGGGTTGTAAAAATAATGCCATGATCATAGCAAGAACAAATTGTTGACGAACAAGAACTGACGACCGACGCTGCCGCCATCCGCTCTCCGCTCTCCGCTCTCGACCCTGCCGCTTCCAGCCCGCTGGCACGCCGTTGTCACCTGCATATCTCCTCTCCAATCCGCCGCCTTCACCCGCACGCACGCCGTTGGACACCGCGTAGCACACCGTCGGGCGAGCGCCGCAGGAGGATACTGAGGCGCGGCACGCCGTTGGCATGGAAAGCGACGAGCGCGTAGTAGGGGAAGGCGCTCCGTGACCGGAGCAGTGTGGTGCTCTTTTAGCCAAATTTTCTTGCCAAAAGAGCACAAGCATGGCGCCAGCGCGTACGGCCTCCAGATGCAGAGCCTCCGACCACCCACCCACCACTGCCACGAACGTGCCCACAACATGCTCCGCCACGCAACCCGAGGTGGCGCGCATGAGCGTGATCGCCACGGCAGTCCCGCCCCCAGCGCCAGAGACAACCACGTCCATACCGGCGTCTGTCCCGTACCACTGCCAGCGTGCACATCTTTCAGCCTCCCTTCGCCATAGCTGTGCAACGCCGCAGGTGCATTCTCTGCCTCATTGCCACCGGAAGAAGAGACTGCGAAGGTTAGGAAGGCGACAAGGACGGTTCCAGGTGCAGGAGCGCAGTCCGTCGTGTGAGTTACAGGAGTGAGATCACAGCTCCATTAAGGGTTCTTTCCTCGATTTTGGCATTGATTCCGGATGAAACAGCCCACGAATCAGAATATGCTGAAATTTTCTTAGGCTGAGGCCAATCTAGGGTGTTGGGCCGGAGCCCAGCTAAGAGAATTTTTCTAGGGTCGTGATTTAGCAGTAGTACGATTTGTACTGGTACCCTTTTACCCACTAGTATAAATTGTTCGTAGCCCTTGGATTAGCAAAAATGAATGGTTGTGGTCCATTTGGGGGTACCACAGAAGGGCTCATGAGTAGAAGAAAGTCAAAGTTGCCACAAAACACAGATCTGTAATAATCGAAGGCAGTAGTAGAAACTGAAAAATCAGGATCGAAGCCAATCCAGTTGCTGAAAGCTTTCACCAGCTAATAACAGACTACTATTAAAGAGCAAGTCGTACCGGTATCGTTGTGTTGAGCTGAGCTGGGACAGCGGCGGCGGTGTCGCCGGAACCCAAGCAGGCGTACTGTAAAGCAGCTCCAGGCGGGACGCCTTGCCGCGAGACGGTGGGGAGTCTGGGGACTGAAGAGGGATTTCGAGTGGCGCGAGAGAGCAGGGGGATTGAGCCAGTAAAACGCGAGTTAATGGTGAAAGCTCGTCAATGCAGCGAAAGCTCGTCAAGTGGACCAAGACGGAGTACAAACAGTCGAAGACGGTAGGCGACCTCTTTTAGCTTATCCTTCACACGTTGTCCTCAACCACTTTTTTTCTTTACGGTAGTCAGCCAGCGCTGCCACATTATATTAAGAAGAATCCGGAACAAATGCCGGTTTGGATTACAGGGAGTTAGACCGATAGAAGAGAGAAAAGCAAGAGCTACAAAAAGAAGAAGAACAACATGACACTAAGCAACAGCCCCGCAGGGAAGGCTTTTAACTCTCATCATCCCCCGGTTACCAGAGTCTTCACCGCCATAGACGAAAAGCTTGAATCTGCCGAGATCAGCCACGGTGGTGTTGGAGCAGCCGAAGGGCAGCACATTGTCGAGTCCACACCGGACGAAGGGCCATGTGTCGCCGAGGCTTTACACAACAGCCAACCGCGTAATCGAAGAGCATCATCCAGCCGAGTCGACACCCGAGAAACCTCACCGGCACTAGCCCGGCCGTTAACCGGCATAAGAGGAGAGACTCTGGCCCTCCCGTAGAAGCTCGAGCATCGTGGCCATGGGGAGACGACACCGATAGGAGAGCAAGAAGAGGAACTACCGCCACCAAAGCCACAGGTCCCCAGCCGAATCTTGCTCCAAAGCGGTGCCCTCAAGAGGGAACACGACACAGAGTGCCGCCACCGTCGGATCCGGTAGAACCGGGTCGAGGGTTTCCCCTGGAGCATGCAAGAAGAACACGAGACCACCCTCGACAACGCCTTCAGGAAGGTGATGACGCCCACGGGCGTCACCGTCGTCGGCCGACCAAGGTCGAGCTAAGCTTTCGCCGGCGGCTGCACTGTTCTCCACACACGACTGGCTGTCCACACCAAGCTTCCACCACCGCACCACGCACCAGGGCCACCCCATAGCCCGTAGTAGCACAAGACAAAAGCCGCCCGCCCGAGACCGCCGTCCCGGCGTCCACCGCGCCGGCGAGAGGCCCGAGCAAACGGAGGCCGCGCCGCAGGCCCCACACGCACCGCTGTACGGCAGCTTCGGGCAGCACCAGGGCAAACCGCGGCGGAAACCACCGCGGGCAGCCGCAGCCCGCCAAGCCCATCTGGGCCCAGATCGGGCCCTGGATGCCACCGCCGTCACCTGCCGTGCGCCAGGAGTCACCGCCGCCACAGGCCGCACCTCCCATCGCCGCCACCACATGCCGGCCACCAAGAGCACCAAACGCGCCGCCCAGCCGGAGCCGACGGAGGCGAGGCGCGGTCCAGCACGCGCGTCCACCGCGGGATCTCTCCCAGCCAAGCCTTTGGAGGCGGGAGCCGCCGCCACCGCGGCGAGGCCAGCGGCAGCGGCGGAGGAGAAGAGGCGGGCGGGGGGGGGCTGGCGGCGCGCGCGCTAGGGTTCCCCCGAGTCGCCCGCTGCGGGCGACTGTCCTCAGCCACTGACGCAGCTTCACTTACATTGAGCTTCAAAGTTACAGATGGTCTTTCGGTCAATGTCAGCCCTCCAAAACCGTTGAATAAAGTTACTTGAAATTGCTCAGAAACATTTGAAAAAATACGGTAGATCTTATACTTTGTATTATGGACTCTTAATTCTTTTTGTCGAATTCGGACATACGGTATGTAAAAAGTCTCATTTTAAGTTCAACCGAATACGGCAATTTTTTTTTTCCAGAATCCATAATGCAGCGTATAATATATGTTGGATTCTTTTTCCAAATAATCTGAGCACTTTGAATTTTGACAAACTTTGACTTCATCTATTCTTATATATTCAATAGGTTTTGGAGAGCTGGGATGGGCCGAAATTCCACCCATCTCAAAGTCATTTAAGAGCATCTCCACGGCACCCATTTTATCTATGTCCGGCACCCCTCAACGGAGCCCTCTTTGAGAGCGACGGACCCTTGTCCGCGGATTTGGTGGGTGTCACCCACAGCAGCGACCCCAAACGCTGACACCCAAATTGGCGACCCAATCAAAATCGGATTAAACAGTTGGAAATTTAACATATATATGCTAAACATTTCATTTTCATTGAAATTTCTGAACGAAATTTACGACGGGCGCTCTAACTACTACTCCTTGTAGTTGTTGTCCTCGCTGTCGTATCTCTCGGCCTTGCCATGCTTGGCCTCGCCGTCCTAGCAATACTTGTGCCTCAGCATAGTGTCTTCGAACATCTTGATGCTCAGCTTGTCCCATCATGGAGGAAGGTGAGCATCCATTCCTACTGCAGCTAGTGCATGCTGGTGAACGCCGCCCAACCGCTGTTCCTCACCACCTTGCCTGACCACGACGGCGTCCATGTGTTGGGGGTACTCTTCCAGCTGCAGCTTGAAATCACATATCTATTTGAGAGAATTCCGTATTTGACACTACCTTAAAACCATGTTCTTTATTTGACACTCGAGAAATTTTCTTCCCTATATGAGTTCTAGTCTTAAATTTTTTCCCTATTTGACACTCATACACGTGAAAAGACATTTTTACCCATGTGCACAATGTGACAAAAAGAATATTATGGTCTTGACTATCAATGTTCCATTTTATTTTTGTTCCTCTAGTTAGGAGCCACGAGAAGAAAGAAAAAGGAGATGTTCAGTTGAACGATTGAATTTTGCAACCATCGGCTACATAGCTAAGTAGCTTACGCGATAACGAAAAAAAGGAGATTGGTATATACCTACGCTGTGCATGCATGCATGGTCACCGGTAGAAACATGACCCTTGGTTCGGAGCATTAGTCTCAGTTGCATTATCAACCGGGACTAGTGCTCCGGTTCCATCGCCCTCGCTCGCAAAAAAGGCACAGGTGAACTAGTCCCTGTCCGAACAGGGACTGATACGTCTCCAACGTATCTATAATTTCTGATGTTCCATGTTGATATTATACCAATTGTTACATGTTTTTCTTATGTTTTCCTACGTTTTCTTACGTTTTTCGGGACTAACCTATTAACAAGATGCCAAGTGACAGTTCTCTGTTCTCTGATGTTTTTTATTTCAGAAAAGTTGTTCTCGGAATTGGACCCCACGAATCCCGAAGTTCCTATTTTCCCCGGAATCATCCAGAAGTCCCGAAGAGCCCCGGAGGGGGCCACAGGGTGGCCACACCATAGGGTGGCACGGGTCCCCTTAGCCGCGCCACCTGGTGGTGTGGGCCCCCTGGCCACCCCCCGGCATCGCCCTTTCGCCTATATATACTCCCCCGAGGGAAAACCCTAAGAGGATCGACCTTTTCCACAAAATACATTAGTAGCTCCTTCGTCGCCACCGACAAGTTACGGGAGACAGATCTCTGTTCTGGCACCCTGCCGGGATAGGGAAGTGCCCCCGGAAGCCATCTCCATCGACTCCACCGCCATCTCCATCGCTGTTGTTGTCTCCTATGACGAGGAGGGAGTAATTCTCCCCCGAGGCTGAGGGCTCTACGGTAGCTATGTGGTTCATCTCTCTCTCCCATGGTGTGATCTATATGTGATCGTGAGATTTCTAATCTAGTTGAATAAGTAGATGTTACTCTTCATCTTGTGCTACTCATATGTTTTATAAATATGAACTTTGGAGTCACCATGTCCCGCGGTGTGAAAGTGACAGTGTGCACATCGTGTGTGTCTCCTCTATGAATTGTGGTGTTTGTCTAGTACCTTCTAGGGCGCTCAAGTTGACAGTGTGGGGCTAACTGGACATGGGAATGCTTACTTTAAGGAATACTTTTTGCAGCCCTACGCAATGATTAGTGTTCGTTATCCAACCGGAGAGGTTTAAGAGTAGCATAGTGAAGAGAAGATATTTAGTTATTCAATTATGTAATCATTGTTGAGAGTGTCCACTAGTGAAAGTAGGATTCCTAGGCCTTGTTTCCAAGCATTGAAACACAGTTTTCCGCCTGTTCTGCTACATGTTTGCTTGCTGCCATATTTATTTCAGATTGCTATTATTACTTCTAACCATCCATATTACTCGCATTTCACTATCTCTTCGCCGAACTAGTGCACCTATATACCTGACAAGTATATTGGGTGTGTTGTGGACACAAGAGACTTCTTGTATCTTAATTGCAGGCTTGCTTGAGAGTGATATCTTTGACCTCTACCTCCCCGAGTTCGATAAACCTTGGGTGATCCAGTTAAGGGAAACTTGCTGCTGTTCTACAAACCTCTGCACTTGGAGACCCAACACTGTCTACAAGAATAGAAGCGTGCGTAGACATCAAGGACATGTTTGTTTCGAGCTGTTGTAACACAAATGTAATCTATAACAGATTACATGGTGTAACAGCTCCATACTGTAGAAACCAGTTTTTGTTTGTTCTGAGATATGTAACGTTAATGCATCCCTTTTGAGGGAGCAGGCGCGATCGAAACCCTCGCGGCGGCGGCCGAGGAGCAGGCGAAGCGCGCGTGCAAGAGGAGCAAAGAGGAGCAGGTACCTCAGCAGCGATTACGACACCGCCATCCTCGTCGACAACCACTCTGACGACGACATTGTTGCTGCTTCCCCAGAAAACGGGGAGGAGGATGCGGCAGCGCTGCTCCTCCGGCTACAGCAGGCCAACCTCCCCACGGCTGACATGCTCGCCGCGCTTCTCCGGTCTGCGGCCTCCCCCGGCGACGGATCATCCCGGGCGGCGTTGAAGCCCGCCTGCTCCTCCGCTTCCCCGGCCTCCACAGGGCATCCGTGCTCGCCGCCGACTACAAGAATACCTTCACCACCACACAGGTTATCATCACTCCAAGGGTAACGCCACTGCGGCTCCTGCTCCTGCTGGGCACGGGCCGCCGAAACCGTGCCGTGCCATGGTCGCAGTCGCCGCGGACGGATCCGCAGGCATGCTGACGGTGACGTTGAGCCTCGTCGGCCGGCAGGGACATGGTCTGCTGGCAAGGGATCTTGGGGACCAGCGGCAGGGGATCTTGGGGCAATTGGCAAGGGGTCTTGGGCGGGGCATGGATGCGTCTGGCGGCGGCGATCGATACCGGCGGCGGCGGAGAACTTCCTCGATCGTGTTGGAGGAGTGGTGGCGAGTAGCAGATTGTGGGGAGGTGGTCGGGTAGGTCTGGCCCGGTAACGTACTTGATTGCGGTGGGGGTGGGCGGTATCAAACGATATCAGCGTTGGACTTGATTACGCCGACACCTAATTATGGCCCATCAGAAACAAACACTTTTAACGGTTTCAGGTTACGGTGGTATTCGATGACGGGCTGAAATTACCGAAACAAACACGTCCCAAGCTCTTTTCTGGCGCCGTTGCCGGGGAGGTAAGGTAAAAGGTTCTCACATCCTCGGGTGTGAGTGCTCGAAGTTATTTCCTTTAGATTCTGCAATTATATCTTTTTGTTTCTTGTTTTCACTAGTTAGGCTTAATGGAAAACAACAACAAATATGAGAGAGCTTTATAATCTTTATCTTGAGTTAGGACATGAAGTGTTTGAGGAGGAAATTAAAAAACCTGTGGAAATTTATTTGCATGCTAGTGGCAATGTTATTAGTATGAACTCTTTAAACACCATTATTGCTAATGCTATGGAAAAGTCTAAGCTTGAGGAAGCTAGTTTCGATGAAAATGATCATTTTAGTTCCCGAAGCACGGAGAGAAAATTTGTTTTGATGATGAGCCTATGCCTGTTATATATAGTAGTGATCATGATTGGGAAAAGCACACTACTTTTGATATTGAAAATGATGATATAGAAAGCTCTAAACTTTTGGATGATGTGTTTGAAAATCCTTTTGCTACTAATGATTATATGATTGATACATATCCTCCTAGTAAAAATGATGATATGTTTACAAATGAACACATTTGGAGGATAACTATTTTATTGCTTATGATGATATTATTCTTCCTATATATGATGATTACAATGATTACAATGATATTTTCAGTCCACCTACTATTGAGGAGAAAATTTATTTTGATGATTACAATATGCCTCCTAAATTTGATGTTTACGGTGCTGAGAATAATAATGATAGCTATTTTGTTGAATTTGCTCCCACTGCTATTAATAAGAATCTATACTTATGTGGATAGTATTAATTCTTTTATGCATGTGGCTCATGATAAGAATGCTTCTTGTGATAGTTATATTGTTAATTTTATTCATGATGCTACTGAAAGTTATTATGACAGAGGGAAACATAGTTTTATGTATCTCAACAATGTTAAGTTTCCCCTCTTTATGTTGAAAATTTTGAAGTTGCACTTATTTTGTCTTCCTATGCTAGTCACTTTGTGCTTCGTTGACTAGTTTTTCTACAAGATTCTTTTTCATAGGAAGTGGGTTAGACTTAAATGTGTTTTATATTTGATTCTTGATTCTCTCTTATTGTGATTCAAATCTTATTCTTATGTGAGCATCTTTTAAAAATCATTATGTCTAGCTAAAAGGCTTTGAAGAAAAGCACTTCTTGGGAGATAACTCATGTTTTTATTTTTGCATTGTTTTTCTCTGTTTTCTTTGAGTCAAGGGGTTGTATACTTCTGTAGAAACTCCTTCGTATCTTTATTTTCATGTATTAGTTGAGCCAAGTAAAGCCTCTAGTGGAAAGTTGAGACTATATTTCGGATTTCTACGCAGGAAACAGATTTCTGATGTCCACTGTTAAATTCGTATAAAATCACAGAAAATTCAAAATGACCTAAGTTTTTTTGTGCGTAATCCTGGGATATATACGCAACTTTTCTTAGTTGAACACTTTTTTATTTGAGCAACAGAAGATTTTCGACAAAAAACCATCTTTACCTGCTGTTCTGTTTTGACAGATTTCTACTAATAATTGCATTTGCCCCTTAATCTCTTTCTTTTGGTGTTCTTTTGAGAAAAAGAGTTTTAAAATAACTTGTGACAATAGCTAATGTATTTATGAGTGTTAGGCTTGTGTTGAAACTGAACTATATGAATTTATTATTTCGATTTGCACTAACGTTGCTAATGAAGATTGTGAGAAGTTTGGTGTGAAGGAAGTTTTCAAGGGTCAAGAATAGAGGATGATATGATGTGATCAAGAAGAGTGAAAAGCCTAAGCTTGGGGATGCCCCGGTGGTACATCCAAGAAGACTCAAGAATCTAAGCTTGGGGATGCCAAAGACATCTCCTTCTTCATCGACAAATTATCACGTCACTTCTATGAAACTATATTTTTATTCGGTCACATCTTATGTGCTTTACTTGGAGCGACTTTTATTTTTTGCTTTCAGTTTGTTTAGTTTTCTTTGCTGTAGTTTATGGTTTGATATTATCATACTTGTGTGGGGGAGAGACACACTCCGTTTTCATTGCTTAGAACACTCTAGTTTTCATTCTTATTGTTCTGTGAGTGTTCACTTTTTGCTAGTAGTGCTTCCAGCTCTTGTTTTGCATGCATCCTTTGTTCAGAGCTGTTAGATTTTGTAGTTAGGTGGTTCTAATATGTGTGTTTGCTTGGAAATAGGAATGATATTGTGATAGTTGGTATAGTGGAGAAATTCGCATGGTCTTGTAGATCACTAAATTGCTTCACTTGAAACACTGTTGTTGTTTTGAGATATTAATTTTCTTAATGGATAAACGGGAAGGACTAGTAAGTAGAAACTTTTAATGTTGGTCTAAGAAACTTGAAACTGTGCCACACTTAAAATTACCAGCTGATAGAAACAATGGTATATGATTGCTACGAGTGATACATTTCTGATCGGCCTTTTGTTACGCGCTATGGTCGGGGTAGCTAATAGTGACTTGTCACTGCCACATACCCTCTTGGAGTGATTTGCACTTTGCCTTGTAAGATGATTTGATTGCTGCAATATTTTAACTTGTGAGTCTATGTTGAGGTTCCTGGCACTTCCACCATCCATATTTGCTAGCCTCTTCGGTATTGTGCATTGCCCTTTCTCACATTGAGAGTTGGTGCAAACTTCGACAGTGCATCCAAATCCCGTGGGAGGACTTTGTTGTCCTACACATAAGCCCATATATTTTTTCTCAAAACAGCCACCATACCTACCTATTATGGAATTTCCATAGCCATTCCGAGATATATTGCTGCACAACATCCACCTCCATTCTGTTACTTGATGATGAGCTTCATGGTTATTTATGCATACTGCTACACTAGAAGGAGCATGAAGTTAGAGACATCAGAGATATTTCTTTATGAGTTATGAGTACTAAAAGTGTGATGATTCATTGTAATATAGGATGTTTCCCCTACCGATGAGGATATATAAAAAAATGAAAAGGCCCAAAAAGAAAAAAAAAGGGACAAACAGAGAATAAAGAGAGAGGGGGCGCATCACTATCCTTTATATACCACACTTGTGCTTCATGTTTAGCACCAATACTTCAGTTTGGAGAGAGAGTTTTTATATTATCATTCATTCATAACTATGTGGGGAACTTTACATTATAGAACTTGGCTTGTATATTCCAATGATGAGCCTCCTCAAATGAGCTCTAGGTCTTCGTGAGCAAGCAAGTTGGATGCACCCCCACTACTTCCATTGGAGATCTTTCATACACTTATAGCTCTATGTGCATTCGTTGTGTGGCAATCCCTACTCCTTGCATAGCTTCGGTTGTAAGACTTTCTCTTGTCTAATGACCACTTTCAGCTTTGTGAGGCTTTCTTCCATTGACCTTCCAAACCACCCATAATGTTTTCTTTGCCATAACATCCCGATGCCAGGGACCAACGCAAAACACTTGCTTGTTTTTAGTGTGCAAATAGTTTAAGATTCAAGAATTGCATCATGTGGAAAGCTTGACTTGATCCTAACAGGGGTTATGAAGATCGTTTGACGTGCATGATATTGTTGTTCTTGAAAGCTTAAATAATCTCTAATAAACTTTGCACGGTTGATAGTCTTGTAGTATTGATCCATTAAAAAATTTCTTCTTTCTTCTTATTTGTTTATGAATTGCTTGTTGATATCAAATATAGATCACAACTTTAGTTCATTTGATCCTAGTTTACATGCTCTACTTTACATATTATGATCAAGATTGTGTGGTAGCATGTCACCTCAGAAATTATTTCGTTTTATCATTTACCTACTTGAGGACGAGTAGGAACTAAGCTTGGGGATGCTTGATACGTCTCCAACGTATGTATGATTTCCGATGTTCCATGTTGATATTATGTCAATTGCTCCATGTTTTCCGTATGTTTTCCTACGTTTCCTTATGTTTTCCGGGACTAACCTATTAACAAGATGCCAAGTGCCGGTTTTTATTTCAGAAAAGTTGTTCTGGAAATATTCTCGGAATTGGACCCCACGAATCCCGAAGTTCCTATTTTCCCCAGAAGCATCCAGAAGCCCCGAAGAGCCCCGGAGGGGGGGCACACCATACGGTGGCGCGGGTCCCCCTGGCCACGCCACCTGGTGATGTGGGCCCCCTGGCCACCCCCGACATCGCCCTTTCGCCTACATATACTCCCCCAAGGGAAAACCCTAAGAGGATCGATCTTTTCCATAAAATACATCCGTAGCTCCGCCGCCGCCGATGACAAGTTTCGGGGGACAGATCTATGTTCTCGCACCCTGCCGGGACGGGGAAGTGCCCCTGGAAGCCATCTCCATCGACTCCACCGCCATCTCCATCGCTGCTGTTGTCTCCTATGATGAGGAGGGAGTAGTTCTCCCCCGAGGCTGAGGGCTCTACGGTAGCAATGTGGTTCATCTCTCTCTCCCATGGTGTGATCTATATGTGATCGTGAGCTTTGTAATCTAGTTGAATAAGTAGATGTTACTCTTCATCTTGTGCTACTCAAGTGTTTTATTTATATGAACTTTGGAGTCACCTTGTCCCGCGGTGTGAAGGTGATAGTGTGCACATCGTGTGTGTCTCCTTTTTGAATTGTGGTGTTTGTCTAGTACCTTCTAGGGCGCTCAAGTTGACAGTATGGGGCTAACTGGACATGGGAATGCTTACTTTAAGGAATGCTTTTTGCAGCCCTACGCAATGATTAGTGTTCGTTATCCAACCGGAGAGGTTTAAGAGTAGCATAGTGAATAGAAGATATTTAGCTATTCAATTATGTAATCATTGTTGAGAGTGTCCACTAGTGAAAGTAGGATCCCTAGACCTTGTTTCCAAGCATTGAAACACCATTTTCCGACTGTTCTGCTACATGTTTGCTCGCTGCCATATTTATTTCAGATTGCTATTATTACTTACTAGTGGAATGCCCGTGTGTTGCCACGGCTCTATAAAATTTGGACCAATCATTAAAAATATTGGACATATTGTTTTGTTATATTTCATCTGGTTAGCGATTTTAGACGTAGTATATCTTGTTTTGGATTAGACAATGGTAACATCTCATGCCACTCACCGCAGGAGCCTCATTCTTAAAATTTAGACACTTTATATTGGTCTTTTATCTACGGGAGCAAGCTAATAGTAAAATTTTCTGATAAAGTGGGAGAAACGCGATACAAAATAGTAAGGGAAATAGATAATTTAGAATCCTGAGCCGACTAAGAAAAACTTAAATTAATTTTTTTTTGATTGAGGTAGGAAAGTATATGTCTGCACACTGCAGTCACACTTCTTGCACGGACAAGAGAGCGGTGACTTTGTTTTCTTTTTCTTTTGTACTGAGCGATGACTTTTGGGAACGAGTACAAGCAGACAATGTCTTCCACTCTTCCCCATCCCCTCATCACTTTCCCCAACCCTGTGAAAACACAAGATCCCCACCGCGAGGCTTAGGATAAAATTCCCCACCGCGGCGCTCAACTTCGACGGACGCTCCGGTGCTAACGGCTGAGCCTGAGCGGGCTGCTCTTCGAGGCCCCTCCCCCTCCATAGCCTCGGTGTCGCTGGGGATGCGGCTGCACCAGCAGTCGGCGATGGGGGCGCGAGGAAACTGAAGAGGGACTGTATCTCGTTGATGTTGACTGCTGCATGTTTCTGATGGTGCACGACAGCATGCCGACGGCGGCGACACAGACACACATTTATCGCCGCTGGTCGTCTCCTAGCTCGCGCACACGTCGCCGTTTCGGTCAGCATGGCTGCTCGCCGCGATGCCCGTCTCCCCTCCTCCCTGCTGGGAGTCCTACTCCTCCTGGAGCGTAACCATGAGAACAGCCGGCGGCACCGTTCGTGTTAGTCCTGGACATGTATGACACTCTCGGTAAACTCTGTCTATTGTAGACCTCCGCGCGGCTTCCTCTTCTCCTCTCCTCTGTTCGTCTTGGGCGTGAACTGGGTCGGCGCGGTCGGATGCAGCCCCCTGCCGCGCTCATTTGCTGCTACCTCCAGACTGCTTTTGTTTGGTGGTTTGCTGCTGTTTTTCCTTTGACGGCCACACTGCCCCAACGACAATTTGTCTGCTACCATCATCCAAAGGCAAGTCCTCCCAAATTTCAATGCTTTTCTAGATATTTTCCAAAGTAAGTTCTGATCTTGTGAGGTCTTATCTTACCTATTTGAATACTTACGTACCTTCTGAAAAAACTCGGTCGTACCAGACAGCACTGCCTCAATGAAGAAATGCAGAATTCAGTGTCCACATTTCTTCTGCGAAATCAAATAGACTTGTATCTATGGAGTGGCGCATTAACTAAAAACCTCTTTTTTGTTCTAAAATATATGTGATGCTTATTGCATACCTTTTTTTGATTCTAAAATGGTACATGTTAATTTATATAGATTTGCATTGGTTTATGCTATGTAGGATCCCTGAAAAAGCTGATTTGCAAGTGTCCGTTTTTTAGGAGGGTATTCATCACAGAATATGTGCGCCCTTCCATTGTGTTCTTTTCTGTTTGATTTATAAATAAAATTGTGGTAAAGAAATAAGAAGCCATAAAGTTTTCTTCCTTACTCATTAGAAAAACAGTCATGTACCACTATGCATGTTACATACCGAAATATTGTTGCAGATAGTACACGTTTCTTACTTTTGTTACAACAAATTTGAAATTTGAGTTCTGAAATCTAATAGTTAGCATGAATGACAGTAAAGCTGACTTTTAAAATAAGGATTGTTGAAGGGCCAGATAAATAGGCATACCATTTCTAGTATAGCAAGGTTAAATTCGGTATTTCTGCAGATACGAGGCCAGCTAAGTCTGTATGGAATTAGTATTTATGCCTTTGATAATTTTCCGGAATGTGGTTACTAATAATACCAGATAGAATGTAGAAAAATACAATAACATGACAATTTGAATGATCAGCCAGGCCAATATATATATTTGGCACGAAACAGCGACTGCCTTTGCATTATATATAGAGATTTAAGCTTCATATATTTTTTCCTTCCTTTCAGGACATTATGCATACTATTGAAAGTCTAGATATATATTTTTGCAACATCAACATGCTTATTCTTATGTGATTGCGAATTTCTCCAACGAATGAGGAGACAAATCAGATAAGGCAAGGCTTATATGTATGGAATAATACTAGTCATCAGGTATGCATCATAGCTCAAGCATAAGAAATATTTCAATCTCAATTAGCAATGATATTTTTTTCTGTCATAAAAAATATCTACGTGTAAACAGAAAATGCACATAAATATTCATACAATAATAATTTAAAATGTTTGCATCCATTAAATTTTGAATGAAAATATAAAAATCATTAAGGAATCTGCTCAATCTAGTCCAGCGGGTCAAGTGCTAAGAACTTCCTTGTAGACTATATTCATCGTGGTTGATACTAAGGACTCGGTTCTTTTTCTCTTCTTTGAATTTTTGGTCTTGTCCTTTCCATTGACCTTGATGGCGAGGATCTTGATGTTACTTTTTGCGGTTGACGAAGGGATGGATCCTAGGCCTGTCGGGTGAGCCTACCCAGTCTCAGGCCCAAGACCCAAGCTCCAAAGGAGGCGCCATGGACTGTTCTAGAAGGCCCAATCAAAGCCCACCCGCAAAGCCTTGCGGGTTAAGAAAGGAAACCTGTAACCGACTTAGGGTTAGGGTTTGTATCCCCCCTGGGCACGGTTTGAGACCTGGCTATCTATATAAAGCCAGGAGAACCACCGGGGGAGAGGACAAGCAATATCGCACCACCATAGCCTCGACATCGAGATCATACTCTCGACTTGAGCAACCCCCCCATTGTAACCGATCTACTCGTGAATACAGATCGACAGAAGCAGGAGTAAGGGTTTTACCTCTACGAGGGCCCCGAACCTGGGTATATCGTGCCCCCTATTTAGCCGACGATTGCACCAGGGCCTGCACGTTCTCCTACTCGAAACCCTATGGGCTCACCCGAGGGATTTGTTGAGATGCATATTCGACAATTGGCGCCGACCGTGGGGACGGCGGGTGCTGGATCTCCGGCATCTTCGGCCTCATCGACGACCAACTCACGCTGGAACCCTGGAACTTCGACTCCAACCAATCCTATCCGAATCGGACCGGTCATCGTCGCCCCTCACTCGCCGGAAACGCGCCCGGTATTCAGCGACTTGGAGAAGAGTATCACCCTGACGTTCGGGAGCTTCCAGTTCTATGCCAAAAAGGACGGAATTCTTCACTTCCCCGAGCAAACCAATCTCGAAGGATCGGGATCTGGGTCGATCTCTAGCCTACGAGCTGTCGATTCACGACCCTACTATGCGGATCGCGACTTGGCGAAAAGCGGCGAATCTATCCGCCTCAACGCCAGCAACTTCCATACCCTCTCCACAGAGGAACCTTCTCGGGTCAGAAAAGCCTGCCAAACTACACCTAGGACCCGCGAGCCATATCTAGCTCAGGTCTGCATGGCAGGACCAGGAGATCCACCCGAAGAAACTGAGAACAGCGCAAGGGAACGCGCTACCATCGGCGTCTCGCGAGCTGCTTGGGATCGGGCAAAGGAGGCCATCCGCACAAGCAAACCACTGGAAGTCGGAGCTCCTCATGAGGATATGACCGCCTACCACTATCGTCTAGTGAGAGCGGCTACTTTAATCAAGGAAGTTCGCATTGATCTAGCCGAGTGGAGGAGATTAGCAGACGAGTCAAGCCAGCGCGGAGCCGCGCTATCCAAAACACCTTCTGTCAGAAATCGTCCCGCAAGAAAAGGATTCGTCTCGAGAACCACAACCATGGATGGAGAGTCCTGACTGGAATCAGCAAATCACTCGAAGCTTCCCTTATGCGCGTCGACGAGGATGGAAACGTCTATCCGCAAACTCCCGCCGCCGCAGTACTAGCTGCAGCCACCTACATGCAGACAAATCAATCAGGGGAGAACGACCCCCGCGCAGACTAGTACAGGCAAGTACAGAAAGGGTTGGGCATGGCAGCCGCCTGACTCGCCTCCTACGATCGCAAGAGAGCAGCCGCACAGAAGGACAAGGAAGCACCCCGCGGACGTAGGATTACGTCACCTAGCAAGGAAAAATCGCCTCGCCGCGCACGAGGAAAAGAAGCTCGACGACGCGGAGATAGTCCGAGTGGCAGCGACGACAGCCCGAGAGATCGAGACCGTAGCCGCAGCCCGCGAAGAGGTCGGGATCGCAGCCCGCGGAGAAATCGAGATCGCAGCCGACGGCGACACAGCAGCCGCTCGCGATACCGCAGCAAGGAGCCGCGGAGAGACGTCAATCACGACGAGCCCGGGTACAATGCGCGATCAGACATCGCCCAGCACAAGGTCGACAAAGCTCGAGCAGCCAGGAATCGCGCGCGTTCCCCATCTACCTCCTCTGACGAAGAGGTCTGCAGATCCTTATGTTTTGCTCGCAATATCCGCAAGGCACCGCTACCCAAGAGGTTTAAGCTCTCCACGGAGGTGCAAAAATACGACAGTTCGCAAGAGCCACAAGCTTGGTTGTCAGATTACCTCACGGCAGTAAAATGCCAACGTGGGAACAAAAATACGGCTATGCAGTACCTTAACCTACATCTCGTAGGCGCTGCGCGCAGCTGGCTCGAAGGAAGACCGAATGCATGCTACAGATCATGGAACGATCTAAACCTCGATTTCTGCAAGAATTTTCAAGCAACATACAAAAGACCTATGACCATCGAGGAGTTACGAGCTTGCAGCAGAAAAGTGGTGAGTCTACTCGCGAATATATTCAGCGATGGACCACACTCAGGAATACAACAGGAAACATATCAGAGGATGTTGCAGTCGAAGCATTCACCAAAGGAGCTCGGCGAACCTCCTTCCGGGAAGAACTGGGACGGGCCGCACCCAAAACCATGGGAGAACTGATGGCCATAGCCGACAGATGGGCCAACGGCGAGGACGCGGTGCGCAATGAGAAATCCTCATCACCAACACGAGAAGACGATCGCCATGGTTGAAAGAAAAGGAGAAAGCATTACGACCACGATGATCGGGAAGAACTGGTGGCGGCAGAGTTCACAAAAAATCGCGACATCGGATATCGCGGAAATCGCGAGTGGAAGCCAAAGCCAGAGGACAAAACCCCCGAGGAGGACCTCGATGGTTACTGCACGCTACATCTATTTACAGATAAGCGCACTGGAAAAACTAAGGCGACAAACCTTCTCAAGGATTGCCGAAAGTTCATTGACATCCACGAGGCCTTCTCGAAGAAAAACGGAGCAGCAGTCAATCAGGGCTACCCGCAGCTCCCTGGAGGAGGACCCCAAGGATTCCACCCACCGCAAGCCCTGCCCCCACCTGGAAACACGGTGCTAGCCGCGCTACCAGCACCACCCGCCCCAAACCAGGGAGCCAATGGATACCCAAATCCAGCAGGACTCGCAGGGCCCAGAAAACAAACACTCGACAGGTATTCATGGCTGTCCAGGCACCACCATCCCAACCCGAGTATCTGAAGATGGCCGACCAGCCGATAATTTTTTCCAAGGAAGACCATCCCCCCTGATTCTATCGACCAGGGCATGCCGCACTCGTCATCCAGGCGCAAATAGGCAACTATGAACTCGCCCGAGTATTCATGGATGGAGGTAGTGGGATTAACATCATTTACGCGGACACACTCCGCAGAATGAACAGGAACCTGGATGGACTCGCGCAATCATAGACATCCTTTCACGGGATAGTACCAGGGAAGGCAGTCCGCCCGCTCGGAACAATAAACTTGGAGGTGGTGCTCGGCAACCGAAGCAATTACATACGAGAATTTCTCAACTTCGAAGTAGTCGACTGGCCCTCACAGTACCACGCCATTCTTGGCCAAATAGCGTTCGCAAGATTCATGGCAGTACCACACTATGTATACCTGAAGCTCAAGCTACCTGGGGATCATGGTACCATCACCATCGACGGCGATTTCCAAAAATCCAATAAATGCGACATCGAGTTCAACGAGATCGCCAAATCCTTCGGGATGCAGGAAGAGCTGGAAGAGATAGCAAAAACCACGGATCATTCCGTGATGCCTCTCACCAAGAAGAACGCCCCAGAGCTCGAGTCCAGCGCAAACAGCGGCACTCGAAAACATCAGGTGTGTTGGGAATATGCCCTAGAGGCAATCATGTATGATGTAATTCCCCATGTATTCATAAAGTTATTAAGTTGTCCTTTGGTTTGAACATCTGATATATGTCATTGAATATGTGATTCGATTGTGGAACTATGTATTCACGTTGTTCATACTAATTGTCCTTGGTCGTTAAGGTTGTGCTGGACACACACCCTAGACTAATGTGAGTGTTGGCTGATGACACGGTTCCACTTGTCATGGGCATGGTGATGCCATTCCAACGTTCACGGACTTGGCTAAAGAGTTTAGCAAGTCGGACTGACCCACATTGAGATGCAACGATCAAGTCGTCATTTGCATGTCTCAATCAATGTAATCCTTAGAACTGAGGTTGTCGCACAATCCGAGTTGTGGATCACCGACTTAGGTTCTGTCAAACGTTGTTCTGTGACAAGGCAACTATAAAGGCAGAGTTCGGGTCGAATGAGAAGCAAGCTACGTGATGTGGATAATCAAGATGGGATTTTCCCCTCCGAATGGAGAGATATTCTCTGGGCCCTCTCGAGTGATATGATTCAGGAAGCATGGCCATGCGCGACTCAGTTAAGTGTTAACTGTGTCGGTTGACTAAGAGTTAGTCAGATGAATCACATATCACGGATCGAGAAGAGAGTCGAGCTATTTAAGGGATGACGATAAATCGCCTATAGTTCGACAAGGTATATCATGAGGCAAAAGTGACTAAGATGTAAATCACATTGGAAGGTATGTCGTCATGACTCAATGGGACTTGGGAGTCGGCACGTTCTGCTAGGAGCCTCTACCGATTGATCGATTGGGAGTTAGACTCCAATCGTGTCCAAGTCGCCATGAGCCTGCAGGGTCGCACACTTAAGAGCGGGAGCAAGTATTGGTCGGGTTGGACCCGAACCGGAAATGGACTGATTTTGTGAGTCGGACTCACAGAGGGAATGGGCCACAAGTGTTGTGAAGCCCATTACCATACACTATATAAAGAGGGGCGCAGGTTGCCCAGCGGGCACGTGAGTCCACTCCCATGCGTTGGGAACCCTAGCCCCACTCAGTCCAGCCATCGCACCGGACCTAGCAGTCCGCCGTCGGAGCTCCTCCTCGTACGTGTGGATACCGGCAGAGGTGATGTACGTTCAGCACTTCGACGTTCGTGGGATCGGATCGGCTGGATCAGATCGTGGGACTGCACTGCCCCGACGCGCTTCATCGATAATCCGCAACCGCACGTCTAGTGGTAATCATCGTGGCCTTCTACCTCGGCTAGATCTTGGAAGTACCGCGTAGGAAAAAATTTCGTTTATCTCTACGCGTTCCAACAAGGTGCACCCGACCGAATCTACGAAAACAACGATGGTGTCCACCACCCTCTCGCCAGCATAGGAAGGCGCGCTCGTCGAACTCCTCCGTGAGTACTAGGAAATTTTCACCTGGCAGCCTTCAGATATGCCAGCGATGCCCAGGGAGTTCGCCGAGCACTCACTCGAAGTTTATAAAGACGCCAAACCTATCAAGCAGGCAACCCGAAGGTTTTCAGAGCCAAAGAAAAAATCACTTGGAGAAGAAGTGAACAAGTTACTCGCAGCAAAGTTCATCCGCGAGATAAATATCTCCACCTGGTTAGCAAACCCGGTGCTGGTCCCAAAGAAAAATACCGACATCCTTCGCGTGTGCATCGACAACACGTTGTTGAATAAGCATTGCCCCAAGGATAACTTTCCCTTACCACGGTCGACCAGATCGTGGACTCCACAGCAGGCTGCCAGCGCCTCCCCTTCTTGGACGCCTACTCGGGCTATAATCAGATCATGATGAAAAAGTAAGACGAGGAGAAAACAACGTTTATCACACCCCACGGTGTTTACTGCTACACGACAATGCCTTTCGGGCTAAAGAACGCAGGCGCAACATATCAGCGCTGCATGCAAAAATGCCTCGCGAAGCTCATTGACAAGAATGTACAAGTGTACGTTGACGACATCGTCATCAAGACTCGAGTAGAGGACACGCTCCTCGATGACATCAGAGAAACATTCGACGCGCTGAACGCGTACCGAATCAAGCTCAATCCGCCAAATGCGTCTTTGGCATCCCTGTAGGACAACTTCTCGGGTACCTGGTTTCTGCTCGAGGAATTGAAGCCAACCCGGAGAAAATCCAAGAGATCCTGACAATGAAGGAACCAACTAATCTCCGCGGCGTACAACAGCTCGCAGGACGACTAGCCGCTCTAAGCAGATTCATTGCGAGGCTGGGCGAGTAAGCATTGCATTTCTACAATCTACTGAAGAAAACGGATAAGTTCGAATGGACACCCGAAGCGCAGAATGCATTCGCGGACCTCAAGCGAGCATTGCAGAGTAGGCGTGTCCTGGCAAGGCCACAAGAACGGGAGCCACTGTATCTGTACCTAGCCACAACAAATCAAGTCATCAGCACAACAATCGTGGTCGAGCGACCGGAAGACGGCAAGACGTATGGTGTCCAAAGGCCAATATATTATGTCAGCGAGGTGCTTTCACCCTGCAAACAGCGATACCCTCATTATCAAAAGCTCGCGTACGGCGTGGTGCTCACAGCTCGAAAACTCAAGCACTACTTCCAGGAGCACACCGTCACAGTGCTAAATGACGCATCACCCGGTACCATCATGAATAACCCCATGGCATCCGGAAGAATTGCAAAGTGGAGTATTGAGCTCGGCGCCTGGGACATCATATATGCAGGGCGCAAATATGTGAAATCAAAAGTAATCGTAGAATTCCTCAGCGAGTAGACAGAACTACAAACGCAGGTCCTCCAGAGTATACGAGCAACTGGATAATGTACTTCGACGGGTCAAAGAGAAACGAAGGAGCTGGAGCCAGGGTTGTACTGATATCCCCCAGAGGTGAAAAATTGTAATACGTCCTGCGGTTGGATTTTTCACCCGACGACTCGGCATCAAACAATGACGCAGAATACGAGGCCCTCCTTCACGGCATGAAGATGGCGATCGCCTGTGGAGCCGCTCGACTGATGATCTATGGAGATTCAAACCTCATCGTACAACAGACGATGAAAGAGTGCGACGCCATTGCAGAAAACATGGTCGCTTATCGAGATATGTACAACCTACTCGAAGTAAGTTTCAAAGGGTGCGAACTAAAGCACATTGCGCGATCCAGCAACGAAGAAGCAGATAAATTGGCAAACATGGGTTCTACCAACACACCCATACCGCCTGGAATATACTTTGAGAGGATGATCAAGCGCTCAGTCAAGGTCAAAAAATCAGCAGAAGCACCCGCAGCATTGGAGACAGAGGTCAGCCCGCAAACTGCTATGATTGAGCTCAGCCACAACATTTCAAGGCAAGTTCTTCTGGTCGAACCAGTCTGGACGCAGAAATACCTCGACTACTTGTCGAACAAGCAGCTCCCAGCAGATATTCGCGAGGCTCGACAGATAGTACGACGCAGCAAAGCTTTTCGAGTGCTCAATGGAGAGCTATACAAACAGAGCATATCAGGAATATTGCAGAGATGCATAGCACTCGAGGATGGCATGGAACTACTGCGAGATATACACCAAGGAGATTGCGGGCACCATGCCAGCTGGAAGGCTATCATGGGTAAAGCCTTTCGAGCAGGATTCTATTGGCTCACAGCAGCCAGTGACACAAAGGACCTAGTCGACAAGTGCAATGCTTGTCAAAGATTCGCGCCCAAGCCGCACGCCCCTGCCACTGAACTTCACGTGATCCCAATCGCCTGGCCCTTTGCACAATGGGGGCTAGACATGGTGGGGCCACTGCGAAAGTCGACACCCGGAGGATACACCCACTTGCTCGTTGCAGTCGACAAATTTACGAAGTGGATCGAGGCTATGCCAGTCACCTCCGCCAGCGCCCAATGCGCCGTGAAATTCCTCAACTCCATTGTGTGCAGGTTTGGCATACCACACAACATCATCACCGACAACGGCAGCAACTTCACAGCGAAGGAAACACAGGAATTCCGCGAACAAAAGGGAATCACCCTCAGTTTCGCCTCAGTGGCTCACCCGCAAACTAATGGTCAAGTCGAGCGATCAAACGGATTAGTCTCAGCCGGCCTCAAGAAGCGGCTACTCGACCGTCTAAACCTAGTAGTAGGACACTGTACAGAGGAATTACCATCAGTACTGTGGAGCCTTCGCACAACACCAAATCGGTCAACAAACTACACGCCATTTTTCATGGTCTATGGAGCCGAGGCCGTCCTACCTGAAGATGTCAAATTGAGCGCACCCCGAGTCGTCGCATACAGCAAAGAAATCTCGAACAGGGCACTCGCAAAAGACGTGGACGAACTCGATGAAATTCGCGATATCGCACTCACAAGATCAGCGGTATACCAGAAATCGCTTCGCAATTACCACAGTCGTCGTATACGTCACAGATCTTTCGTGGTAGGCGACGTGGTGTTGCGGCTCAAGCAAAAGGAAGGGCACAAGCTTGAGCCACCATGGGAAGGGCCCTTCATCATACACGAAGTTATCCCAGGTGGCGCGTATCGACTGAAGAACCCCGAGACCGGTGGCATCTACTCCAATCCATGGAATGTTGCGCATCTCCGCAAGTTCTATCCTTAGGATTATTCTATTCGTGAAATTAAGGCTATACTAGCCATCTTGTAGCTCGAGGAAAATACATGGCTTCTCAGTCATATCAATAAAAACACATGGTTTTTCAACCATAGCTATTCGTGTTTCTTCATTTTTCGCATGCTAAATAACAGGTATACACCCCAAACGCACGGGGGCTACGCCTAACTAAGCATTGGAGGAAAAAAATTACAAATACAAGGTACAAACAAGGTTCACACCTTATAAAACACCTTATAAAATCTCGAGTGAACTATACAATGTAACAGGATATCTACATCCTACGACTACACCTAATGAGGAGCAGCCCTCTCAGCCATCTTGTGTTCAATCTCTTCAGAAGTCAGTCGAATGATCTCCTCCGCCGCAGGTTTCACGACTTCATAATGAGGGATCATATTGACTGGAGCATTGGGGAGCCTAGCCACAGAGCCAAAATTGACCTCAGGATGCCACAACCGAACAAAAGCGAGCGCCACTTCAGCACCACAGATAAGTTGTTGACGAATACACTTGCGAACTTCACCAACTCGGCCAAAAGTCTTAGCAGGCCGCTTAACTTATCTGGAACAATACCCAGCGGATAGAACGTCCGATGCATAGAAGACAAGGCTTCGCGACAAGAATCCACAAGGAGCCTCGCCTGGCTAGCCCGATACTTCAAAGTAGCCAGAATAAAGCCGCGGCTGCGGTCAGACCAAAAGTTGATCGCATGCGGCTTTGAGCTACTCGCCTCATGAACAATGTGGTTGTCTACCCAATGAGTTTCACAAGGACCATCGGGCTCAACAACTGCGAAAAACAGCGTGAAAGGTTAAAAAGGTGAAGCGAAGGTAAACAACAAAGTGCTATGGGGCTAGCATGCTTACAAAGCATGTCTTTGGTAACAGCAGCCAGCTCATCCATCACGAACTGTTCACGCTCAGCCGCAAACTTTTGCTTTGATTTAGCTACATAAGCCACTCCACGCAAAGCTTTCAGCTTGCGCTCACCATCCGCGACATGATCACGGAGCCCGGCAAATGTACCAACAGCAGCAACAAGGGGATCTACTCGTGTAGCAGATCCACTCGAAGATTCTGCATTAGGACCCACAACCTGAAAGGAAATGAAACAAGTTCAAATACACTCCAAGACACCACTCGAGAAATATACCACCTACTTAACAGGTGCTCGGGGGCTACTCCATCGGGAGCTCGTGCCGCTTCAATCGCAATAATCAGGCATTTTAGACATCAAAAGAACACTTTGATTAAAAGCAAAATACGGTAATGCATCCCAAGGTTCATTACATTGAGAGAGCAAACTAAAAGCAGTCTATCCTATGGAACTGCAAAGGTACTGCCACTCGCGACATGATGTCCCTTGCGACTAGCACGAGCAATCAATTCAGATATCTTCTTCGCAAGGGCTGCAGCCGGATCGCCGAAAGGACGAAGCGCTACCTTTTTGCCTGTGGCAGCATCAAAGCGAAGGCTTGAGTACGCCTCATCCAGGCCTGGGACTCCATGCGCCAACGCAAACTGGATGGCAGTCTTCGCTCCGCATTCTAATTGGGCAACCGAGTAAGCCTGAAGAAGATCATCCTCCAGGAAAACTTTCAGAAGGCCATCCAACATGGGCGGAACCGCGACATCAACCAAAAGACGCTCGTGGAGTTGCGTCAGCACTCGAATGGCTTCGCCAACGAGGGAGCAGATCCCACGCGCATTTTTCTGGAGCTGGGCACTAGAATCCGTTAGGACGTCCACTCGTTGAACCCCAGGCAGCTCCAGCGCAACGCTAAGGACCTCTGCAAAAAAGCGTCATAAATTCCTAAGACAGCCAATTTAGTCGCAACACAGTGGAAATTAAGTGCAAGTTACCCGCGAATTTCTAAGCCACAGTGCGAATGAAGCCAACAAGATCATTGTCCTGTTTAGCGCCAGCCTCCTCCAGTTGCTTCAGCGCGCCCTTGGCCTCAGCGAGCTTCCCCTCGAAGTCATTCTACCGCTTGCGAGAGGATTCAAGTTCCTTTCGAGCGGTCTCCAACTTGGCCTCTAGGGTTTTCACCCCAGTGACAGCATCAGTTTTCTCGGCCTTCAGGAGATCAACTTGAGCTACACAGCAGTGAACTTTAGCCTAGGAGAATTTATATGATAAAAAAGAACAAGCAAAAGGGAACGAATTAATTTACCTTGGAGAGCTTGTCCATTCGTGACGAGTCGATCACGATCCACCCGAAGGGATACGCAATCTACCTCAGCCGAAAGTACAACTGTCCATGAGAGAATACCGGTTCCGGAAGGTACACACCTACGGTTGGTATGGTCTGTCCTTGCGTCTT
Organism: Alopecurus myosuroides; assembly: GCA_028641055.1. Lineage (NCBI taxonomy): Eukaryota > Viridiplantae > Streptophyta > Magnoliopsida > Poales > Poaceae > Alopecurus > Alopecurus myosuroides. The sequence goes on along the minus strand of CM054057.1, from coordinate 703,883,868 downwards.
GTTGATCGTCATGGCAAAGCTAAGCCTGATTGAGAACTGCTTCCTCTTGAATCTGAACGGGAACATGTCGTTGTCGGACGGGCAGATAGGTATCCTAGGAAGAAACACCCTCTGCCCAGCGTGTTGTCCAACCACGATCTCCGCATCGATTGCGTTCCTCTGGAACCCACGAATGACAAGCCTTGTGCCGTTACACAACCCATTAGCCGGGTCAATGTTCCTCAACAATATAACGGGGCAGTTTATCTTCAGTTTAAGCGCGTGCGGGGGCATCCCGGTAGGAGTCAGCGAGTTAAGAAACTCCTGAGTATAGTAGCCATGCGGATCGTCCTCCGCACTATCGAAACTATGGTAGATCATCTCGTCGCCCTGGAAATGCTCAATCATGCGAATGTTTATTCCATCGACGTTGTCGTTCTTCGTGGTGAGGATTGCTCGAGAAGTCATGTAATCCGGATTTTTCATGTTTTGGTCTAGGGCAGGAAAAACATGGTCGATTAGCTTGTCTATGTCAGACGCGTCGCCCGTAGACGGCACGCAAATATCTTTTGGAATGTGGATGTTTCCATCCTCGTCAGTTTCCTCGGTGCCGTTACCTATCCCCAACAGGTAATCCGCAAACCATTGGTCGTTTTGTGCCCTCATGTTCTTTACGAGCCTTAGTTTGCGCATTCCCTTCCATAGTTTTGAACTCCGCAGACCCGCGTCGATTATCTGACCCCGTGACCCTTTCCTCACTACCAGAAGCACCTGTCTGAAGTCCCCACCGAACACGACAGTCTTTTCCCCAAAAGGTTTGTCCGGACAGTTCATGATGTCGCGCATGCTTTTGTCCAGCGCCTCAACCGCCTGTCGTTTCGACATGGTGGCTTCGTCCCATAGTATGATTTTAGCCTTCTCCAGTAGCTTGGCAGTCCCACTTTGCTTAGTGAAGCTGCATGATGCCCCTTCTTCAAGGTTTAGTGGGATCTTGATCCTCGAGTGGGCTGTCCTGCCTCCATGCATGATTGAAGCGGCGACACCGGACGTCGCTGTAGCCACAGCGATATTTCCCTGTCCATGAACCCTTGCGAGCAGTGCCCGGTAAAGGTATGTCTTCCCGGTGCCTCCTGGACCATCAACGAAGAATACACCCCCGTCATCGCTATCAGCTGCCTCTAGTATCTCATCGTAGGCAAGCCTTTGCTCGTGGTTTAGTAAGGCCGCCAGAGAAGTGTCTTCCTCGTCAACCTTGATGCTTGTTTCCTCAATTATCTCTCTAAACTTGCCTCCAGTGTTGTCATACGTCTCGTCAACGTCCGGAAGAGGGAATGATTTTATGTCTTTACCCATGGATTGTAGCATGCCCCTGATGTCAAGCAACACCATTTGTCCACCGCTTTAGGACACGTGTGGTGCCGACGGTAGTCGTCGGACATCGCCTCAAGGTGTCGATCCCAAAGACCGCGCACGTCGCCAGGCTCACATAATACCAAGATCGTTGCGAAGAGCCTCCTAAGTGAGGCTGGCATGGCAAACTGCTCTGACTCAATAAGACACTCATCAAGTGTGTCATCGGACTCGATTAGACCCCTCCTCTCAGCGGCCTCACGAAAGGTATGACATAGCACACCATCAACGGTTTTCAGGTCTTCGAAGGACGTCGATCCTGGTACGTGGTTTAGAAGCACCCTAAGAAAGTACCGCTCCCCCTCGGCGGGATTGGCGGTCACGATTCGGCCTACTTGGTGATATCTTGTGCTTTTCTTCCGGTACTTTGCTGGTTGCCATGTGAACCTTCGTGGAAAGTCCATGGAGAGAATATTTCCAGCCCACTCGTGCTTTTGGTTAGCCACGAAATACTCTGTTAGCATGGATGTGTGCTCCTTGGCAGCGATGTCGTTCAAGTTGTCTCCCGCTTTGAACGTGACTCTTTGCATATTTGGGAGATGAAGCGGCAACTGTAGTACAGACGGATGGCACTCGGATAGTTTGAAGCCAAATATCCTCCACATGGCTTCAGGTGGAGTAACCCATCTTGCGTCAATGTATCTCTTGATCTCGTCTATGTTACCATTGACGTCGGGCTTGTCGATGTTGAATGAAGTCTGATCGTGGCCCTTGTATATGTACTTATATAGGTACTTGACAGCCTTTATGCTCGATCACACCTCCACATTTATGTGGAAATTGAACATTTGCAAGAGGTAAGGGTTGTAAGGCACTACCCATCTATTGTCGAGCGTGGCACGACGGACCTTCGCTGACCGGCCATCCTTTCATCTCCGATAAATGGGGTATGAGTCCTTACACTGTATGGTGGTCTCGTTGAACGCTCGTGGGTACCTACACTTGCACGACCCATCTTGCATGCACACGTTGTCTCGCTTTAGGACACCGCATGGACCGTGCGTCATATGCTTGACGACCATAGCGTATAACTCATGGTATTTATCCTTGTCCGGTAGCTCGGCGGATATGAGATTGTCATACTGCTCTGGCACAACAAGTTTATAGTTGGAATCCATTATCAATAGGAAATGGGCAAGCGGGAGGCCCCTTTTCTACAACTCGACCACGTAGACGTACGCCTTCACAACGCCTAGGATGTTCTTCTTGGTCAACATCTCCTTCATCTTCTCCAGCTTGTCTCTAAACACCCGGGGCACAATATCTGGCCGGTCCTGCGGGGTTTGGCCTGGAAGAAGGGCATCTTGTATCTTCTGCCAATTTGGGTTGCATGTCATCGTCACGAATATATCAGGCTTGCCGTATGTCTGCACCAATGCCATGGCGTCCATATGCCTCCGTTTCATGTCTCGGAAGCACCCTTGGAAATTCCAGGGTAGAACAATCCTTGTGCCAACATCGCTTGCTCGAGTCTCTCTGGCCGTAATGCTATCGACAATTCCTGTATATAGATCAGCACGTATCTCCGGCTGGTGCTTTCTGAACCAATTCGACCTGCAACCCTCGATATTTATGTACATGTCCACTGCAAATTGCTGTAACAGTCGCCCTCCATGTAGTATGGGGTTGAATTTAGAAGGACGTGTCTGTAGACGGTAATAGTAGCAGTCCCTCACGGAGACGCATAAATTGCCACCCCCTCCGTGACAGAAAAAAGAAGGTTAGGCAACTGAAGAGATGGATAGACAAATTAACCAGAAGTGTCCTAGACAACCCAACCTGGATCATCGTCACGCTCTGCTCTTGGTAGCTGCGCAAGGTTCCAAGACTTATTACGTTTAGGTATATTTGGATGCCAACCAAGTTTACCCTTTGGGAAGAAGAGGGGATACGAGAGCGGGTCATAGCATCCTTGTGTGGCCTGTATACTGTGTCTTTCGTTGTTGTTACCATAGAGGGTAATGCTCCGCTTGAACCTGTTTTCAGGGTTGCTGCCCTCGACCCAGATTGCAGCCACCTCAGATGACACTGGTGTGTTGTATCTCCGTTGATCTAACTTCTTGTCGGTGTTAAGTTCTACACGGTAGTCCTCGAGGTTATCCTTATGGGCGCCCAAACTTCTAAACTGCTTGGAGTAGGGGTTTACTCTCATTATGTCCACAACCTTACGAACAACATCTTGGTCTAGTTCCTTGGTAGCTTCCTTGCGATGTATCAGCCTTGTATCGTCGTCATAGAAGTATAGTTGTAGATGTTCCGGTCGAGAGCCTGGTCCAAACGAATGCAACATCATGAGATACATGGACTTGGCTTGAAGCTTTTCTGATGCATTGCGAATGGACATTGCCATCTCATAACTGCTCAACCAGGTCTCTGGATCCATGGTTGGTTCGTAATTAACCACTTTACCCGGTTCCTTGAACTTGTCCGGGTAAGGCTCAGCCCTGATGGCGTCCGACAGACACTTAGGCCCGGCTAGATTTGCCGGTACTGGCCTTACTCGAGAAACGTGTGATCCTTCAGCGGGTGCGGCGGCGGGGGGGGGGGGTGCAATCGCTACCGGCCCTCTTACCACAGACCCGGTTGCGGCACGCCTGGCCCGAGAAGTGTCCACTATTGCTTGCGCCGCTGAAGCTGCAGGGGTTGCTGGTCTACGGGGAGGAGGCGGCATTTGCTGATGCTCTGCCCTCCGTCGTGCCGAGCTTGACTAAATATAGCCGGCATTCTCATTCTGCCGGCTTACATATGGCGTCCCATGCATGCCACTCCTGTTATCCGGGTAATTAGCCTGTTGGGCGACTGCCGTTCGTAACAGGTCTATTGCCCTCCGGGTCTCCATTGCATGAGGTGATTCTCCCACAGGGGTGCGATCAAGTGCCAATGTTGCAGCATACACATTATCCATGGGGTTATTGAAGTGACCTGGTGGGGTATGAAATCGTGGTGGTGGTGGTGCAGCATTACCAGGAGCGATCCCAGTTTGCGGCGTGGGTAACCAGGCTTGCACGTTTGCCGGTCGTCCTCCCAAGGTTGCAGCCTGATACCCGGCTCCTTGATTCACAACCGGGGTTGGTTGATCTTGAGGGGTAATGAACAATGCAGCCGGCTATAAATTTGCACCTGTTGCCGGTAATCTCGTCTGATGCATCTGATTATAAATCCTAGTCGACTGAACTTGAATACGATTCTCCAGTTCCTCAAACTCGCGCTGGCGCGCGGCTATCCCTTGCTTCTCAGCTTCCACATCTCTTCTCTGTTGCTCCAATGCACGGCGAGCCACATCCAGATCTCGGGCGCGTGCCGCCGCGTTTTCTGGGGTTATAACCGTCGCTAACACTGTGGGATCCAAGATTACACTACTACAGAAAAGATTATAGGAGGCGCATTTTTTTTGTTATGCGAGGCGCATATAGAATGCGCCTCCAGCGCCAAGCCTCGCGTATTTGGGTTATGCAAGGCGCATTTCAAAATGCGCCTCCTATATGTTATAGGAGGCGCATTTAGCCTCGCATATGCATATAAATGTGACTCCTATATATCCTCATATGCGGCTCCTATAGTTCCCAATATGCGCCTCCTATAACATTTTCGATTTTTTAAAATTTGCAGAATTGCTGCACATTCCAGAATACACATATACAGGTATATAGATACACAAATACAATACAACAGTTCAGAATTTCCAGAAACTAGAATCACCCACTAGTGGAAACAGGGGCTTTAGTCCCGGTTCGTAGGCCCCCTTTTGTCCCGGTTGTGCAACCGGGACGTGGCATCCGGGACAAATACCCCTCCCCATTGGTCCCGGTTGTGGCAGGACCCCGGACAAATGGGGCTGACCACGTGGCCCGAGCGCTGGAACCTGGCCAGGGCTATTAGTCCCGGTTCTGAATACGACCCGGGATGCATGCCCCTTCTGCCGCGGCAGGGCTTTTGCCCTTTTCTCTGCCGCGGCAGGGCTTTACAATTTCCGTTTTTTTGGTCCCCGAGACCTCCTGGCGGCCCCTCCCCGGACCTCGAGAAGAGTACCCTCCACCGAGCCCCCGGATCGCACGAGTGAATAAGTATATAAAGCAGAATAAGAAACACTTATATTACAGAAGCAAAGTATATCGATCATATTACATGACCGATGGAGTGTATTACAAAATCAAACTTAGTTCCAACCGGAGGCATGGTACTCTCCATCTACGTTTATGACCTCTGCATCTAAGAAGCCCGCAATTTCCTCCTGAATTGCTCGTATGCGGTCCCTAGGTAGAAGACCGTCTCGAAGCCGTTCGATCTAATATAAAGAAGAGTGGTCACTAAAATATATGAAGCTAAGTAACTAAAATAGATAGTAATAAGAAGAATTGACGATTAACGTACATGAAGTTGTTTTAAATTTCTGCCTTGGGAGATGTGGTCTGACGAATGAACTCGCAAACGTAGTATCCACACAAGTTATTCCCGTCTCCTTGTTGCAGGCACTATACGAGAAGATTGTTTCAATCAAATAATAATCAACCAGGCATGATAATGGAGATGGGCACGAATCTAGATAGTACTTACTTGCACAACATCAAATGTAAGTTGTTTTTCCCATTCACCGGGAGACTTCCTTATGAACTCTTCCAAACCCTACCCGAGAAAGAAAAAGAATAAAAAGAGTTAGTAATTACTTGATATCCGAAAATGAAACAAAGTAGTCGATATATTGCAATATATAAATACTGAAATTAATAAAGATTGAAATTACCGCTGGATCATTTCCTGCATGTCAGCCACATTGAGAGGGGTTTACGTTTTGAGTCCATTACAATTACTTTTCCTTTGTCAATTTGGAAGATTAGCAGAATATAGTGGAAGCTGCGCACGCAGAACTCATCAATTATACAATGAACATCGAGTAAGGAAAACAGAATGTTTACAACAGAGTAACATACTTACTTGAAGTTGTAAGGAAATAGTATTTCCCGTCGGTGTTGGTTAAATATTATTGCCCTCAGAATATTATTTTCTGTATCCTTGGGAGATTGCCGAAGAATCTTTTCATAAATAATATTTGGATCAATGAACCCAATATCATAGATTCCATCTCTTTTGCATTCGAGAATCTTCATTCTGCAATTATAATATATGAGTGTACTATATATATATATATGAATATATATGCAATTGAATGAGGTGAGCTAGAGAAATAAGTGCTTACAGACAATAGGCACTAAGGATAGATTTGTCGAGGGCCTGCTGCTGGTATAACTGAAACAATTCCTCAAATTGAATCATAACCATTCCATTTCCAGTTCCATAGTGCTCGTCCTTAACACTGAGACATAGCCAGTCCTCAGATTCATTAGCGGCTTGCATATACCAATTATGCACTCTTCGCATTTTCGTTGGTAGATTCTTTATCTCCTCGGGTTTGACAAGAGGCTGCCCGGACTCGTATTTGTACGCACATTCAGCTGCGGGGAAGTAGTTCACTGTTTGCATATACTCAGCAATGGACAAACCCGCATCAGCTGCCTTGTCTGCGTACAGTGTTATAAACTCCGGATCAATATCCTCATCAGCAATATTAGTGCTCGGCCCCACCTGGGTATTGGAAATCACTTTGAGCGGGGACGTGGATTGTTTTTTCTGCTCTCCGAGTTGAGCAACTGATTTCCCCTTTTTCCCGCTTGCGCTACTACTCTTCGTTGACCGCACCATTTCCTGGTGTGACTTCAGAATAGAGCGGTCATAGTCAGATGACAGACTCGGCTCGGGTTGATGAAGAGTCTTCACCATTTTCCAAGCTCGTTCTATCTCTTCTTCGGTCTCAGGGAAATCTGGCTTTTGCTTCTCCTTCCGCTTTGATTTCCACGCATCGTATTCGTCCTTTGCGATTTTCTGGGTTTCCTCGGGAGTATAGTCGTAAGGTAACTTGGGTACCTCTTTTGGTACCTTCGGGAGGGGTGACCGTTGACGTTTCGGTGATTTTTACGTTTCGGCAGAAACTTAGTGGGCGGAGAGAGGGCTGACGCGGCGGCGTAGGCGACCGCGCTGGAGACGTGCACGGCGTAGGCGACCGCGCCGGAGACGGCATGCGTTGCGAAGACGACCGCGCTGGAGACTTTTGCGCTGGAGAAATGCGAGAATTCGATGGCTTTGCCGTCTGATTTGTGAGCACAATGCATTCCTTTAGCCATAGAACGGTCGAGTTCTTGGCTTCTCCGAGTTCAGTCAACTCTTCGTCTTCACCTTCAGGAAAATCAAGCTTTACCCGCTCGAATCCGTTGGCAACTTCATCGACCCCAACAACAGCGTAGCCCGTGGAACCGGGAGACAATGGTGAGTTGGTTCGTTGCCAATCGGTAAGACATATCCGGCCGCCGCCTTGATGGTTATATTGACGACCTTCACGTGGAGCTCACAGGATGTCATTTCCGTGATCTCGTCCACCGGGTAAATCATCGGTGGTGCATCATCATCCGTAGCTGCGTGGACGCAACGCTGCTTTTGCGATGAGAATGTGCGGCGTCGGGAGCCTCAGCTTCAACTTCTAGCATGTGTACTGATGCGCCGGTAGACACTATCTGCTGGCTAAGTGCGTTAATTTGGTCTTGCTGCTTCTTTGCTACATCCTGTGTCAGCTTTACCATTTCTTCAAGTTGACGCCTCCAGTTTGCCTGATTCTCTGCTTCAGCTGCCTCCTTGTCCTTTTTACGTTGACGGCTTCTATCTGGGTATAACTTTTTTGGTGGAGTCGAACGCAACACTCCACGGAGGAGTGCCTTTTGTGCCTCGTGTACGCCCTCCGTGTTCCTTATTCCCTAGGGCTCGTGTGAGCTCGTCGTTCTCTCTATCTGGCACGAACTTCCATCTTTAACGTCCTTTATTGCGTCTCTCAGCTTCTCTATGGGTAGAAGATGACTCTTTTTATGCCTTAGGTTATATATTGCTTTTCCTTCGGCGTCCAACCTGCCCCCATGCCCGTAGAACCATGACCTTGTCCGCTCGACCCACAAGAACGGCTCGGGAGTGATCCCCTGCTGAATCAGGTTGTTCTCCCATGTCTCCCACTTGGGACTAGAACCCTTGTAGCCACCTTGCCCCATAACATGGTGATATACCTTTTTGCCGGCGTTTTTCTCATTTGTTTTCGTCCTTTCCAGTTCATTCTCTGCCAGCTTGTACTTCACGAAGTCTGCCCATACGGGTTTTATTTTCTCATACCCTTGAGTGAAATCAGGAGTCTTGTCCTTCTTAACATAATCAAGGTTCAATCTTTTCTTCCAGTTTTTGAATTGCTCGGCCATCTTTTTTAGGGTCCACGCTTTGACCTTTTCCCGTATCTCATGTTTCATTCTAGTAACATCGGCCTCAGTCACATCCGCTTCATTCTCGTCCACCTCCGGCACGGGTAAGTTGAAATTAGCCAAAATCTTTGAGAAAAGATGATCTTTGGCTATTTTGCCGACATATGAAATTCCTTGTTTCCGCGGATCTTTTGGCTCATTCCACTCATTAACAGTGATCGGGATGTGATCTCTAACTAGCACTCCGCATTGCTTCACAAATTTTTGGGCAACATCAGCGGGAAGCTCGGGTGCGCCGTCTGCTGTGATCGTGTCGATCCTGTATCTTTCTGTATCTTTCAACTTCTTTGTTGCGCCTCGTTTAGTCTTTTTTCCGGTTGATATATTTGAACCGGATGGCTAAAAATATAAAGACTGTTAATACATGTATATAGACAACGGATGCTTCATTAATTAACATATATATATGCACCTCGGAGCCGGTGTTTGTAATTTGTATGGTTCCACCGGAGCCGTCGGCTGCTCCCATATCGGAGCCGTCGGCTTCTCCCTCATCGGAGTCGTCTCCCTGGGTGAGCACCGGATCTCCTCACCGGAGTCGTTCATCCACTGGCTCACATCGGGCTCTACGTCGGGCCCGCGGATTAAACCCTCGATCATATTTTCGGCATCTTCGTCTCTTGGCTCCATACTATACAAAAAGAGTAAGTATATATTTCAGATCCAATTCATTAAAATTGCACATGCATAATAATATTTAAACATACGATAACATTTCTAGCATTCTTAAATTTCTAAGAGCATGTCTAACGGACCCCTTATATGTTTTCGCCCCCTAAGAGCATGTCTAACAGACCCCTTATGTTTTCGCCCCCTAAAACGCGTGTACAGGGTTTTGGACATTTTCATGCATAGCCTGGTGAGTTACTATAAAATCTTCTTTTTTGGGGTTTCCTCAAGTTTGTCCGAGTATTTTCACTGCCTCATTCTCTTTTGTTTTTCACCTGTTCCTGCGTGCTACAGGTCATACCAGAGTGGTTTCTGAACTATTTTGGAGGAAAGATACCAGGAACTGTCAAATTACAAGCCCCTAATGGTATTGCATTTGATGTTGGAGTTATGGAGAACATGAACAGAACAATCCTCAAGTATGGGTGGGCGGAACCCATACTTGAGGATTATTCTGTTCATGTTCTCCATAACTCTCCAACATCAAATGCAATACCATTAGGGGCTTGTAATTTGACAGTTCCTGGTATCTTTCCTCCAAAATAGTTCAGAAACCACTCTGGTATGACCTGTATAGCAGGCAGGAACATGCGAAAAAAAAGAGAATGAGGCAGTGAAAATACTCGGACAAACTTGAGGAAACCCCAAAAAGAAGATTTTTTAGTAACTCACCAGACTAATGCCCGTGTTAGAGGAGAGCAAAGCAACACTAAAACGAAGAAAACAGATATTGCTGCTGTATGAATGTGTTGAAGAAGCAAAGACGGGACCAAAGGTTACCAGCAAATTTGGTAACCTTTGGTCCTGTCTTTGCTTCTTCAACACATTCATACAACAGCAATATCTGTTTTCTTCATTTAGTGTTGATTTGCTCTCTTCTAACAGGGGCATCAGGGATGCCTCTTCATATCTGAATTTTAATTGATGTTGTTATTTCTAGACAAACTAAACTCTGTCCATACTCTCAAAAGATCTTCAGCGCGCCCTAGCTCGCACGAGCTAGAGGGTTGGCCCTCTATATCCCCTCCCGACCCGCACATGTAGGGGTCGACGGGCCGCCCCCTACCCAAACTTGTAAAAAATCGTTCGGGGTGGTCCATTTACGGGGTCTGCTAGATGGCCGGGTATAGCCCAAACCCGTATATCAGCGGTTATTATACGGGTTTTGGGCCATATATATAGGGGTCTGTTAGACATGCTCTAACATTCTTAAATTTTTTATATCAATTCTAAACAAATTTAAAGTAAATAAGTCTAATATAAAATTTCTAACATTCATAAACTAAAATTTCTAACATTTGTAAACTAATAATTCTAACAATAATAAAAAACAGTAATTAAGTAAAAAAAAGAAAGAAAAACAAAAAAGGCCCCAGATTAGGGCGAGATGGAGGCAGGCCTTTTACCTCCTCTTGGGGCAGCGGCGGGCCGGCGGCGCGGGGCAGCGACGGGATCGAGGGGCGGCGCGGGGCAGCGACGGGGATCGAGGGGCGGCGCGGGGCAGCGACGGGATCGAGGGGCGGCGCGGGGCAGCGACGGGATCGAGGGGCGGCGCGGGGCAGCGACGGGATCGAGGGGCGGCGCGGGGCAGCGACGGGACCTAGAGGGGCGGCGCGCGGCCGAGGCGAACGGGAGAGGGCGCTAGGGGGGGTGGGTGCGCTCGACGGAGTCGGGAGCGGCGCCACAGAGGAGGATGCCGGCGGGGCGAGGGGGCGGCGCGGATGCCGACGGGGCGAGGGGGGCGGCGCGGGGGGACGGAAAAATTGGGCAGCCTGGCGGCGTCGATTTGGTCCCTGCGCGCGGTCTGGAACTGAAAGGAGCGGGGACGTGTTTATATCCTATGACCCTTTCGTCCCGGTTGGTGGCAACACCCGGGACGAAAGACCCTTCCGTCCCGGTTGGTGCCACCAACCGGGACGAAAGACCCTTCGTCCCGGTTGGTGGCACCAACCGGACGGAAGGGCCCGGCTGGTCGCCCGCGCCAGAACCAGCTGGCCGGCGCGCCAATTGTTTTAGCGCCAAATTTTGAATATCTTAAATATGTAAGTGAATAACTTCTACATACTTTCAAATTATGAAAAAATTACAACATTAAAATTGTTTGAAATTGCGTAAATAATTCAAATCCGTTTTGGGAAAACATACTGGCTGATCCTCTTGATTGGCCTCCATCTACTATTCCTCTTCCTAGCCAGGTAATATAAGAAATATAAAACTATTACCATTTTTCTTTCTTGATCAACTATCTCCCTTATGCTGGTAGCCACCATGCATTTACAAACCGGTGTATTAGGATCTGTAATGCACGAAACTCCTATAAACCATCCAACCATCTGCACAATCGTCATCAGAAACATAATATCAACCGATACTTCATTTGTATTCTACAGGTCGAAAATTACACTTCATTGAAGAGCCCAAGCCATGGTGATACTTACAGAATGTGCCTTCGGCAGGGAGGTCAATATAGGAAAGATGACAAGCACTGGACATAGGACGAAGTGATTAAGCTAGCCAAGGGTGTTGAGAAATATGGCGCTGGGCAATGGAAAAAGATCGAGCTTCATTACTTCTCACTACTGACGGAGAACCAGTCCGATCAAACGAAAATCTGAATGTATATATAGAAGTCTACTCCAAAAAAAAAAGTGGTTATTGGCAAATATGGAAGTTGTTTTATCTAGCAGATGAATAATAAAGTGGGTGTAGAACAAAACAACGGTATCGCCATCACACAGCCCAACCGTGGCTACTGGGTGCATATATATATGCATACCAAATGCACGGTTGGACGTATGATGGCGAATCCGGATGTTTTGTATTTGAGAGATGAACTGACCGGGGTGTATGAAGCTGGGCTATATATAGGGTCCTCTGGCTCAAAAAGTGTTGAGCTAGGGTTTTGATCCAACGGTTAAGAAACACCTCATCCAACGGCTCACAGCAGCTTGAAAGAAACACACCGTAGCCCTGATCGAACGGCTCACAACAGCTCGAAAAAAACACACCCGGATCCAACGACTCACGAGCGCTTGAAAGAAACACACGATCCGTGTGATTCTATCTGATTGGTCCAAACGAAACCCTAATTCCCATTTAGTCCCGGTTGGTTTCCCCAACCGGGACTAAAGGGATGATCCGTTTCCCAATGAAACCCTAACCCATTCAGTCCCGGTTGGTGTCCCCAACCGGGACTAAAGGGATCGATGTTTTGTTCTCGCTATATATATGTATGCATTGCCACACCATTGGCATAAACACATACAAACTCACACTCTCTCATGGCTTCTACCGTACCCACTCTAACATTCATCCAGGCGGAGGCACTTTCCGCCTCGAACTACCCCTGCCCGTGCGGCTACAACGTTCCCGCCGGTTGGATGCTGAGCGCCGGAGGAGTGCCGGTCCCTCCTCTTCCTCAAGGTGTGGCGCGTCGGGCGGCCATCACGAACCACTACTACCACGAGCTCACGCCGGAGCAGCGGAGGAATCCCAGTTGGCATCCCGATAACCAGCATACTTGGGATGCCTTCTTCATCAATCGGCGTGAGAGGGCGCTCGCCAGGTATGAGGAGGACGGTCTGCCTCCTGGGAACTTTCACGAGGCCGGTCGTCGGCTATGGTGGTCCGGCCGGACTCTACAGAGCGTCATGGACTACATCAGGGCCGGCGATATCCCCTGCCTGCGCTACCCTAAGGCCCGGTCCTGGAGTCGTGATCTTCCGAGGGAGTGCAGAGCACCGTCAGACGATAGTGACGACGACGGCGGCGGCGACTACGACGACTACGAGTACATGTACTATAGGCCTAGGCAGGAGTATGACTAGTAGATCGATGCACTTTTGCCATTATGTACTGCTTTGTTTATTTAGATCTATGCTCTCCGTTTAGATTTAGATCCAATCTTGCCATTATGTGTACCGTGCCTTGTTTATCTATTGAAATACATGTCCCCTCTTTTTAACGTCTATCGAAATGCCATTAGATCTGAATCCAACAAATCAGGAAAAACCACACGGAAAACAGAAAACAGACGAGCTAGAGGGCCACTGTTTGCCGGAATACAACAAATTATTTTATTAAACAGCCAACAGAAAACAGACGCGCTAGCGCGCTACTCTTCGTCCTCGTCGTCGTCGGTGACCTCCTCGTCGTCGGAGGAGGTGCATGATGGTATTTCCGAGATAGGCCCCCACCTCGGATCGTCGGAGGCCCAGACTTCGCCGGCGTGGTCGGCCCGACGGAGCGCTTGCAGCGCCTTCGTCCTCGCCTCCCGAGCGGCATCTAACTCGAGGTGGCGTTCGAGGCGCCGCTCCGCCCGCTCAGCCGCGCGGGTCTGCCATAGCTCCTCGTCGGCGCTCCTCACCCGGATTGTTCCGGTAGTACTCGCGGACCACGCGGTCGTCCCTGGCGTCGACTAGGCCCTGAAACGCGCGGTGCCTGAGGTGGCGGTGGTCGGCGGCAGTGACGATCTGCGGCGTCGGCGCCCTGGCCTCCGCTTCCCAGGGTGTGGCAGTCGCTAAAATCATCAACGACCGCGGGCGGCCGAGGCGCCAGGCCACCGCGTCCCAAGCGCGGGCGGCCTCCGAGGCCGTCGCAAAGGAGCCGAGGGGGATGCGGTCGTCCCCGAAGCGGATAGTCGCGGTGAACATTCCGTTCTGCCGCGATCGAACTCCGCAGAAACCGGTAGTGTTGTTCCTCCTCGGAGGCATGGTGGTGGCACGACGGTGCGTAGAGTGGAGGTGCGGCAGTTTATAACGCGCATTCATGGCCACGCGTTACAACTCCCGCGCCACGCGGACAGACAATACCACCCATGCGCCACGCGGACAGACAATACAACCCTTGCTTAAAAAAAAAAGGGACGGGGCTGTGGCCGCATTTGTAGGGGAAGGGACATTGGTCCCGGTTAGGGGTATGATCCGGGACCAATGCCCATGCGCGCGCCACGTGGCCTGTGGCTAGGGATTCGTCCCGGGTCGTGCCACGAACCGGGACCATTGGCTCCCCACGAACCGGGACAGATGCCCCCAGGTGGTTTCTGCTGCCTCGGGCACACGAACCGGGACCAATGCATGGCACTTGTCCCGGTTTTTGGTGCAACCGGGACAGATGCCCCCTGCCCCCCTGGACGAAAGGGGTTGTTTCCACTAGTGACCATGAATACCATCAACTTGAATCAAGCGCGACATACATATATGCAAGTTCATTTATACGAAGTACATCACCTTGACGGATTTACCCCCGTCCGAACAGGCACAGCGACGCAGGCAAATTTGAAAATAGCGAAGCAGTACATAAGCGATACGCGATCAATCTCCATCTAAAAAATCGATCGTGGCTGGTGTCGCCGCTGCAGGGTCGCCGAGCATATCGCCTCACCTCCGGCGCGCCTCGCTTCTAGCCGCTGCCTCACCTCTCTTCTTCGCCGTGTCGCCCCTTCAGGAACTAGGCATCTTTTCCCCTGCCAGGTTCAGGTTCCTCCACTTGGTCGCCCAGATCCTCGCCGGCCTAGCGAGGCGTCCTCCAGGCGCGACTCCTTCCGTCGCCTCAGCTTAGATCCCGGGCGCGAGGTCACCTCCAGGCTCCGGCGCAGATCCCAGGCCCGAGACCTCCAGGCGCTGGGTGCCCAGCGCGAACACCTGCTAAAGAACATGCTTACATGTACTGCATAAATGCCACCATTAACAATGAAGAAACCTGATCTAAGGCAGATCAAGAATAACTTGCTGAAACAATAACATGTTGAAAGATCCTTGCTGAAAGTGTAGTTGGGTTCACTTGTTGCACTTGGCGACGACAAGCATAGATAGAACACCTTGCTACAAATTGGCAAGAGAGTAAAAATGAGCATCACATGAGATTGACAAAGATCTGGTTGTAGTCTGGTCGTGTAGCAAAAATCATTCAGCTATTAGTGTAAGAAGATAAAAAAAAATCCAGAGTATAGCAAACTATATGAACCAAGCCATGATTTACGACAGATATGCCTCCAGGTTATACTATCAGGTTGACAGTCACTGTTACATAATTCGTTCAGTAACCGTGGACAACAATGGCACCATTCCATCTCTGTTATATCAAAATTCCAAGCCATGGAGAGTACTGGCATTAAACTATCTACCATACCCACTACGGTTTCAATTGATTCTTTCTCTGTAACCATTCAATCATCACAAACGCAAGCGAGCAATGTCAATTGGGCATAGACCATCCAGTCCCTCCTATCCACTTTCCCTCCGATTTTTTTTTAGCAAAAATGGAATGATACTGACACCAACACCAGAAACCTCTAACTGCTCAATCTTAGCTATTTCTTCAAATATTTTATCCTTGGAGATCTGCTACCACCTGCCATGGCTTGGTCAGTTCAACTTTTACATACCAATCTTTAGAAATGATGTGTTTTAACTATACAGAAATACTAAGCCTAAAGACTTGCAGATAGGTAAAACATGATGATGGATTAACATATATATGATCTTTCACATATTTGCAACTAGTCCATTTATCATTTAGCCACTAGCGTAACAAATTAAAATTTGTGTTCCTCGTATCAGTGTCCTGTGATAGTACACCGCATACAGAACTGTACAACAGTACATTGACCTCCAACAGAGTAAATACTATTTACGGTGAGACAATTATCACTTGAATAATATTGCAGATCAACTATAACACACAGCTTTCCAAGTTAGTTTAGAGAAATTATTTTCAACCAAGGGAAACTAGTGTAGAGCAGAGCATGAGTATTCATTTGATAGTAATGCATCGTAATTATATTTGCAGACTATCCACAGGATGAAATACTGCAGTATTATCTAGTACTATTTTTGTTTACAAAACACATGAATCAACCAATCAAAGTAGCACGGTGGGTAGGGCTCTACACGTCAAGAAATAAATGCATCTGTGTTTGCAAGGCAAGATTGAGTAGATCGATTTGGCATACACAAGAAACTAGCATGTACTGATTAAGGTTGTCCGGCCGGCCAGAGAAGTGATTTGCTACAAACTCTAGCAACGAGTTGTGATCCATATGCTAGCTCCAAACGCTAGCAACCGTTGGTGACGCGGGCGGGCGAGATCGACGCAGCGGCGCCCGTGGGTTTCACGCACGGACGTGCGCGCCGGCGAGCAGGCCCGGCCGCGCCGCCGGTCGATCTGGTTGCGGGAGTGGAAGGGGCGGGGATGGGGACGATCTGTGTGGTGGCTCTCCCCTCTGCCGTCGGGTGCAGCAGCTCCCTTTAGTACGGCCAGGAGCGTCCATGGCGGGATCGAGGACGGCCAGGAGCGGCGGGCGAGGACGGGCGGAGGAGGTGCGTCGGCGGGCTGGATCGAGGGTGGCGGCGGAGGCGAGAAAGGGAATCGCGAGGGTGGGGGCGGCGGGAGGGGAGGGGATGCCGTCGGAGAGGACGCGAGTGCGGTGGGAGGGGAAGGGAACGGGAGGGGAGGGGATCGAGCGCCGGCCGCCGCGGGGAAGATCGAATCGGAGATGGCCGATCGAGCGCGTGTGGCTAAGTGGATCGTAGGGGTGCAGAATACGCGAGACGCATGCCTCCAAAGTGCGCCTCCTATAACTTGTAACTCAGCATCTAATCAAAATAGCTCGCGTATGGTTTGTATCACAAAACTAGTCTAGCTTAGTTGGTTCGGTCACTGTACCTTTGGCCACCCAGGTTCAAATCTTGGTGTGGCCACATTTTTTTGACTTTTTTATTTAAGCGAAACATAATATGAACTATAAAATAAAGTGAAAGTATTTTAAATATCCAAATAGCATCAAAACATAAAATTGACAATTATGAATGTGTCTCGTCAATACATAATATTCGTAATGGAATATTATAACATTACACAAAGTGATAATTATGAATTTTTCGATACATAATAGTAGGGCACACATGTCAGGCGGTTCTTGACAATGGTCGAAGAGCGGTAGCTAGCGTTTCATGTGCTAAAAAGTAGCAAAAATCGTGCTGGATATTATAGGAGGCGCATATTGGCAAAATGCGCCTCCTATATATTATGCGAGGCGCATTTCTTAGATGTGCCTCCTATAATACATATATAGGAGGCGCATTCCAAAAATATGCGCCTCCTATACCTCCAACTATAGGAGGCGCATTCTGCCAGATGCGCCTCGCCTTCGCTGCCTCAAAAGCCACCCGGGCCCACACAAAATATAGGAGGCGCATATTATAGAAGTGCGCCTTCTATACTTACATTATAGGAGGCGCATATGGACAAATACGCCTCGCATAACCTGGGGCCACAGGAGGCTGTGGTCCCCACATGAAGTATGCGAGGCGCATATTTTTGGAATGCGCCTCCTATATGCATTATAGGAGGCACATCTTCGAAATGCGCCTCGCATAATATATAGGAGGCGCATTTTGCCAATATGTGCCTCGAGCCCTCATTTCCTCCTATAGGCTTTTCTCTAGTAGTGTTAGGTTGTTGTTGAACAGAGCCGGATTTTGCGGGCGCGAGGCTCCTGCTCCTGGTGTTCTATTTGCCGTGAATCCGAACATATTTCTGTCCCATTCGCTTTCTCCTGTATGACTGGTGACGGAGGCCGGCTCTCCATCGACCCGGGCTATAACTAGGTTTCCATCAGCCGGCGCCTGCTGTTGGGCCAGCGCTCGCGCCGCTCCGACCGCGGCCGTCGACACATCTCCTTGATTAAGATTGGTTGCAGGGGCTGTGTAGACCGCGACCCGGCGCGCGATGCCTGGGGAAGATTCATACTCCTCCTCTTCGCAGCTATCTTCCTCGTACCGATCTTCAAGTAGGTGCAAGATAGATTTGGTATCATCTTCCCTCATAACCCGGCCACGCGGGGTCCATACCGGCTCCTCCGACTGTTCCCTCTTCGTGGCGGGCTCTTCCTCCGGAACTGCTGTCCCGACCGATTCTTCTCCGTCCGACTGAACGCAGGTTGATCCTCCTGATACAGAATCATACTCAATATTGTCAGGAACAGAACCGGACGTACGTACCATACCGACGAATACGTTGACCCGGCCGATCGTGACGACATATCCGGTTTCCAGCAGATCCGACTCTGGCCCCCTACCAAAGTCGTCCACGATCTTCTCTCCTTCAGGGTTGGTGACGATCTCGCCGATGACGAGGTTCTTCATGCTTTCCCGAGCTTCTACCGTGATGTAAACACCCTTGGACGTAGGCCCCACGGTGGACGCCAACTGTCGTGGGATAATCACGGTAGAGGTTACCGGGGTAACTTACTTTGGGGCAATCGACTCTGGTGTTTGGGAGATGGTTTAGCTCAGGGGAAATCATCTTATCGGGTGATCTGGTAGCTCGGGCTGTAATGTCGCCGAGTCTCCAATCTAGGGTTACAACTATCAACTCTCGTATTACTGAAATACTCGAATATCTGGAAAAACTCTTGGTCTCTCTGTTCCAGGAACCGGTTTATATATTACCCGGCCCTCTGGCTTCTTACACAAGACATACCCGGAACCCTACCCGGAATACACACATAACCCTAACTTTCCTAATCTTAGCTCCCAAGGTACGGTTTACAAGATCCACGCTCCCTCTTGGGCCTTCTCGAAACTCCTCCGCCTTGGGCCGGGTCTTGCGTGATTTCCGTCGGGCCGGGTTTCACCTAGACATGAGCCTGCCGGGTTACCATCCCCCCAACAAGGCTTATGTTGAAACTGAACCATATGAATTTATTATTTCGATTTGCACTAACGTTGCTAATGAAGATTGTGAGAAGTTTGGTGTGAAGGAAGTTTTCAAGGGTCAAGAATAGAGGATGATATTATGTGATCAAGAAGGGTGAAAAGCCTAAGCTTGGGGATGCCATGGTGGTATATTCCAGCAAATTCCAAGAAGACTCAAGCATCTAAGCTTGGGGATGCCCAAGGCATCTCCTTCTTCATCGACAAATTATCACGTCACTTCTATGAAACTATATTTTTATTCGGTCACATCTTATGTGCTGTACTTGGAGCGTCTTTTATTTTTGCTTTCAGTTTGTCTAGTTTTCTTTGCTGTAGTTTATGGTTGGATATTATTATACTTGTGTTGGAGAGAGACACACTCCGTTTTCATTGCTTAGAACACTTTAGTTTTCATTCTTATTGTTCTGTGAGTGTTCACTTTTTGCTAGTAGTGCTTCCAGCTCTTGTTTTGCATGCATCCTTTGTTCAGAGCTGTTAGATTTTGTAGTTAGGTGGTTCTCATATGTGTGTTTGCTTGGAAATAGGAATGATATTGTGATAGTTGGTATAGTGGAGAAATTCGCATGGTCTTGTAGATCACTAAATTGCTTCACTTGAATCACTGCTGTTGTTTTGAGATATTAATTTTCTTAATGGATAAACGAGAATGACTAGTAAGTAGAAACTTTTAATGGTTGGTCTAAGAAACTTGAAACAGTGCCACACTTAAAATTACCAGCTGATAGAAACAATGGTATATGATTGCTACGAGTGATACATTTCTGATCGGCCTTTTGTTACGCGCTATGGTCGGGGTAGCTAATAGTGACTTGTCACTGCCACAAACCCTCTTGGAGTGATTTGCACTTTGCCTTGTAAGATGATTTGATTGCTGCAATATCTTAACTTGTGAGTCTATGTTGAGGTTCCTGGCACTTCCACCATCCATATTTGCTAGCCTCTTCGGCAGTGGCGGACCTAAGATTTTCCCATTGGGTATGCCGTAAATTTTTTTTGTCGCCGTTTTGATAAAATGTATTTGCCAATTAAATAAATAATTGTAAATTTGCATTGTAAAGAAGCACAAAAATAATGAATTAATAATATGTAACTAAAAGATTAAGTATCAAAAGTTGCATTACCATACAAGTAATTCAAAACCCATACTAATAGTCCAAATGAAACTTACGGTATTACTTGTCTGGCCTGCGTCTCCTTAAGGACATGAAAGTATCAATTATATCATCTTCATTGACGTCAAAGAAAATATCCCGCTCAATGTATGTGACTAGACAGTCATTCAAGAGACTATCACCCATCTTATTTCTTAACTTTGTTTTCACTAAAGTCATTGCTGAAAACACCCTTTCAACACTTGCCGTCGCCACCGGTAGAACCAATACCAATTTGAGAAGTAAGTAAACCATGTCATACACTTTATCTCTTTTTTGTTTCAACAAGTTTAACTGATAGGTCAACAAGACTATCTAAATTCTCAAAGCTTTCATCTCGTCTCATGTCGTCAATATAATTATCAAGTTGCAGTTCAAGCTTCAACAGATAATTTCCCGGAATATCATTAGGATAGAACTCAGCTAGTCTGCGTACCTTCTGTGCATCAAAAGAAGCAAATGAGTTTGAAGGATTCAATGCTGACATACAAGACAATAACTCCATATTAACCTCATCAAACCGATTATCAAGCTCTTGAGTAATTTTATCGATGACACCAATATATACTTCTCTTCTGAAGTGGTCATCATTTGTTTGGTTCTGGGCACGAGCATTCCTCGTTGATTTTCCATAAGGCACATAAATACCATCCATAGAAATAACTTCCACACCATGTTTGTCACAAAACAAAGTGACCCTCTCAAGGAACTGAACCCAACCATTAGATCTCAATTGTTGCATTCTCTCCTTTGCCCCATTAATAAGTCTAATTGCATTAAGAATATCTTGCTCCCTTCTTTGCAAACACTGAGATAATTCATTTGTATAGCCAAGAATAAGAACCATTAAGTGTGCAAAGAAAACAAACTCAAAGCTCTCAAATGCTCCAAGCACATAATTTATTCTTGTCCAATCATCCTTATATGAAGTATCATCTCCAAGTTCAGTGAGTACATCATGAATTGTGGCAAACATAACAACAATGTTGTACACTGTTTTGTAGTGAGAGCCCCACCGTGTGTCACCAGGCCTAGGCAAAACCATCTCTTGATTTAATCCAGTCGCAGTCTCAAGTTCACCACAATCAAGTGCTTGTTTGATACTCTCGAGCCTAGCATTTCGAATCATGTCATGACGCTTACATGAAATTCCAACAATATTCAATAATAGAGACACTTGATCAAAAAAAGTGACACAATCCGTATTTCCTTTAGCAACGGCAATAAGAACTAGCTGGAGCTGATGTGCAAAACAATGAATATAGTAAGCACAAGGTGACTCTTTCATGATCAATGTTTTCAGTCCTTTAATATCTCCTTTCATGTTGCTTGCCCCATCATAACCTTGACCACAAATTTGACTCATAGTCAAGCCCTGACTAGTAAGTAAAGCTTTAATTGCATCTTTAAGTGATAAAGAGGTAGTATCATCTACATGAACAACTCCAATAAAAAGTTCACATGGCCTTCCTGATTGATCAACATAACGCAAACAAAGAGCTAGTTGTTCTTTATGTGATATATCACTAGATTCATCAGCTAAAATTGCATAGGGCTCATCACCAAGTTTTTCAATTATTTTCTGTCGAGTTTGTATGGCACAACATTGAATAATCTGCTTTTGTATCTTTGGGCTAATTAAGATGCAATTACCTGGAGCATTGCTTAGAACATACTTATTCACCTCTTCATTATTTTCTGCAAGAAACTTCAAAAGTTCAAGAAAGTTGCCTTTATTGCTAGAATCTTCACTTTCATCATGTCCGCGAAATGCCAATCCTTGATGCAAAAGAAACTTGATACATCTAAGTGAATAAGTCAACCTTATCTTGTAAAGACGAAGATCCTCATCGGTCCACTTTT
This sequence comes from Alopecurus myosuroides, assembly GCA_028641055.1. Lineage (NCBI taxonomy): Eukaryota > Viridiplantae > Streptophyta > Magnoliopsida > Poales > Poaceae > Alopecurus > Alopecurus myosuroides. The sequence goes on along the minus strand of CM054057.1, from coordinate 703,861,731 downwards.
CAATGTTATAATCAATTGCTACCTTGGGATTTGTGAATCCAATATACCTCTCTTGAGCGGCATTATGTGCCTTTGAAGCCATGTGTTTTAAAAGTGCTTTCTCTCCTATATTCCAATTGCTCAAACCATTAACAGTAAATGCATCTGACCCAGTACCCTTCTTGAACAGGTAGCATACAAAGCAAAATGCAGAATCCTTCTTGATACTATATTCAAGCCACTCATGAGAATCAAGCCATACAAAATTGAACTGGCGATATCTGTCTGAAATCTTCTTTTTTGGGAAAGCATGTGCATAAGGTTTGGATGGACCTTTAAAAATATATGCTCTACGAACTGCATCTTGATCATTAACAACATAAATTTGAATAGGATGCCTTTCACCTGGATCATGCGGAAGGTTATTGATGTCATAAATCGGTGGCGGCGGGGGTGGCGACGGGGGAGGTGGTGGCGGGGGTGGTGGTGGCACATTGTTCACAGTTTCTTCAATCAATTTCTCTTGCTCTTGTGTGTTCTCTTCCCTCGAAGTTTTATCCGGGCAAGAATTTGAAGCGACGGCAGCTTTTTTTGCTGCGTGTTTCTGAAAAAGAGATGCGATGTCTCCATCTCTCTTCATAACTGAAAAAAATAAAACAAAATTGTGAGCACGGCATGTCATATTTTAAAAGCTCATGTACCATGATAGAACAAAAAAATTATAGAGCACCGTGCAGTATCTGCAGCCTGACCCGTTGTCGTGCGACGTCGGCGTTGGCGAAAAACTCTCTTACTGGACGGTGGCTTGGGATCGTCGGCGAGACGTCGCTATAATTATAGACAAAAAGTTTTAACAAATTTAATATCAATCTTTGGACATCTAATGCTAACAACATCTAATGCTAACACAGTTGATGTACTCACACGGACGAGAAAATAGTCGGCGCCTCCGCGGAATACCTAGCTGTAGCGGCGGCGGGCGCCTAGGCTGCACGTCAGCCGTCGGCCGTCGGGTCAAGGCGGCGGACAAATCGACCGACGCGGCGTGACGGCGTGGAGGCCAACGCCCAACGAGCTAGAGTCTCGAATTCTAGATTGATCTAGTCTGCAGAGCTGAGAAGATCGCCTGGCGGCGCGTACAGAAGCTAGAACCGCTCGGGTATGGACTAGTACGTAGTGCATGCATTGATGGGTTCGATCGATCGATCCTATCCTACCCAGGCCTAGCTAGCTAGGTACGTTGGAAACTTGGGATCGGGCTGCTGTATCTTTTTTTTCTTCTATCTAATACGGGCTGTTGTGTATATACGGGCTGGGCCGCAGGGTATGCACGGCATACCGGGCATACCCTGTAGGTCCGCCACTGCTCTTCGGTACTGTGCATTGCCCTTTCTCACATTGAGAGTTGGTGCAAACTTCGACAATGCATCCAAATTCCGTGGGAGGACTTTGTTATCCTACACATAAGCCCATATATTCTTTCTCAAAACAGCCACCATACCTACCTATTATGGAATTTCCATAGCCATTCCGAGATATATTGCTGCATAACATCCACCTCCATTCTGTTACTTGATGGTGAGCTTCATGGTTATTTATGCATACTGCTACACTAGCAGGAGCATGCAGTTAGAGACACCAGAGATATTTCTTTATGAGTTATGAGTACTAAAAGTGTGACGATTCATTGTAATATAGGATGTTTCCCCTACCGATGAGGATATAAAAAAAATGAAAAGGCCCAAAAAGAAAAAAGGGCCAAACAGAGAATAAAGAGAGAGGGGGCGCATCACTATCCTTTATATACCACACTTGTGCTTCATGTTTAGAACCAATACTTCAGTTTGGATAGAGAGTTTTTATATTATCATTCATTCATAACTATGTGGGGAACTTTACATTATAGAACTTGGATTGTATATTCCAATGATGAGCCTCCTCAAATGAGCTCTAGGTCTTCGTGAGCAAGCAAGTTGGATGCACCCCCACTACTTCCATTGGAGAGCTTTCATACACTTATAGCTCTATGTGCATTCGTTGTGTGGCAATCCCTACTCCTTGCATAGCTTCGGTTATAAGACTTTCTCTTGTCTAATGACCACTTTCAGCTTTGTGAGACTTTCTTCCATTGACCTTCCAAACCCCCATACTGTTTTCTTTGCCATAATATCACGATGCCAGGGACCAACGCAGAACACTTGCTTATTTTTAGTGTGCAAATAGTTTAAGATTCAAGAATTGCATCATGTGGAAAGCTTGACTTGATCCTAACAGAGGTATTGAAGATCGTTTGACGTGCATGATATTGTTGTTCTTGAAAACTTAAATCATCTCTAATAAACTTTGCACGGTTGATAGTCTTTTAGTATTGATGCATTAAAAGTTTTTCTTCTTTCTTCTTATTTGTTTATGCATTGCTTGTTGATATCAAATATAGATCACAACTTTAGTTCATTTGATCCTAGTTTACATGCTCTACTTTACATATTATGATCAAGATTGTGTGGTAGCATGTCACCTCAGAAATTATTTTGTTTTATCGTTTACCTACTCGAGGACGAGTAGGAACTAAGCTTAGGGATGCTTGATACGTCTCCAACGTATGTATAATTTCTGATGTTGCATGTTGATATTATGCCAATTTCTCCATGTTTTCCGTATGTTTTCCTACGTTTTCTTACGTTTTCCGGGACTAAACTATTAACAAGATGCCAAGTGCCAGTTTTTATTTCAGAAAAGTTGTTCTGGAAAGATTCTCGGAATTGGACCCCACGAATCCCGAAGTTCCTATTTTCCCCGGAAGCATCCAGAAGCCCCGAAGAGCCCCGGAGGGGGGCCATACGGTGGCCACACCATAGGGTGGCGCGGGTCCCCCTGGCCACGCCACCTGGTGGTGTGGGCCCCCTGGCCACCCCTGACATCGCCCTTTCGCCTACATATACTCCCCCAAGGAAGCTCCACCGCCGCCGCCACCAAGTTTCGGGGGGACAGATCTCTGTTCTCGCACCCTGCCGGGACGGGGAAGTGCCCCTGGAAGCCATCTCCATCGGCTCCACCGCCATCTCCATTGCTGTTGTTGTCTCCTATGATGAGGAGGGAGTAGTTCTCCCCAAGGCTGAGGGCTCTACGCTAGCAATATGGTTCATCTCTCTCTCTCATGGTGTGATCTATATGTGATCGTGAGCTTTGTAATCTAGTTGAATAAGTAGATGTTACTCTTTATCTTGTGCTACTCAAGTGTTTTATTAATATGAACTTTGGAGTTACCTTGTCCCGCGGTGTGAAGGTGATAGTGTGCACATCGTGTGTGTCTCCTCTTTGAATTGTGGTGTTTTTCTAGTACCTTCTAGGGCGCTCAAGTTGACAGTGTGAGGCTAACTGGACATGGGAATGCTTACTTCAAGGAATGCTTTTTGCAGCCCTACGCAATGATTAGTGTTCGTTATCCAACCGGAGAGGTTTAAGAGTAGCATAGTGAATAGAAGATATTTAGCTATTGAATTATGTAATCATTGTTGAGAGTGCCCACTAGTGAAAGTAGGATCCCTAGGCCTTGTTTCCAACCATTGAAACACCGTTTTCCGACTGTTCTGCTACATGTTTGCTTGCTGCCATATTTATTTCAGATTGCTATTATTACTTACTAGTGGAATGCCCGTGTGTTGCCACGGCTCTATAAAATTTGGACCAATCATTAAAAATAATGGACATATTGTTTTGTTATATTTCATCTGGTTAGCGATTTTAGACGTAGTATATCTTGTTTTGGATTAGACAATGGTAACATCTCACGCCACTCATCGCAGGAGCCTCATTCTTAAAATTTAGACACTTTATATTGGTCTTTTATCTACGAGAGCAAGCTAATAGTAAAATTTTCTGATAAAGTGGGAGAAACGCGATACAAAATAGTAAGGGAAATAGATAATTTAGAATCCTGAGCCGACTAAGAAAAAACTTAAATTAAAAAAATTGATCGAGGTAGCACTGGTAGAAAATAGGCCTATAGTCCCGATTCGCAAAGGCCATTAATCCCGGCCGCGCAACCGGGACTAAATAGGCGCGACTAAAGGCCCCCCTTTAGTCGCCCCTCTTACGAACCACGGCTAAAGGCCCGTCCACGTGGGCGGGTGGCGTGCGCCGGGGGCGGAGGACCTTTAGTCCCGGTTGGCCACACGAATCAGGACTACATGCTATTTCGTTATTTCTTTAATTCATTTGGGTTTCTAATTATTTTTCACTCCAAACTTTCACTCCATTTATCACTCGCTTTTTTTTTTCAGAATTTTTATTATTTGCTTAGTGTCTAACTACAATTGTCTCTAGTCAAATTTCTTACTCGTGGTCAAACTTCTCGCCCGGTCACCCATCCTCCCACTACTCTAGCACTAGCACGCTTAACTTCCGAGTTCCATCCCGTCCCGCATCCAAGTGTTGGTCGATGCCACATTTCTTTATTGTCTGAATTTCAAATAAATATTTTAATAAACAAAAGTAATGATGTGATTAATAATTTTGAATAAATAAATAAACATTAAATTTTTAATTTGTATTATTTCTAAAAAAATATTCAGAAAAATAAAACTAATTAATTTTAAAATCTTAAAAATACAAATAATATATCAAAATATTCAGAAAAATAAAACTAATTCATTTTAAAATCTTAAAAATACAAATAATATATCAAAATATTCATAAAAATAAAACTAATACATTTTAAAATCTTAAAAATACAAATAATATATCAAAAAATTCAGAAAAATAAAACTAATTCATTTTCCCCTTTCCTAAATGCAAAATAAAATCTGATAAAATTCATGAACCAAACCATATGAAATCTAAACCATATAAAATTTGCAGATCCAAGTTTCGACTATTATTTTGGAGACAAGAACTGTTTTGGCAATGACTATCTGTGAGAATGATTTGAACCTAACTTTTAAAACACATAACCAAAATGGACAAACTAAAATGTTCTGGATAGATATTGAAAAGATCTATCCATAGCACTTAGCCTCACATCAAGGTCAACAACCAAATGAAAATACCATCCTTTTTAATAAAAGACCAGTATGCTCTTCTATGATTTTTAGAATGAGTTCAAAAATGAATTTTGAAGTAAATCCAACTGGATGAGTTTGGTATTGACTAGATCTATGTTTTCCTGGCTTAGATTAATTTTTGGACCTCTAGATTTATTTTTGGTGAACAGATATAGAAACAGTAGTTTTTTATGTGTTTTTGTTTGTTTTCTTGATGTGTTTTTGTTTGTTTGTTTTGAAATGTGTGTTTGACATAATATAGAAATAATATAGAAATAATATAGAAATTAATAGAAAGACATATATCCATTACATATTTCGAACGCAAGATGCGGTACACAAACAACATCTACTCGAGCTCCGAAGAGTAGATGCGGAACAACTCGAAGGCAACGTATGCATCTATTGCTGCATACTCGAGATTGATCCGGTCTAGTGGGTTCTTCCCCCAATACATGTGATTCCCCGAGGGGAAACGAGACTTCATGGTTTTGTATTCGGCGTGGATGAAGGCAGTTGCCATCGGAGCCATCCCGTTCTTGTGCCCGTACAGCTCATCGAAATGGATAAGGTCCTGAAGATCAATATAGTAATCTTCAGGTATCTCAATACCCAAGCGCATCAACTTCTGCCGGTCTTGAGTGATGTCAACGCTACAGAAGTCGTACCCCTTGTTGACAAGAAAATCAACAAGTTCCGGAGATTGCTTTGAACTATTGCAACAACAAAAATAGAACACGTGTTAGATATGTTGCAACACGTGTATTCTTCCAATGCAACAAACAAATCAAAAATGCAACACTATCCTACAAGAGAGATTGTACGTGTGTGTTACCTTGCCCATTGGAAGACCAAAACGATCTCCTTGAAGGCAATCTGGATGACGGCAACATCCCGTTGATTCGCCGTATACTCTAGATAAAGCCCGAAGAACTTATGGTGTTCATCGGCTTCTTCATAGAGATTGCTCAAATGCTTAAGAGCATCGGGGAGCCTCTCGCACATATTGGTGTAGGCCACGTCGAGATTCTTGCGGCATGGTGTGGGCACACGGAGAAGGTTCCAAACCGGAGAACCCATGGGTGCTTGGTGGAGGAAGAAGAGAGGAAGAAGAGAAGAGAGGAAGAAGAAACAGAGACTCTCGGGTGCACACTGTAGCAATGGCCTTCTGCCTCTCGCTCGCGAAATAAAACCGCCGCGCGGGAGGCGAGCAGTTTGTATCTTTAGTCGCGGGTGGCCAGGCGAGCCGGGACTAAAGACAGGGAGGCCAGCAGTTTGGATCATTAGTCGCGGGTGGCCAGGACAACCGGAATTAAAGCCCTCCACGCGCTTCCCAAACCGCGACGCATGACCTTCAGTCGCGGGTCGCCTCCCGAACCGGGACTAAAACCCCTTTAGTCACGGTGCGCATAATTTGGGGACCGATGGGGGCGTATGGAAGGCCTTTTTTCTACCAGTGTAGGAAAGTATATGTCTGCACACTGCAGTCACACTTCTTGCACAGACAAGAGAGCGGTGACTTTGTTTTCTTTTTCTTTTGTACTGAGCGATGACTTTTGGGAACGAGTACAAGCAGACAATGTCTTCCACTCTTCCCCATCCCCGCATTCACTTTCCCCAACCCTGTGAAAACTCAAGATCCCCACCGCGAGGCTTAAGATAAAATTCCCCACCGCGGCGCTCAACTTCGACGGACGCTCCGGTGTTAACGGCTGAGCCTGAGCGGGCTGCTCTTCCACGCCCCTCCCCCTCCATAGCCCCTGCATAGCCTCGTTGTCGCTGGGGATGCGGCTGCACCAGCAGCCGGCGATGGGGGCGCGAGGAAACTGAAGAGGGACTGTATCTCGTTGATGTTGACTGCTGCATGTTTCTGATGGTGAACGACAGCATGCCGACGGCGGCGACACAGACACACATTTATCGCCGCTGGTCGTCTCTAGTCCTGGACATGTATGACACTCTCGGTAAACTCTGTCTACTGTAGACCTCCGCGCGACTTCCTCTTCTCCTCTCCTCTGTTCGTCTTGGGATGGCGTGAACTGGGTCGGCGCGGTCGGATGCAGCACCCTGCCGCGCTCATTTGCTGCTACCTCCAGCCTGCTTTTGTTTGGTGGTTTGCTGCTGTTTTTTTCCTTTGACGGCCACACTGCTCCGGCGACAATTTGTGTGCTACCTTCATCCAAAGGCAAGTCCTCCCAAATTTCAATGCTTTTCTAGATATTTTCGAAAGTAAGTTCTGATCTTGTGAGGTCTTATCTTACCTATTTGAATACTTACGTACCTTCTGAAAAAACTCGGTCGTACCAGACAGCACTGCCTCAATGAAGAAATGCAGAATTCAGTGTCCACATTTCTTCTGCGAAATCAAATAGACTTGTATCTATGGAGTGGCGCATTAACTAAAAACCTCTTTTTTGTTCTAAAATATATGTGATGCTTATTGCATACCTTTTTTTGATTCTAAAATGGTACATGTTAATTTATATAGATTTGCATTGGTTTATGCTATGTAGGATCCCTGAAAAAGCTGATTTGCAAGTGTCCGTTTTTTAGGAGAGTATTCATCACAGAATATGTGCGCCCTTCCACTGTGTTCTTTTCTGTTTGATTTATAAATAAAATTGTGGTAAAGAAATAAGAAGCCATAAAGTTTTCTTCCTTACTCATTAGAAAAACAGTCATGTACCACTATGTATGTTACATACCGAAACATTGTTACAGATAGTACACGTTTCTTACTTTTGTTACAACAAATCTGAAATTTGAGTTCTGAAATCTAATAGTTAGCATGAATGACAGTAAAGCTGACTTTTAAAATAAGGATTGTTGAAGGGCCAGATAAATAGGCATACCATTTCTAGTATAGAAAGGTTAAATTCGGTATTTCTGCAGATATAAGGCCAGCTAAGTTTGTACGGAATTAGTATTTATGCCTTTGGTAATTTTCCGGAATGTGGTTACTAATAATACCAGATAGAATGTAGACAAATACAATAACATGACAATTTGAATGATCAGTCAGGCCAATATATTTGGCACGAAACAGCGACTGCCTTTGCATTATATATATATATATATATAGATTTAAGCTTCATATATTTTTCCTTCCTTTCAGGATATTATGCATACTATTGAAAGTCTAGATATATATTTTTGCAACATCAACATGCTTATTCTTATGTGATTGCGAATTTGTCCAACGAATGAGGAGACAAATCAGATAAGGCAAGGCTTATATGTATGGAATAATACTATTCATCAGGTATGCATCATAGCTCAAGCATAAGAAATATTTCAATCTCAATTAGCAATGATATTTTTTTCTGTCATAAAAAATATCTACGTGTAAACAGAAAATGCACATAAATATTGATACAATAATAATTTAAAATGTTTGCATCCATTAAATTTTGAATGAAAATATAATAATCATTAAGGAATCTGCTCAATCTAGTCCAGCGGGTCAAGTGCTAAGAACTTCCTTGTAGACTATATTCATCGTGGTTTATACTAAGGACTCGGTTCTTTTTCTCTTCTTTGAATTTTTGGTCTTGTCCTTTCCATTGACCTTGATGGCGAGGATCTTGATGTTACTTTTTGCGGTTGACGAAGGGATGGATCCTAGGCCTGTCGGGTGAGCCTACCCGGTCTCAGGCCCAAGGCCCAAGCTCCAAAGGAGGCGCCATGGACTGTTCTAGAAGGCCCAATCAAAGCCCACCCGCAAAGCCTTGCGGGTTAAGAAAGGAAACCTGTAACCGACTTAGGGTTAGGGTTTGTATCCCCCCTGGGCACGGTTTGAGACATGGCTATCTATATAAAGTCAGGAGAACCACCGGTGGAGAGGACAAGCAATATCGCACCACCATAGCCTCGACATCGAGATCATACTCTCGACTTGAGCAACCCCCCCATTGTAACCGATCTACTCGTGAATACAGATCGACAGAAGCAGGAGTAAGGGTTTTACCTCTACGAGGGCCCCGAACCTGGGTAAATCGTGCCCCCTGTTTAGCCGACGATTGTCACCAGCGCCTGCACGTTCTCCTACTCGAAACCCTATGGGATCACCCGAGGGATTTGTTGATATGCATATTCGACAATTGGCGCCGACCGTGGGGACGGCGGGCGCTGGATCTCCGGCATCTTCGGCCTCATCGACGACCAACTCACGTTGGAACCCTGGAACTTCGACTCCAACCAATCCGATCCGAATCGGATCGGTCATCGTCGCCCCTCACTCGCCGGAATCACGCCCGGTATTCAGCGACTTGGAGAAGAGTATCACCCTGACGTTCGGGAGCTTCCAGTTCTATGCCAACAAGGACGGAATTCTTCACTTCCCCGAGCAAACCAATCTCGAAGGACCGGGATCTGGGTCGATCTCTAGCCCAGGAGCTGTCGATTCACGACCCTACTATGCGGATCGCGACTTGGCGAAAAGCGGCGAATATATCCGCCTCAACGCCAGCAACTTCCATACCCTCTCCACAGAGGAACCTTCTCGGGTCAGAAAAGCCTGCCAAACTACACCTAGGACCCGCGAGCCATATCTACCTCAGGTCTGCATGGCAGGATCAGGAGATCCACCCGAAGAAACTGAGAACATCACAAGGGAACGCACTACCATCGGCTTCTCGCGTGCTGCTTGGGATCGGGCAAAGGAGACCATCCGCACAAGAAAACCACTGGAAGTCGGAGCTCCTCATGAGGATATGACCGCCTACCACTATCATCTAGCGAGAGCGGCTACTTTAATCAAGGAAGATCGCATAGATCTAGCCGAGCGGAGGAGATTAGCAGACGAGTCGAGCCAGCGCCGAGCCGTGCTATCCAAAACACCTTCTGTCGGAAATCGTTCCGCAAGAAAAGGATACGTCTCGAGAACCGCGACCATGGATAGAGAGTCCCTGACCGGAATCAGACGTCGACAAGGATGGAAACGTCTATCCGCAAACTCCCGCCGCCGCAGTACTAGCTGCAGACACGTACATGTAGACAAATCAATAAGGGGAGAACGACCCCCGTGCAGAGCAGTACATGCAAGTACAGAAAGGGTTGGGCATGGCAGCCGCCAGACTCGCCTCCTACGATCGCAAGAGAGAAGCCGCGCAAAAGGACAAGGAAGCACCCCGCGGACGTAGGAGTACGTCACCTAGCAAGGAAAAATCGCCTCGCCGCGCACGAGGAAAAGAAGCTCGACGACGCGGAGATAGTCCGAGTGGCAGCGACGACAGCCCGAGAGATCGAGACCGCAGCCGCAGCCCGCGAAGAGGTCGGGATCGCAGCCCGCGGAGAAATCGAGATCGGAGCCCACGGCGACACAGCAGCCGCTCGCGACACCGCAGCAAGGAGCCGCGGAGAGACGTCAATCGCGACGAGCCCAGGTACAATGCGCGATCAGACATCGCCCAACACAAGGTCGACAAACCTCGAGCAGCCAGGAATCGCGCTCGTTCCCCATCTACCTCCTCCGACGAAGAGGTCTGCGGATCCTTATGTTTTGCTTGCAATATCCGCAAGGCACCGCTACCCAAAAGGTTTAAGCTCTCCACGGAGGTGCAAAAATACGGCGGTTCGCAAGAGCCACAAGCTTGGTTGTCAGACTACCTCACGGCAGTAAAATGCCAACGTGGGAACAAAAAATACGGCTATGCAGTACCTTAACCTACATCTCGTAGGCGCTGCGCGCAGCTGGCTCGAAGGAAGACCGAAGGCATGCTACAGATCATGGGACGATCTAAACCTCGATTTCTGCAGGAATTTTCAAGCAACATACAAAAGACCTGTGACCATCGAGGAGTTACGAGCTTGCAAGCAGAAAAGTGGCGAGTCTACTCGCGAATATATTCAGCGATGGACCACACTCAGGAATACAACGGGAAACATATCAGAGGATGTTACAGTCGAAGCATTCGCCAAAGGAGCTCGGCGAACCTCCTTCCGGGAAGAACTGGGACGGGCTGCACGCAAAACCATCGGAGAACTGATGGCCATAGCCGACAGATGGGCCAACGGCGAGGACGCGGTGCGCAATGAGAAAGCCTCATCACCAGCACGAGAAGATGATCGCCATGGTTGAAAGAAAAGGAGAAAGCATTACGACCGCGATGATCGGGAGACCTGGTGGCTGCAGAGTTCATAAGAAATCGCGACAGCGGATATCATGGAAATCGCGAGTGGAAGCCAAAGCCAGAGGACAAAACCCCCCGAGGAGGACCTCGATGGTTACTGCACGCTACATCTATTTACAGATAAGCGCACTGGAAAAACTAAGGCGACAAACCTTCTCAAGGATTGCCGAAAGTTTCTTGACATCCACGAGGCCTTCTCGAAGAAAAACAGACCAGCAGTCAATCAGGGCTACCCGCAGCTCCCTGGAGGAGGACCCCAAGGATTCCACCCACCGCAAGCCCTGCCCCCACCTGGAAACCAAAACACGGTGCTAGCCGCGCTACCAGCGCCACCCGCCCCAACCCAGGAAGCCAATGGATACCCAAATCCAGCAGGACTCGCAGGGCCCAGAAAACAAACACTCGACATGTATTCATGGCTGTCGAGGCACCACCATCCCAACCCGAGTATCTGAAGATGGCCGACCAGCCGATAATTTTTCCAAGTAAGACCACCCCCCCGAGTCTATCGACCAGGGCATGCCGCACTCGTCATCCAGACGCAAATAGGCAACTATGAACTCGCCCGAATATTCATGGATGGAGGTAGTGGGATTAACATCATTTACGCGGACACACTCCGCAAAATGAACAAGAACCTGGATGGACTCGCGCAATCAGAGACATCCTTTCACGGGATAGTACCAGGGAAGGCAGTCCGCCCACTCGGAACAATAAACTTGGAGGTGGTGCTCGGCAACCGAAGCAATTACAGACGAGAATTCCTCGACTTCGAAGTAGTCGACTGACCCTCACAGTACCACGCCATTCTTGGCCGAACAGGGTTCGCCAGATTCATGGCAGTACCACACTATGCATACCTAAAGCTCAAGCTACCTGGGGAACATGGTACCATCACCATCGACGGCGATTTCCAAAAATCCAATAAATGCGACATCGAGTTCAACGAGATCGCCAAATCCTTCGGGATGCAGGAAGAGATGGAAGAGATAGCAAAAACCACGGATCACTCCGTGATGCCTCTCACCAAGAAGAACGCCCCATAGCTCGAGTTCAGCGCAAACAGCAGCACTCGAAAACATCAGGTGCACCCGACCGAATCGATGAAAACAACGATGGTGTCCACCACCCTCTCGCCAGCATAGGAAGGCGCGCTCATCGAACTCCTCCGTGAGTACTGGGAAATTTTCGCCTGGCAGCCTTCAGATATGCCAGCGATACCCAGGGAGTTCGCCGAGCACTCACTCGAAGTTTATAAAGACGCCAAACCTATCAAGAAGACAACCCGACGGTTTTCAGAGCCAAAGCAAAAATCACTTGGAGAAGAAGTGAACAGGTTACTCGCAGCAAAGTTCATCCGCGAGATAAAGATCTCCACCTGGTTAGCAAACCCGGTGCTGGTCCCGAACAAAAATACTAACATCCTTCGCGTGTGCATCGACTACACGTCGTTGAATAAGCATTGCCCCAAGGATAACTTTCCCTTACCACGGATCGACCAGGTCGTGGACTCCACAGCAACCTGCCAGCGCCTCTCCTTCTTGGATGCCTACTCGGGCTATAATCAGATCAGGATGAAAAAGGAAGAAGAGGAGAAAACAGCATTTATCACACCCCACGGTGTTTACTGCTACACGACAATGCCTTTCGGGCTAAAGAACGCAGGCGCAACATATCAGCGCTGCATGCAAAAATGCCTCGCCAAGCTCATTGGCAAGAATATACAAGTGTACGTTGACGACATCGTCATCAAGACTCGAGTAGAGGACACGCTCCTCGATGACATCAGAGAAACATTCGACGCGCTGAACGCGTACCGAATCAAGCTCAATCCGACCAAATGCATCTTTGGCGTCCCTGCAGGACAACTTCTCGGGTACGTGGTTTCTGCTCGAGGAATTGAAGCCAACCCGGAGAAAATCCAAGCGATCCTGACAATGAAGGAACCAACTAATCTCCGCGGCGTACAACAACTCGCAGGACGACTAGCCGCTCTAAGAAGATTCATTGCGAGGCTGGGCGAGCAAGCATTGCCTTTCTACAAGCTACTGAAGAAAACGGATAAGTTCGAATGGACACCCGAAGCGCAGAAAGCATTCGCGGATCTCAAGCGAGCATTGCGGAGTAGGCGTGTCCTGGCAACGCCACAAGAACGGGAGCCACTGTATCTGTACCTAGCCGCAAAAAATCAAGTCATCAGCACAACAATCGTGGTCGAGCGGCCGGAAGACGGCAAGGCGTATGGCGTCCAAAGGCCAATATATTATATCAGCGAGGTGCTTTCGCCCTGCAAACAGCGATACCCTCATTATCAGAAGCTCGCGTACGGCGTGGTGCTCACAGCCCGAAAACTCAAGCACTACTTCCAGGAGCACACCGTCACAGTGCTAAACGACGCATCACTCGGTACCATCATGAATAACCCCATGGCATCCGGAAGAATTGCAAAGTGGAGTAGCGAGCTCGGCGCCTGGGACATCATATATGCAGGGTGCAAATCTGTGAAATCACAAGTACTCGTGGAATTCCTGAGCGAGTGGACAGAACTACAAACGCCAGGTCCTCCAGAGTATACGAGCAACTAGATAATGTACTTTGACGGGTCGAAGAGAAACGAAGGAGCTGGAGCCGGGGTTGTACTGATATCCCCCAGAGGTGACAAGTTGTAGTACGTCCTACGATTGGATTTTCCACCCGACGACCCGGCATCAAACAATGACGCAGAATACGAGGCCCTCCTTCACGGCATGAAGATGGCGATCGCCTGTGGAGCCACTCGACTAATGATCTATGGAGATTCAAACCTCATCGTACAACAGACGATGAAAGAGTGTGACGCCATTGCAGAAAACATGGTCGCTTATCGAGATATGTACAACCTACTCGAAGGAAGTTTCAAAGGGTGCGAACTAAAGCACATTGCGCGATCCAGCGACGAAGAAGCAGATAAATTGGCAAACATGGGTTCTACCAACACACCCATACCGCCTGGAATATACTTCGAGAGGATGATCAAGCGCTCAGTCAAGGTCAAAAAATCAGCAGAAGCACCCGCAGCATTGGAGACAGAGGTCAGCCCGCAAACTGCTATGATTGAGCTCAGCCACAACATTTCAAGGCAAGTTTTTCTGGTCGAACCAGTCTGGACGCAGAAATACCTCGACTACTTGTCCAACAAGCAGCTCCCAGCAGATATTCGCGAGGCTTGATAGATAGAACGACGCAGCAAAGATTTTCGAGTGCTCAATGGAGAGCTACACAAACAGAGCATATCAGGAATATTGCAGAGATGCATAGCACCCGAGGATGGCATGGAACTACTGCGAGATATACACCAAGGAGATTGCGGGCACCATGCCAGCTGGAAGGCGATCATGGGTAAAGCCTTTCGAGCAGGATTCTATTGGCTCACAGCGGCCAGGGACGCAAAGGACCTAGTCGACAAGTGCAACGCTTGCCAAAGATTCACGCCCAAGCCGCACGCCCCTGCCACTGAACTTCACATGATCCCAATCGCCTGACCCTTTGCACAATGGGGGCTAGACATGGTGGGGCCACTGCGAAAGTCGACACCCGGAGGATACACACACTTGCTCGTTGCAGTCGAAAAATTTACGAAGTGGATCGAGTCTATGCCAGTCACCTCCGCCAGCGCCCAATGTGCCTTGAAATTCCTCAACTCTATTGTGTGCAGGTTTGGCATACCACACAACATCATCACCGACAACGGCAGCAACTTCACAGCGAAGGAAACACAAGAATTCTGCGAACAGAAGGGAATCACCCTCAGTTTCGCCTCAGTGGCTCACCCGCAAACTAATGGTCAAGTCGAGCGATCAAACGGATTAGTCTCAGCCGGCCTCAAGAAGCGGCTACTCGACCGCCTAAACCCAGTAGTAGGACACTGGGCAGAGGAATTACCATCAGTACTGTGGAGCCTTCGCACAACACCAAATCGGTCAACAAACTACACGCCATTTTTCATGGTCTATGGAGCCAAGGCCGTCCTACCTAAAGATGTCAAATTGAGTGCACCCCGAGTCGTCGCATACAGCGAAGAAACCTCGAACAGGGCACTCGCAGAAGACGTGGACGCACTCGATGAAATTCGCGATATCGCACTCGCAAGATCAGTGGTATACCAGCAATCGCTTCACAATTACCACAGTCGTCGTATACGCCACAGCTCTTTTGTGGTAGGCGACCTGGTGTTGCGGCTCAAGCAAAAGGAAGGGTACAAGCTCGAGCCACCATGGGAAGGGCCCTTCATCATACACGAAATTATCCCAGGTGGCGCGTATCGACTGAAGAACCCCGAGACCGGTGGCATCTACTCCAATCCATGGAACGTTGCGCATCTCCGCAAGTTCTATCCATACGATTATTCTATTCGTGAAATTAAGGCTATACTAGCCATCTTGTAGCTCGAGGAAAATACATGGCTTCTCAGTCATATCAATAAAAACACATGGTTTTTCAACCATAGCTATACGTGTTTCTTCATTTTTCGCATGCTAAATAACAGGTATACACCCCAAACGCACGGGGGCTACGCCTAACTAAGCATTGGAGGAAAAAAATTACAAATACAAGGTACAAACAAGGTTCACACCTTATAAAACACCTTATAAAATCTCGAGTGAACTATACAATGTAACAGGATATCTACATCTTACGACTACACCTAATGAGGAGCAGCCCTCTCAGCCATGTTGTGTTCAATCTCTTCAGAAGTCAGTCGAATGATCTCCTCCGCCGCAGGTTTCACGACTTCATAATGAGGGATCATATTGACTAGAGCATTGGGGAGCCTAGCCACAGAGCTAAAATTGACCTCAGGATGCCACAACCGAACAAAAGCGAGCGCCACTTCAGCACCGCAGATAAGTTGTTGACGAATACACTTGCGAACTTCACCAACTCGGCCAAAAAGTCTTAGCAGGCCGCTTAACTTCTCTGGAACAATACCCGGCGGATAGAACGTCCGATGCACACAAGACAAGGCTTCGCGACAAGAATCCACAAGGAGCCTCGCCTGGCTAGCCCGATACTTCAAAGTAGCCAGAATAAAGCCACGGCTGCGGTCAGACCAAAAGTTGTTTGCACGCGGCTTTGAGCTACTCGCCTCATGAACAATGTGGTTGTCTACCCAATGAGTTTCACAAGGACCATCGGGCTCAACAACTGCGAAAAACACCGTGAAAGGTTAAAAAGGTGAAGCGAAGGTAAACAACAAAGTGCTATGGGGCTAGCATGCTTACAAAGCATGTCTTTGGTAACAGCAGCCAGCTCCTCCATCACGTACTATTCACGCTCAGCCGAAAACTTTTGCTTTGATTTAGCTACATCAGCGATTCCACGCAAAGCTTTCAGCTTGCGCTCACCATCCGCGACACGATCACGGAGCCCGGCAAATGTACCAACAACAGCAACAAGGGGATCTACTCGTGTAGCAGATATACTCGAAAATTCTGCGCTAGGACCCACAACCTGAAAGGAAATGAAACAAGTTCAGATACACTCCAAGACACCATTCGAGAAATATACCACCTAGTTAACAGGTGCTCGGGGGCTACTCCCATCGGGAGCTCGTGCCTCTTCAATCGCAATAATCAGGCATTTTAGACATCAAAAGAACACTTTGATTAAAAGCAAAATACGGTAATGCATCCCAAGGTTCATTACATTGAGAGAGCAAACTAAAAGCAGTCTATCCTATGGAACTGCAAAGGTACTGCCACTCGCGACAGGATGTCCCTTGCGACTAGCACGAGCAATCAATTCAGATAGCTTCTTGGCAAGGGCTGCAGTCGGATCGCCGAAAGGACGAAGCGCTACCTTTTTTCCTGTGGCAGCATCGAAGGGAAGGCTTGAGTACGCCTCATCCAGGCCTGCGACTCCATGCGCCAACGCAAACTGGATGGCAGTCTTTGCTCCACATTCAAACTGGGCAACCGAGTAAGCCTGAAGAAGATCATCCTCCAGGAAAACTTTCAGAAGGCCATCCAACGTGGGCGAAACCGCGACATCCACCAAAAGACGCTCGTGGAGTTGCGTCAGCACTCGAATGGCTTCGCCAACGAGGGAGCAGATCCCACGCGCATGTTTCTGGAGCTGGGCGCAAGAATCCGTCAGGACGTACACTCGTTGAACCCCAGGAAGCTCCAGCGCAACGCCAAGGACCTCTGCAAAAAAACATCATAAATTCCTAAGATAGCCAATTTAGTCGCAACACAGCGGAAATTAAGTGCAACTTACCCGCGAATTTCTGAGCCAGAGGGCGAATGAATCCAACAAGATCATTTTTCTCTTTATAGCCAGCCTCCTCCATGTCGCACCCTGGCTTCTAAGGGATACTCATCGTACGAACTGGATAGCAGGTGCTTGGATTATGGGGCATAACTGCTCCCACGTCCCAGCTTCCTGGTAGGCCTGCGCTTATGCGCGACAACACAAGCCCTGCTATTCCACCGTCGATGTAAACTATCCACTAGAAGTCATAGGCACTACTGTCGACGTACTTCATATCAATCACGCACTGTACGTCAACAGCTTTGAACGAATGATGATCACAACATATCTCTAAGACACAAAAGATTGAAATAAGGTTGCAAATGGCCTTCACTAAGGCAGAGATAGCAAATACAATCATCCAGAGGACACATGTCCCAACATAGCATTCATTACATCTGCGGAAGCAATCAAAGGTGTCTGGGTACAGACAAATCCAACAGGCTTAAGAAGCCGGAGAAAATAAAGAAGACGAAGCCCATCCACGTAGGTCCTGGATCCAGCCCTGGTCCAGCTAACTACTCGTCTGCAGTCTCGTCGAACTCCACCAAGTAGCCATCCTGGTGGTCATCGTAGCCGTAGTCGTACTCTGCGTAAACCACAGCCCCAACGGGGTCAGTACATTTGATGTACTGGCAAGCAAGACTCACAGTTCACCAAAGTATAGCCCGTCAACACAAGCACAGATGACTTGGTTCAACGGAAAGAAGGGGTTATATAATATGCTGCAACTGGCTGCGCTAACCAACTACAGAGATTCTATCATATCCAACTATCAGAATGGGATAAGATCGAGGGTTGTAACTAACTGAAAGATAACTGCAAACAAACCCATCCTGGATCTCGCCCCTTATCCGAAGAAGCGATCCGAGGATAACTCACACAGTTGTGGTAAGGTGAAATCAAGTTATTGTGTGAATAACCTATTACTAGTCAAGTTATTAATCATTGGGTGAAACATGTTTGATCATTATGTTTAAGTTGTCCTGAGTACTTGTTAGCCAGTACTTTCACCAAGTAATCCATAACCGCGGAAAACACGGCTTCTCGAGAAGATTATCCCTGCAGGGTTGCACCAATTTGGCCGTACACGTATGAATAACCCGCCAGATGGGATGCCTCCCACCAAGCGGGGCACTCAACACAATTCAACTCTTCTCCGCATCAAGCCCAAAGCACCTTGGGCGCACGGCTAATCAAGCCCCGAAGAAAAGGGACCCTCATAGCACTCTAAGACCGTGTCCCCTATATGCCGACTACAAAAGTTCCACCCTGCGCTGGGCTCGCAAAAACATGCATGAGGCAAATAGAAAGCACGAACTAAATGAGATGATTTGGACGAGATGCGAATCGAATCAAATTGAGGGGGGCGCCCATACTCGCTTCCCACATGCGGGTAGTGCGCTCATCATGGATCAGTAGACAAGACCCTTTTCCTATTAGGGTCGACACTAGCAGGCCTCAAAACCACACAGGGCCTCCTGCCGGTGCCTTATCATCAAATTATTATTAACAGTAATAACATTAGCATGATTGATTGATTGATTAAACATCGAGCCCCCAGAACATAATAAAGATATAATAACTGAAAGTAACGGGTAACAGACTCGAGCAAAACAACCTAAGCATGCTAGTAAGACACTGGCTCAATCAATGGGTTGTAGGAGGGGTGATGAGGCAATATCATGGGTTACAGGATTCATGTGATAGGTTCGTAACAGAAACATCTACCACTAAGGCTAGCAAGTATAGACAACGGAAAGTATCGGTAACCAGGGTTGAAAGGAACACGATGGTTCATGTGAGTGATAACTTGCCTGCAAACTGATCAGCCGGGTACTGAGCTAGATCCTCAGAAGGGGTGCTGTAAAGGTCGTCTGCCTCAACGTCGTCGTCTATTCGAGAAGAAGCAAACAGACAAAACAGGAATGTAAACAATCATGTTCATGGCATTGTGCACAGTCAATATGATGCATGACAATTTAATGGGTGCATCAAAATGAATTGACTAACAAGATAGCACAATTAAATGGACCCATATGCAAGGGTTGCATATGGAAAAGGATCCATTGACGTAAGTGGAACAAATGATTTACAATTATTTATTAGGTGATAGTTGTTATCATGATGCATGCATGATGATGATGACATGATAACAACAAAAAAAACAAAGATAGATGCAATGGAAAAGGAATAAAACAAGTTTGGAAATTATTTAGTGAGTTTGGAAAATTTGGTTACTTAAACATGTCACACAAATAATTATTGTTTTCACCAATTTGAAGTGTGCAAAACAATTAACAAAATTTATATTTGAAAAGGTTATCAAATTTTAGTTGGATTACATGTTTCACATTTTGAAATTGGACTTAGGATTATTTAATTATGAATTAAACAATATTAAACAATTTTTAATTGAATTAAACAAGATTTAAAATGTTTAAGCAATTTAAATTGTTCAAACCAGAAAACAAATTTTATATTTGAATAGGGTATTCAAAATGGTGTGGAAAACATATTTTATTTGCATTTATTGGATTAGTAAATAATTAGTTATGGAATTTACAATTTAACATTTGAAATATTCCAATTTGAATTTTAAATGTTTTTGGAAAAGTCAAAACAGTGCACAAATGGAATATTTGGAAAGTTTATAAAATTTGGAGCAATAAACATATAAAGTTTGTATTTATTGGATTCATATAATAAAAGTTATTGAATTTTCAAATTAGGTGTTTATTCTGCCCATTTAAAAAGAATTGGAAATTTAACAGATTCGATTTAAACTTTTGTTACCGTGCAGAACTACACCCACACGCTGTCAGGAGGGCCCCTTGGCTTGCTGTGCCCGCGTGGCACTAGAGGGACTGACCAGTGGGTCCTAGCTGTCAGCGCGGTAAAAGATGAGAAAAAAAGAAAAAAAAAGTGGGGCTTTCGCCTCCGCGGGGGTTCGACCCCGAGATCGATTGGATCGCGCGCAAGGAACGTGCCAGCTGGGCTGCTGCTTCTCTCGTGACAGAAGAGGGCTGCGTGGGGTTTTCAGGTTCAGTATTGCACTCGCACTGAAACTGAACTTGCAGTTTCAGGCAACAGGGACCGGTTGCGGTGGCCAGCTCGCCGGAGTGGCTCTGCGTCGCCGCGGCTGCTGCTCGAGGGTGGTGCAGTGGTGCGTTGCGCTGCTGGGGGTGTGGGCCTAGGGCTCGGGCGCTCGTGCACGAAGTAGGGCGAGGGGATACGACGGAGACGCTCACCTGCGTTGCAGGCGTAGCAGAGTTTCGGTGCAGGGCTCGCCGGAGAAGATCACGGACGGCGGCGTGGTTCTGGTCCTCCTTAGGCTCCACTGCGGTGTTGGCGACGAAGGGATTACCGAGCCCGACTCATTCCCGTGGCTAGCTCACGATGAACGCCATCGGAGACGGCGCTCGTCGTCGGTGTACAGGGAAGTGGCGACCGAAAATAGATACAGAGGACGGATCGGTGGAGGAGAAGATGGAAAAAGGGCAGACGGCGGCGGAGCTCGAGGGGTGAGGGGTCTAGGTGGTCTAGGGCTCGCAGGCTAGGGGGGTAGGGTTTCTTATAGTGACCTAGGGGAGCGGGTGGCCGTCTGCTCGCTCTGATGCAGTCGTGGCCTCACCGATGTGACGCCGTACAGGTTGACGAAGGAGATAAGGGCGAAGGGGTACTGGGCTGGATAGTTGGGTTGGGCTGCGGTTAGACTAGGTGCTGCTGCGCGCGGTAGTTAGCTGCCTTTTATTTTTCTGTTTTTTTTTTTGCTGAAACAGTTTTTGGAATAATTCGTTAAGGTTTTGGTTAAAGAAAAATTCAGAAAAATTAGGGTAGGATAGTTAGGCAGTTAGAAACCATATTCCAAAAGTGGATTTCAAAATTTGAGATTTTAAAATGAGGTTTGCATTTGGAACCAATTTAGTGGAATTTTAGTATTAATAAAACATTAAGAAAACATGCATTTGAATAGGGTCACCCCTAGGGTTTTTGGAATGATTTAAAGAGGGCAATTGTTTGGTGAGTTTTATGGTTTTAAAAAGGTACTGAATTTTAAGGGTTGGTTTGAATTGGAAAAATGATTTGGAGTTGATGATTTAAATTAATTGATTTGATTAAAACCAACAATTGAGAAAGTGATCATTGCTTGATTTATTTGGGAAAACAATGAAAGGTTTTGTTTTGCAATTCTTTGCTTGAAAAGATTGTAACAGACAAGTGTGAAAACAAGGTTTGATTCATTATGAAAACAATGCAACAGAAATAAAATGAGGATGATGCCATGATGCATTGCATAAATTAAACAAATAAGTAAAACAACTAGGGTGTTTTCATACTTGGATGTTACACTCCAGTTGCTTCAGCGCGCCCTTGGCCTCAGCGAGCTTCCCCTCGAAGTCAGTCGACCGCTTGCAAGAGGATTCAAGTTCCTTTCGAGCGGTCTCCAACTCGGCCTCAAGGGTTTTCACCCGAGCGACAGCATCAGTTTTTTCGGCCTTCAGGAGATCAACTTGAGCTACACAGCAATGAACTTTAGCCAAGGGGAATTTATATGATAAAAAAGAACAAGCAAAATAGAATGGATTAATTTACCTTGGAGAGCTTGTCCATCCGCGACGAGTCGATCACGATCCACCCGAAGGGATACGCAATCTGCCTCAGCCGAAAGTACAACTGTCGGTGAGAGAATACCGGTTCCGGAAGGTACACGCCTACGGTTGGTATGGTCTGTCCTTGCGCCTTGTTGATCGTCATGGCAAAGCTAAGCCTGATCGGGAACTGCTTCCTCTTGAATCTGAACGGGAACATGTCATTATCGGACAGACAGATAGGTATCCTAGGAAGAAACACCCTCTGCCCAGCGTGTTGTCCAACCACGATCTCCGCATCGATTGCGTTCCTCTGGAACCCACGGATGACAAGCCTTGTGCCGTTACACAACCCATTACCCGGGTCAATGTTCCTCAACAATATAACGGGGCAGTTTATCTTCAGTTTAAGCGTGTGCGGGGGCATCCCGGTAGGAGTCAGCGAGTTAAGAAACTCCTGAGTATAGTAGCCACGCGGATCGTCCTCCGCACTATCGAAGCTATGGTAGATCATTTCGTCACCCTGGAAACGCTCAATCATGCGAATGTTTATTCCATCGACGTTGTCGTTCTTCGTGGTGAGGATTGGTCGAGAAGTCATGTAATCCAGATTTTTCATGTTTTGGTCTAGGGCAGGAAACACATGGTCGATTAGCTTGTCTATGTCAGACGCGTCGCCCGTAGACGACACGCAAATATCTTTTGGAAGGTGGATGTTTCCTTCCTCGTCAGTTTCCTCCGTGCCGTTACCTATCCCGAACAGGTTATCCGCGAACCATTGGTCGTTTTGTGCCCTCATGTTCTTTACGAGCCTTAGTTTGCGCATTCCCTTCCATAGGTTTCAACTCCGCAGACTCGCGTCGATTATCTGACCCCGTGACCCTTTCCTCACTACCGGAAGCACCTGTCTGAAGTCCCCACCGAACACGACAGTCTTGCCCCCAAAAGGTTTGTCCGGACAGTTCATGATGTCGCGCATGCTTTTGTCCAGCGCCTCAACCGCCTGTCGTTTCGACATGGTGGCTTCGTCCCATAGTATGAGTTTAGCCTTCTCCAGTAGCTTGGCAGTCCCACTTTGCTTAGTGAAGCTGCATGATGCCCCTTCTTGAAGGTTTAGTGGGATCTTGAACCTCGAGTGGGGTGTCCTGCCTCCAGGCATGATTGAAGCGGCGACACCGGACGTCGCTGTAGCCACAACGATATTTCCCTGTCCATGAACCCTTGCGAGCAGTGCCCGGTAAAGGTATGTATTCCCGGTGCCTCCTGGACCATCAATGAAGAATACACCCCCGTCATCGCTATCAGCTGCCTCTAGTATCTCATCGTAGGCAAGCCTTTGCTCGTGGTTTAGTAAGGCCGCCAGAGAAGTGTCTTCCTCGTCAACCTTGATGCTTGTTTCCTCAATTATCTCTCTAAACTTGCCTCCAGTGTTGTCATACGTCTCGTCAACGTCCGGAAGAGGGAATGATTTTATGTCTTTACCCATGGATTGTAGCATGACCCTGATGTCAAGCAACACCCTTTGCTCCACCGCTTTAGGACACGTGTGGTGCCGTCGGTAGTCATCGGACATCGCCTCAAGGTGTCGATCCCAAAGACCGCGCACGTCGCCAGGCTCACAGAATACCAAGATCATTGCGAAGAGCCTCCTAAGTGAGGCTGGCATGGCAAACTGCTCTGACTCAGTAAGACACTCCTCAAGTGTGTCATCGGCCTCGATTAGACCCCTCCTGTCAGCGGCCTCACGAAAGGTATGACATAGCACACCATCAACGGTTTTCAGGTCTTCGAAGGACGTCGAGCCTGGTACGTGGTTTAGAAGCACCCTAAGAAAGTACCGCTCTCCCTCGGCGGGATTGGCTGTCACGATTCGGCCTACTTGGTGATCTCTTGTCCTTTTCTTCCAGTACTTTGCTGGTTGAAATGTGAACCTTCCTGGAAAGTCCCTGTAGAGAATATCTCGAGCCCACTCGTGCTTTTGGTTAGCCACGAAATACTCTGTTAGCATGGATGTGTGCTCCTTGGCAGCGATGTCGTTCAAGTTGTCTCCCGCTTTGAACGTGACTCTTTGCATATTTGGGAGATGAAGCGACAACTGTAGTACAGACGGATGGCACTCGGATAGTTTGAAGCCAAATATCCTCCACATGGCTTCAGGTGGAGTAACCCATCTTGCGTCAATGTATCTCTTGATCTCGTCTATGTTACCATTGACGTCGGGCTTGTCGATGTTGAATGAAGTCTGATCGTGGCCCTTGTATATGTACTTATATAGGTACTTGACAGCCTTTATGCTCGAGCACACCTCCACATTGATGTGGCAATTGAACATTCGCAAGAGGTAAGTGTTGTAAGGCACTACCCATCTATTGTCGAGCGTGGCACGACGGACCTTCGCTGACCGGCCATCCTTTCATCTCCGCTAAATGGGGTATGAGTCCTTACGCTGTATGGTGGTCTCGTTGAACGCTCATGGGTACCTACACTTGCACGACCCATCTTGCATGCACACGTTGTCTCGCTTTAGGACACCGCATGGACCGTGCATCATATGCTTGACGACAATAGCGTATAACTCAGGGTATTTATCCTTGTCCGGTAGCTCGGCGGATATGAGATTGTCATACTGCTCTGGCACAACAAGTTTATAGTTGGAATCCATTATCAATAGGAAATGGGCAAGCGGGAGGCCCCTTTTCTGGAACTCGACCACGTAGACGTACGCCTTCACAACGCCTAGGATATTCTTCTTGGTCAACATCTCCTTCATCTTCTCCAGCTTGTCTCTAAACACCCAGGCCACAATATCTGGCCGGTCCTGCGGGGTTTGGCATGGAAGAAGGGCATCTTGTATCTCCTGCCAATTTGGGTTGCATGTCATCGTCAGGAATATGTCAGGCTTGCCGTATGTCTGCACCAATGCCATGGCGTCCATATGCCTCCGTTTCATGTCTCGGAAGCACCCTTGGAAATTCCAGGGTAGAACAATCCTTGTGCCAACATCGCTTGCTCGAGTATCTCCGACCGTAATGCTATCGACAATTCTTTTATATAGATTAGCACGTATCTCCGGCTGGTGCTTTCTGAACCAATTCAACCTGCAACCCTCGATCTTTATGTATATGTCCACTGCAAATTGCTGTAACAGTCGCCCTCCATTTAGTATGGGGTTGAATTTAGAAGGACGTGTCTGTAGACGGTAACAGTAGTAGTCCCTCACGGAGACGCATAAATTGCCACCCCCTCCGTGACAGAAAAAAGAAGGTTAGTCAACTGAAGAGAAGGATAGACAAATTAATCAGAAGTGTCCTAGACAGCCCAACCTGGATCATCGTCACGCTCTGCTCTTGGTAGCTGCGCAAGGTTCCAAGACTTATCACGTTTAGGTATATTTGGATGCCAACCAAGTTTACCCTTTGGGAAGAAGAGGGGATAAGAGAGCGGGTCATAGCATCCTTGTGTGGCCTGTATACTGTGTCTTTCGTTGTTGTTACCATAGAGGGTAATGCTCCGCTTGAACCTGCTTTCAGGGTTGCTTCCCTCGACCCAGATTGCAGCCACCTCAGATGACACTGGTGTGATGTATCTCCGTTGATCTAACTTCTTGTCGGTGTTAAGTTCTACACGGTAGTCCTCGAGGTTATCCTTATGGGCGCCCAAACTTCTAAATTGCTTGGAGTAGGGGTTTACTCTCATTATGTCCACAACCTTACGAACAACCACTTGGTCTAGTTCCTTGGTAGCTTCCTTGCGATGTATCAGCTTGTATCGTCGTCATAGAAGTATAGTTGTAGATGTTCCGGTCGAGAGCCTGGTCCAAACGAATGCACGTTGTGGTATAGTGAGCCTTGTTCCCGGAATGTGTACACCCCGGATCTCATATTCGTGCAGTCGTTGTCGAGATTTACGCCAAGTGTTGTGAAGGAGAAGTGGCCATTGAAGAATCTTATGCTCTCCCGGAAATGTCGACATTTTGCATCGGTGCAAGACCATAGCCTCGTCAGCTCTGGGATAGGTTCTGGTTCAGCCAACTCGATCTGTCCATTTCGACAACAAAAACCGGGTATCTCATGCTCAAACTTCTTAGCATGGCAGTGGTTGCAGTCTGGGACTTGCTCTAGTATATGCACGCTATCTGGAAAGTTGGAGTACACAAACTCGAAAGGATCAACCACACTTGCGGGGGATGAGTTTTCCGGTTCATTCAGTTCCATGTCATCAGCATCAGAATCTGCATGCATCGGTGTGACATCAAGATGGTCATATTTACTCGTAATAGAGTGGGTCAATGGAAAGGCCGACACATTTACCTTCATGGGCATACATGTAGCAATCCTCATCCATGTGGTCGTTAGGTACCATATTCTCATTCATGATACCGCCGATGAAGGCTTCCATGTCACCTACAACATTCTCAATCTGGTAAATACTGCCATGTTACCGTTGGTTCTGATGGTATACTCCGGCGTCCTCATTGAAGTGGAAGCTGGAGGCGAAGCGGTTTCCTCTTTTGCGGGTGATCCTTGTGTGCTTTATGCATGGTTTAATGTTGGCAAAGTTGCTGCATTTGGGCACGACATCGCGATGGATTCAGTGCAAGGGGTGTTCCTCCTAGCGGCGGCATTTGCTCTGCGCTAATCCCTCTTATCTTTAGTTATTCTTTGTGTAGATGTGCGTTGCTCGACTGCTCTTCTACGTGCATTAATCTCCTCCCTTTGCTCAGGCATCAAACTATTGCTTTTATCTATATATTTTGCTCTTCTACATGCATTAATCTCCTCCTTTTGTTTGGTCGTCAAGCTATTTCGTCGAGCTCTATCACGTTCACGTCTGGCTTGATTTCTATCATCTGAAACTTTTGCAATTGGTTGCTTTTGATCTGCCATCAGTGTATCTGAAGACCTTTATAGATAAC
Organism: Alopecurus myosuroides; assembly: GCA_028641055.1. Lineage (NCBI taxonomy): Eukaryota > Viridiplantae > Streptophyta > Magnoliopsida > Poales > Poaceae > Alopecurus > Alopecurus myosuroides. The sequence continues at coordinate 703,834,781 of CM054057.1, read as the reverse complement.
TATTTAAATCATAGTCAGCTCAATGGCAGTAATTAAAATTGTTCAACCAGCTGGCAATAAAATGAAAAGAGGCAAACTCTCTAGTGGTGAAAAATACCAAGGACGAGAATGCATGCATCAAAATTCGCCAGCGAGTTAGATACATTTTCTGGCTTGATTTCTATCATCTGAAACTTTTGCAATTGGTTGCCTTTGATCTGCCATCAGCATAGCTGAAGACCTTTATCGATAACTATTTAAATCATAGTCAGCTCAATGGCAATAATTAAAATTGTTCAACCAGATGGCAATAAAAGGAAAAGAGACAAACTCTCTAGTGGTGAAAAATGCCAAGGACGAGAATGCATGCATCAAAATTCGCATGCGAGTTAGATACATTTTGAGTTGGATAAATTTCATGCAAGCTTTGGAGTTTTAGTTTTTGTTTGCTGAAACCTGGTGTTGTACTTATCAGAAGGATCAATTTAATTCGACAATTTTTAACATCTACAGTTATACCCTCTTACACTTGGTTTTCTAACCTGGTTTTGTACTTATGCAGTTTGGAAAAAATAAGACCCGAGAAGGAGCTTGAACGAGCCTACAAATTATAGAAGCTGTTCGTAATATGTATTCTCTTCTATCTGAGGGGAAACTGGTTGTTGTTTGTACTATTTGACTTTAGTTAGCATGTACGAGATTGGACCCAATGGAAATTTGGTGCAGCTTGAACAAGAGAGGCCTTCTAGGTATTGAAGTAATACAACAGAGCAAAGATCACGTACCTTTGGATGGAGCACAAGCGGAACGGGTGGGCAGAGATCGGGTGAAGCAGACATAACGGTGAGGGTGTATTTTTTATGCGTCCTCATGGGAGGTGGAGGTGCAAGTCGTAGTATAGTTTTGATCCGTGTCGGAACCGAGTATGGCTGGTATGGCTGTCGGAACCGAGTATGATTGTGATAATTGCCTTGTTTGGTCTGTTCTGTCCGATCGTTTCAGATATGTGCTGGTAGATTATTATGGCTGGGCCTGGTCAAAGTGGGCCATTTTTGTTTTAGAGGTGTACTGGTACAATATATGGCTGGGCCTGGTTTTAGTGGGCTTGGGCAAACTGATGTATCGATCATCTAGGCATGCTACCTATCGATCGAGATCGATTGTGCCTATCGATCACGAGACGACGTACCTACGGTCGTTAGAGAAAACTATATAGTAGAGATAACCATCCATATTACTCGCATTTCACTATCTCTTCGCCGAACTAGTGCACCTATATACCTGACAAGTATATTGGGTGTGTTGGGGACACAAGAGTTTTCTTGTATCTTAATTGCAGGGTTGCTTGAGAGGGATATCTTTGACCTACTCCCTGAGTTCGATGAACCTTGGGTGATCCACTTAAGGGAAATTTGCTGCTGTTCTACAAACCTCTGCACTTGGAGGCCCAACACTGTCTACAAGAATAGAAGCTCGATTTTATCCCTATTTTCTCCACGATTGGTGGTGTCGCCTCTTCTATTGAGTGTTCCAAGAGGTTAACTCCTAAACCTAAGTACTAATCTTGGCATGGTGATTGCGTTTAATATACTTATACAATAACGCAGATGCCACAACAATGGATGTATTGTTCTGACCGACGCTCTGGCAAGTTCATTAATGGCGTGAAAGATTTCCTCCGTGTGGCTAATGCGAACAAGCATAATGGTTTTGTATTCTGTCCATGTAGTGCCTGTAAGAATCAGAACGATCACTCTGGCTCAAAGATCCTTCACATCCACCTGTTTCAGTTTGGTTTCATGCCCGGCTATAATTGTTGGACCAAACACGGTGAGAGAGGGGTTATAATGGAAGAGAATAAAGAAAAAGAGAATAATGACAATTACCCCCTGAATACTGTGATACTTTCATGGGGGAAGCTGAAGAACAGGCACATGATGAGCCCGTTGATGATTTTGGTCGGACCATTGCTGATGCACGGAGAGAATATGATAGTGAAAAGGAGAGGGAGAAGTTGGATCACATGTTAGAGGATCACAAAAAGTTGTTGTACCCAACTTGCGAAAATGATCTAAAAAAGCTGGGTAGCACACTAGAAATACTGCAATGGAAGGCAGAGGCCAGTTTATCTGATAAGAGTTTTGAAAAGTTGCTGAAAATAATGAAGAATATGCTTCCAAAGGACAATGAATTGCCCGCCAGTACGTACAATGCAAAGAAGGTGGTCTGCCCTCTAGGTTTAGAGATGAATAAGATACATGCATGCATCAATGACTGCATCCTCTACCGCGGTCTGGAGTACGAGAATTTGAATACATGCCCGATATGCAATTCATTGCGGTATAAGATCAGACGAGATGACCCTGGTGATGTTGAGGGCGACCCCCCTCGGAAGAGGGTGTCGAATAGTCATCTCAACAAGTCCCTCGGATGATCCGGTAGGGTTTCGATTAAGAGAACGTAAAGGCGCTATTGACAATCGTCGGGTAACAGGGGGCATGATTTACCCAGGTTGGGGGCCCTCGTAGAGGTAAAACCCTTACTCCTGCTCTTCGATCTGTATTATCAGTAGATCGGTTACAATGGGGGTGCTCAAGTCGAGAGTATGATCCCGAGCTTAAGGCTTGTGGTGGCGAAAGTAGATCGGACCCCCCTCGGTGGTTCTCCTAGCCTTATATAGATGGCTAGGTCTCAAACCGTGTCCGGGGGGGGGGGGGGTTACAAACCCTAGTTCTAGGTCGGTTAGGTCTTTCCTTCTTGACCCGCAAGTCTTGCGGGTGGGCCTTCGTTGGGCCTTCTAGTAACGCGGGATAGCACCTCCCTTTGGGCCTAAGTCTTGGGCCTTGGAGCGGGTAGGCTCACCCGATAGGTCCAGGGGTCATCCCCACGTCAGTAGCCCCCCGAGTGTTTATTCGAATGGTCATAGTCAGGTAAGCACTCAAAGTTCATTCTTGATTTCTTCGATTGGTCATTCAATCGTATGTTTTTGAGGGTGTATACCCTGTGCGCGAAGCACTCATGCACTCAAGCATGGAGTGATAAATGTGCCTTGTGTTGGCTGTTTTTGCAGAAGGATGTGGCTCAGTCGCTTGGCTCTCCCGAAAGATCAGGGCCAATTAATTGCATCTAGGGAAAAAACAGTTCTGGCCTAAATGAATTCGAGACCTCCGACTCGAATCCGGCGAGGTGATCATTGCGACTGGGCCATGGAGGTCTTACCGAGTCGAACTTAACCTAAAGGGGTACCCGGCGCGTCCGCTAGGATTTTTCTTTGTGTTGTTGACACAGAAAATTTACCGGATGACGCACCTTGAGTGCGATTCTAGGCCCACAGGAGAGATCCTTGGGTCTTACCTTCGTACTCAAAAGAATACATCATCCAGATGTGCCTAGTTGGCCGAACGATCCAGGATAAGGATGTGTAAATAGATCATGTGGTAGAGTTACGGGAGCCGCACACTCGCAATTTTACCTTAAACATGTTCTTGCAATTCTTCGGGTGAAGAAAATCTCCCTTCTTCTTGATCTTATGCGAAAAACATTTCGCGTTATAACGTTTATACGAAAAAAAATTCGTCTCGACGTGCCCATACAAAGAAGATTTCGCGTCAGGGTGCTTATGCGAAAGAAATTTCGCGTCTTGATGTGCCCATACGAAAGAAGTTCCCTGTCAGGGTGCTTATGCGAAAGAAATTTCGCGTCTCGATGTGCCCATACGAAAGAGATTTCGTGTCAGGGTGCCTATGCGAAAGAAATTTCACGTCTCGATGTGCCCATACGAAAGAGATTTCGTTTCAGGGTGCCTATGCGAAAGAAATTTCGTGTCTTGTGAGGTGCGCAATGACGTCATTGCGCACTCGTTGTCTCTGAATACTCCCGATGGGACGTGACGAAGCGGGGCAGAGCGCGCGGGGCCACCCTGTCAGCTTTTTGACTGGAAACGATCGGTCGTGTCCCCGTTTCTCCGCTGGCCGCGCGCTGTAAATGTGCACGATCTTTTCATAAAGATCGTGCTGGGGTAACTGTCGTCCGCAGCTTCGTTTCCACTTCACTCGTGGCGGCCGCGATGGATGCCACGTTGCTATATCTACGGTTTGGATCGGTTTGTCTTGGATATAAGTATTGAGCTTTAGGGCAGGGGTAAATCTCCCGTCCCTTAATCACTTTCTTCTCCCTCGCGCACGCCTCCTTCTCTGTAAGCACAAAGCATCCTCCAATGGCGGGAACGAAGAATCGTGGCGCTGCCGCGGCGTCCTCCAAAGATGTGGCGAGCGCTTCCGCGGTGCCTCCCGTGAAGAGTATGGGCGATTGGCGCGCCGCGAACACCACCAAGATGAGCATCACCGAGATGCAGCGGGAGGGGTTGCTCCCGCCGGAAGCTTCTAGGCGTGTGCGCCTGTCCAAGAAGGAGGAGACTCCCAATCCCCTCACCAACGAGCGCGTCATTTTCTCGGAGCATGTCTCCCGAGATCTGTCTCTCCCCCTCCACCCATTTCTTGTCGGGCTGCTGTATGTCTACGGCATACAGCTGCACGACCTTCCTCCAAACGCTATTCATCACATATCGTGCTTTATCGTGCTTTGCGAGTGCTTCTTGGGGATCCGCCCGCACTGGGGGCTTTGGAAAGCCATTTCCAAAGTGCGGATCTTTCGGGAGAGGGCGGAGCCAGGCGAGAAGGTGGGGAAGCCACTATGGACTGGAGGCTTTGGGATCCAGGCGAGCAAGGAAATCCCCTACATGGAGATGTACTTCGTCGACTCGGCGCAGGGGTGGCGCCAAAAGTGGTTCTACGTCATCGATAACAGCGCGAGTGGAGCCCCCGAATTCCAGCCATTCGCCACTCTGAAGCGGCGGAATTCCTGGCTGCACTCGCTTACCGCCCAAGAAGGTAAAGTTGTCACCCCTCTACTCGCAAAGGTGGCAAGCTTCACGAACAAGGAGTTGGGGACCCCGCTGAACGGGATACACCTATCGAGTGTGTTCCTGCGTCGAAGGATTCAGCCCCTTCAAGAGAGGCCAACCACCATGTGGGAGTACATGGGCGTCAAGGACCCAAGCCGTGTATGTGATGAAATCCGTTCGAACGCCGAGTTCGACAAGAAAATCGCGGCCATCACCAAGCTGAAGAAGGGAGAGGTCTGTTTGGCGTGCCCTCTCGACCCATTCGAGGCGGGGAACCCTCCGACTGAGGTGAGATTCTCAAGTTTCTCCTTTGCTTTTGTTCTTTCGCGTCTGGGATTCCTTCGAGTTAAAAGTTTCTTCTTTTTCTTCTGTAGAATCAGGATGTGTCAACATGTTACCCGCCAATTTCTGCAGACAATCTCTCAGATCTTCTGGCAAGTAACATTGAAGCCCCTCACGAAACCAGCGTCGCGGAGGCTGACTCAAGCTCCGAACGCGATGATGTGGACAAAGAGGAGGAGTCGGGTAGTGACCAACTTCACCACCGCAAGCGCCACAGGCTTGAGGAGGACGAGGTCACTTGAAAGGATAGCTCCTTGGGTGATGAGTCCGTTAAGGACGCCGAGCCCCTTCAGGTGTCTCCTCTCAACGTGCTTCCTCCCGCGGGTCGCCAATCGAAGGTCTCCACCGCCTGGAACCTGGATGTTCTTGACAATGATGACGACGAGGATGAGTAAGTCCTGTGCACTTTGTTTTCAGTTGCGAATTTTCTTCCCTTTCCTTCCGTTTTTGCTCCTTATCCGATTTCACTTTTTGCAGCAGTCTTGCGACCATCAGTCCGGACCAGTTTGCTTCTTCGATCCCTTCCGTGAAGAGGAAGGAAGCCGCCGCGGATCTTGCTCCAGCTGCTGATATTGCCCGAAGATCTCCGAGCCCAGTGAGAGCAATCGAAGCCCGGGAGTACGGGATGCCCAGCTTTGTGGGTGGAGCGCCTGTGGATGCTGGAGCGTCAGCGAACCGGGAAGTCTCGGGAAGTTCAGCGGACCCTCTGTCTACCGCCTAGGGCAAGGTAAGCCCGTTTATTTTCTTGCATCTTGCTTCGCTTGTTCTCAATTTTATCGGGTGCACGCCAGTGCTCCCGATGGGAGTAGCCCCCGAGTCTATGGTCAATTGCTTGCAGTTGGCCATGGACTCAAGTCGAAGTGTTCTTCTTTCGCTCATATGTTGGCCTTGTTTTTCTTTGGGAGCACGACAGTGCTCCCGATGGGAGTAGCCCCCGAGGCTATACTCGACTGTGTACAGTCGTGTATAGGCTCAAGTGACACATCCATGGTTTTTTGACTTGGAGTTTTTGCAGGCCCTTCTCGACTCCCTCGCTGCTTTCGGGCGTCGAGTTCTTTTGGCTGAACCGGACTGCGTTTATCTTCGGGTGGATCGCGACCATCTCGTTCATGATAGCCGCTCCCTTCAAGGTAGGCTACCGCACACTTTTTGTCTTTACCGTTTCTTCTTGGTTGTAATTGTTGTTCCAATCGCGTCTTTTGCATTGCAGATAAAGTTAACTGCTTGAAGGATGAAAAGGCAGAAGCTGTCTCTCGGGTGAAAACCCTTGAGGTGGAGCTCGAGTCCACTCGAAAGGAGTTGAAGTCTTCACGCAAGCTCTCAGCCGACCTTGAGGGGAGTTTCGCGGAAGCTCAGGGAGCTTTGAAGCAGCTGGAGGAGGCGAGCGTGAAGCATGACAGCGATCTTGTCGGCGTCATCCGTCCTCTGCCTCATAAGCTTGCCGGTAAGTTGCGTTGTATCTTCCTTCGATTGTGGCTCGTCTTTTTTCCTTTTCTGATAGTTGTTTTGTCTATGTCTCAGATGCCCTTGAAGTTGGGTTGGAGCTAGCCGGACACCAGCGACTCTATTCTCTCACTGACTCGGGTACTCTGCTTCAGGAGCACGCGAATAGGATCTACTCCCTGGTTGGTGACGCTAACCAAGTGCTGCCGCACTTCCACGAGCGCCTGCTCATGGACGTGGCGGTTCCGCCTACTCTAGGTGGTCTCCTGCAGGTTTTCCTGGGCGATGGAGATCTCCTTCATGAGTACTCGCTCACGCAGACTGAGTGCAGGGCCAGGACGGCTATCCAATTTTCCTTGGCGCATGGAGTCTCGTGCAACCTGGAGAAGGTGTACTCGGAGATTCCGCGCGACTCCCTAGGCAAAAAGGTAGCACTCCGTCCTTTTGGCGACAGTGCTGGAGAGCTCGCGAAGATGCTTTGTGGGTGCTCTCCCTTGCTGGGCGTAAGGGACAACCTACTGCGAGTGGAGCTACCTCTGTAGCTCCGTAGGATAGTTCTTGTTTCCATGTGCTCTGTCATGTAATGAACCTTGGGTTGTATTCCCGTAATTTATTTTGCCCAATCGAAATGGTTTTTTGAAAGTGTCAGCGTTTTTATATCTACACCTTACTTTGTATTCTCCCGATGGGAGTAGCCCCCGAGCACCCGAAATTTGGGTGGTATACTCTCGAGTGGGGTATTGTATTGTCCCTAAATCTTTGTTGTTCTTTGCAGGTGATTGACTCCAGCGGAGGTTCGTCGAGTGGAGCTGCTTCTCTGGTTGATCCGTTAGTTGCTGCTGCCAGTACAGTTGCATCGCTTCGTGACCATGTCGCGGATGGCGATCGTAGGCTGAAGGCTCTGCGAGGCGTGGCTGATGTGGCCAAGTCGAAGCAGAAACTTGCGGCGGAGTGCGAGCAATTTGTAATGGAGGAGCTGTCGAGTGTGGCAAAGAACATGCTCTGTAAGTTTTTGCGAGCCCCCGAGTACTCAACGATGCTTGCTGTTTTTTGTTTTGACATGCTTGCTATTTGTGCAGTTGTTGAGCCGGATGTTGTCTGCGAGTGAGTGTCATTGGGTGGCAACCATATTGTTTACGAGTCGAGCATCTCTAATCCTCACGCGAGCAACTTTTGGTCTGACCGTAGCCGAGGTTTTATCGGTACCCTGAAGTACCGGGCGAGTCAGGCGCAGATACTTGTTGAGTCTTGTCGGGAGGCTCTCTCTTCTGTCCATCGGGCATTTTATCCCGTTGGAGTTGTCCCGGATAGCTTGAGTGGCTTGCTGAGGATGTTTGGTCGGGTGGGGAAAGTTCGCGAGTGTGTGCGCCAACAACTCATCTGTGGAGCTCAGGTGGCGCTCGTCTTCGTGCGTTTGTGGCATACTGAGGTTAACTTCAACTCTGTGGCGCGACTCCGGATACCCGAGGCCCACCTGTAGATTTTATCCCTCATTACGAGGTTGTGCATCCTGCAGCAGAGGAAATTGTTCGACTGACCGCTGAGGAGACTGACCGACTGCTTCAAGAGGTGGCTGCTCGTCGATAGCTGTAGTTTGTAAGTCCCCGAGGTGTATGTACCTTGTGTGTTGTAGCATTTTAAGGTGTTTGAAGGTGTAAACTTTGTGCCCTTATATGTATTAATCGATTGATTTAGGGTGTTTGTGAGGTGCGAACCTTGTATTGCCCTGTATAATTTTTATCGAGTGTAAGTGCTCAATGTCGTTGACGATGCAAGTTAGGCGTAGCCCCCGTGCATTTGGGGGTGTGACCTGTCATTTAGCATGTAGTAAAAAATGAACGATGACAATTGCGACTGGATAATCTTTGTAGATATGGTTGAAAAACCATGTTTTATTGCTATGGCTGAGAAGCCATGTATTTGCTCGAGCTACAAAGTGGCTAGTACATCCTTATTTCTTGCGAGTAGAAGATAAAAACCCTAAGGATAAAACTTGCGGAGGTGTGCTACGTTCCACGGGTTGGAGTAGACGCCGCCTGTCTTCGGGTTCTTCAGGAGATAGGCACCTCCTGGGATAACTTCGTGTATGATGAAGGGTCCTTCCCATGGTGATTCTAGCTTGTGCCCCTCCTTTTGCTTGAGTCGCAATACCAAGTCTCATACCACGAAGGATCTGTAGCGTATGCGGCGACTGTGTTAGTTACGCAACGACTGCTGGTAGACTGCAGATATTGCGAGTGCGATGTCCCTGATCTCATCCAGTGCGTCCATATCATCTGCGAGTGCCTTGTTTTAGGTTTCTTTGCTGTATGCAACGACTCGCGTGGCGCTGAATTTGACGTCCTCGGGTAGCACGACCTCAGTGCCGTATACCATGAAAAATGCGTGTAGTTTGTCGACCGATTTGGTGTTGTTCGCAGGCTCCATAACACCAATGGTAATTCTTCGGCCCAGTGCCCTGCTGCTGGGTGCAGCCGATTAAGTAGCCGCTTCTTTAGGCTGGCTGAAACTAATCCGTTGGATCGCTCGACTTGGCCGTTAGTTTTTGGGTGAGCTACCGAAGCGAAGCTGAGAGTTATCCCTTTTTCCGCGCAGAAGTCCTGAGTTTCTTTGGCTATGAAGTTGCTTCCGTTATCTGTGATGATGTTGTGTGGGACACCGAACCTGCACACGATGGAGTTAATCTCACGGCGCACTCGGCGTGCTATGAAGTGACTGGTGTAGCCTCTATCCATTTCGTGAATTTGTCGACTGCTACTAGCTGGTGGGTGTATCCTCCGGGTGTCGACTTCCGTAGCGGTCCCACCATGTCTAGCCCCCATTGAGGAAAGGGCCAGGCGATAGGGATCATGTGGAGTTCCGTGGCCGGTGCGTGTGGCTTGGGCGCAAACCTATGGCATGCATTGCATCTATCGACTAGGTCTTTAGCGTCTCTAGCCGCCGTGAGCCAGTAGAATCCTGCACAGAAGACTTTTCTCATGATTGCTTTCCAGTTTGCGTGGTGCCCGCAGTCGCCTTGGTGTATGTCACTCAACAGCTCCTTGCCATCTTCAGGTGCGATGCATCTTTGGAGTATTCTTGAAATGCTTTGCTTGTACATCTCTCCTTGGATCACTCGAAAAGATTTGCTGCGCCGTACTAACTGTCTAGCCTCGCGATCGTCTGCCGGGAGCTGTTTTTTGGACAAGTAGTGGAGCTATTTCTGCGTCCAGGTTGGCTCGACCAAAAAACTTGCCTTGAGAAGTGATGTGTGAGCTCTATAAGGGCGATTAGCTGGTTGGCCACCGTTTCTGTTGCTGCGAGTGTCAATGCGGGCTTCTTGACCTTGAACGATCGTTTGGTAATTCTCTCGAGGTAGATTCCTGGTGGAACAGGGGCGTTTGTGGACCCAATTTTCTCCATTTTGTCTGCCTCCTTGTTTCTTGATCACGCGATGTGCTTCAGCTCGCACCCTTTGAAACTTCCTTCGAGTAGGTTGTACATGTCGCGGTAGGCGATCATGTTGTCTGAAACAGCGTCGCACCCATTCATCGTCTGCTGCACGATAAGGTTTGAATCCCCGTATATCATCAATCGAGTGGGTCCACAGGCAATCGCCATCTTCATGCCGTGCAGGAGGGCCTCGTATTCTGCATCGTTGTTTTATGCGGGGTTGTCAGGAGGGAATTCGAGTCGCATGACGTACTGTAGCTTATCGCCCCTTGGCGATATGAGGATGACACCGGCTCCGGCTCCCTCGTTTCTCTTTGACCCGTCGAAGTACATGATCCAGTTGCTTGTATATTCTGGAGGTCCCGGGGTTTGCAGCTCCGTCCACTCGCTCAGAAACTCTACGACGACCTGGGATTTTACAGCATTGCTCCCTGCATATATGATGTCCCAGACGCCTAGCTCGATGCTCCATTTTGCGATTCTTCCGGATGCCATGGGGTTGTTCATGATAGTACCGAGTCATGCGTCATTTAGCACCATGACGGTATGCTCCTGGAAGTAGTGTTTGAGCTTGCGGGAAGTAAGGACCACTCCATACGCGAGTTTCTGGTAGTGGTGGTATCGCTGTTTGCACGACGAAAGCACCTCACTGATTTAGTATATTGGCCTCTGAACGCCGTACGCTTTTCCGTCCTCTGGCCGCTTGACGACAATGACCGTGCTGATGACTTGATTTGTTGCGGCTAAGTAAAGGAAGAGTGGTTCCTTTTCCTGTGGCATTTCCAATACGCGTCTGCTCTGCAGAGCTTTTTTCAAATCGATGAACGCTTTTTTTTGCTTCTAGCGTCCACTTGAACTTATCTATTTTCTTCAGCAGCTTATATAAGGGGAGCGCCTGCTCGCCTAATCTTGCGATGAATCTGCTCAGAGCGGCCAGTCGCCCTGCGAGCTGCTGTACGCCACAAAGATTTGTTGGCTCCTTCATCGTCAAGATTGCCTGTATATTCTCCGGGTTGGCCTCAATTCCTCGGGCGGAGACCAGATAGCCGAGGAGTTGTCCCGCGGGGACTCCGAAGACGCATTTCGTCGGGTTGAGTTTGATTCTGTAAGCGTTGAGGGCGTAAAATGTCTCTCTTATATCCTCGAGGAGTGTATCCTCCACTCGAGTCTTGATGACAATGTCGTCAATGTAAACTTGTACGTTCTTGCCAATGAGCTCGGCGAGGCATTTTTGCATGCAGCGCTGATATGTTGCCCCTGCGTTTTTCATCCTGAAGGGCATTGTCGTGTAGCAGTATACACCGTGTGGTGTGATGAATGCTGTCTTCTCCTCATCCTCCTGTTTCATCCTGATCTGATTGTAGCCCGAGTAAGCGTCCATGAAGGAGAGTCATTGGCAGCCTGCAGTGGAGTCCACGATCTGGTCGATCCGTGGTAGTGGGAAGTTATCCTTGGGGCAATGTTTGTTCAACGACGTGTAGTCGATGCACACGCGAAGGATGTCAGTATTTTTCTTCGGGACTAACACCGGGTTTGCTAATCAGGTGGAAATTTTGATTTCTCTAATGAATTTGGTAGCTAGCAATCTGTTCACCTCTTCTCCGAGTGCCCTCTGTTTTGGCTTGGAAAAACGTCGAGTGGTTTTCTTGACTGGCTTGGCATCTTTATATACTTCAAGTGAGTGCTTGGCGAACTTCCTGGGTATCCCAGGCATATCTGAAGGCTGACAGGCAAAAATCTCCCAGTACTCACGGAGGAGTTCGACGAGTGCGCCTTCCTGTGCGGATGATAGGGTGGTGGACACCATCGCCGTTTTCACGGATTCTGTCGGGTGCACTTGATGCTTTTGAGTGTCACTGTTTGGGCTGAACTCGAGTTCCGGGGCGTTCGTTTTGGTGAGTGGCAGCACAGAGTGATCCGTGATGTTTTCCAACTCTTCCAGCTCCTCCTGCATCCCGAAAGATTTCGCGATCTCATTGAACTCGGTATCACACTTGTCTGAATTTTGGAAGTCTCCGTTTATGGTGATCGTGCCATATTTCCCTGGAAGCTTGACCTTCAGGTAGGCGTAGTGAGGTACTGCCATGAATCTCACGAACGCTATTCGGCCGAGAATGGCGTGGTACTGTGATGGAAATCGACGACTTCAAAGTCGAGAAATTCCCTTATGTAATTTTTCGGGGTTCCTAGCACCACCTCCAGGTTGATTGTTCCAAGTGGTCAGACGGCTTTCCGTTGTACTATCCCGTGGAAGGATGTTTCTGATTCTGCGAGTCCGTCCAGGTTTTTGTTCATCTTGCGGAGTGTGTCCGCGTATATGATGTTGATTCCACGGCCACCGTCCATGAACACCCGAGCGAGGTCGTAGTTGCCTATTTGCGCCTGAATGACAAGCGCGGCGTGCCCTGGTCGGTAGACCCGTGGGGGATGATCCTCTCGCGAGAAAGTTATCGACTGCTTTGACATCTTCAGGTATTCGGGTGTGGATGGTGGAGCTTATACTGCCATGTTGACTTGGCGTGTGTTTGTCTTCTGGACTCTTCGGGACGGGCAGACCTTCTGTATCATGCCTAGGAGCCCCTGTGGGTGCGGTTACCCATTGTCTCCCGGGTTTGCGGCGGGTGGCGCTGGTAGCGCGGCTAATACCGCGTTCTGGTGTCCTGGTCGAGGTAGGGGCTGTGGCGGGTGGAATCCTCCTGGGAGTTGCGGGTATCCCTGGTTGACTGCGGCTCTATTTTTCTTCGTGTAAGCCTCGTGGATGTCTTGGAACTTTCGGCAGTCCTTGAGGAGATGAGTCGCCTTGGTCTTGCCTATGCACTTATCTGTGAATAGATGTAGCATGAAATAACCGTCAAGGTCTTCCTCGGGAGTTTTATCATCTGGATTTGGCTTCCATTCGCGGTTTCCACGAGGCCCGCCGTCACGATTTCTTGTGAACTCTGCCACCACGAGTTCTTCTCGATCGTCGTGGACATAGTGTTTCCTCTTCTTGTTTCGACCGTTGTGATCCTCCTCAGGCGCGGGTGAAGATGCTTTCTCGTTGCGCACAGAATCTTCGCCGTTAGCCCATCTGTCGGCTATTGCCATTAGTTCCCCGATAATTTTGGGCGCAGCTCGTCCCAGCTCTTCTCGGAAGGCAGCGCGTCGAGCTCCTTTGGGAAAGCCTCGACTGCGACCTCCTCTGACATGTTTCCCGCCATATTTTTGAGCGTGGTCACCGCTGAATATACTCGCAAGTAGACTCCTCGCTCTTCTGCTTGCAAGCCCGCAGCTCTTTGATAGATGCGGGTCTTTTGTATGTTGCTTGGAAGTTCTTGCGGAAATTGTAGGTTAGATCGTCCCATGATCCGCACTGTGCTCGTGGTCTTCCTTCGAGCCAGCTGCGCGCAGCACCTACAAGGTGTAGGTTTAGATACTGCATGGTCGTTGTCTTGTTCCCATGTTGGCATTTTACTGCAGTGAGGTAATCTGATAGCCAAGACTTGGGCTCCTGCGAACCGTCATATTTCGGGACCTCCGTGGTAAGCTTGAATCTCTTGAGCATCGGTGCCTCGCGAATTTCGCGGGTAAAACACAATGCACCGCATAATTCCTCGTCGAAAGAGGTGGATAGTGACCGTGCGCGATTCCTGATTGCTCGGGCTCTGTTAACCTTGTTTTGCGTGATGTCTGCTCACGCGTCGTATTCAGGCCGGTCACGATTATCCTCTTTCCGTGGTTCTCTGCTGCGGTGTCGTGATCGGCTTCCGTGGTGCCGTAGGCTGCGATCGCGATCTCGTGGGCTATCCTCTTCGCTACCCGAGCTATCGCCGCGAAGCCGGGCTTCTTTCCCTCGAGCGCGACGAGGTGACTCCATGTCTCGCCTTCTAGGTGACGTGCTCCCGCGTCTGCGAGGTGTTTTGTCCGCCCGAGGGTTTTTTTCAGCTTCTGGCGTTGTCGCGTTTCTTCGGGCTTGAGCGGCGATTCTTGCGGCTGCCATGCCTACCCCCTTCTGGACCTGTCGATGCTGTTCCGTACGGGGATCGTTTTTGGGCGGCTGGTTCGCCTCTAAATATGTGGCGGCTCCTAAGAGTGCCGCGGTGGGAGTCGTCGGGTGTACGTTGCCCTCGTCGTCGACATGCATTAGGGATGTCTCGAGTGTTTTGCTGATTCCGCTGAGGGATTCGTGATCCATGCCGGCGGTTGATGCGCTTTGTTGGGAACCCCAAGAGGAGGGTATGATGAGCACAACGGTAGGAGTTTTCCCCTTAGTTAAGAACCAGGGTTATGAATCCAGTAGGAGAAAGAGGACCTTCGGAAGGTTGATGCCACTGACGGTGGTGCTGGCGCTTCACCAGTGTCAGCAACAATGTGGAACCTGCACACAACACAACCAAAATACTTTGCCCCAACGGTACAATGAGGTTGTCAATCTCAGCGGTCTTGCTGAAAACAAAGATTAGACGTATAGTGTGGAAAACAGTGTATGCTTGCAGTAAGTAAAGAAAGCAGGAAATTGTTGTGGTTTGTTTAATAGTGTGGAAAATAGACCGGGGTTCATAGTTTCACTATTGGTGTCTCTCCATAAAAGATAGCATGCTGGGTGAACAAACTACAGCTGGGCAATTGACAAATAGAGGTTGCACCGTAGTGAACAATATGACATGAAGATTACTATGATATTTAGTGCGGACATTACAACAAGATACATAGACCGACATCCATCTGCATGTATGACTAATAATCCACCCTCAGGTTATCATCCGAACCCCCTTAGGTATTAAGTTGCAAGCAACAGATAATTCCATTAAACAAAGTGTGTAATATAAACAATGATTATGCACGCGGGCACTCTCACCGTTGTTTTCTTCCTAATAGCAACAATACATTCTCCCCCTTCACATTTCTGTCACTCGAGCAAGGCGAAAAGGAGGCATGAACCCACTATCGAGCATAAATACTCCCTCTTGGAGTCATTAGCAACTACTTGGCCAGAATAACCACTAGCAACGGAGAGCATGCAAGATCACAAATAACATATACAAATAAAGACTATAATCAACTTGGCATAAGTTCAATATTAATCGGATCCCAGCAAACACAACATATAGAGTTACATAAGATCAATCTCAATCTCGATCATGATGGGCAGCTCACGAGATCTAAACATGGAGGCATATAAGGAGAAGACAACCATCTAGCTACAGCTACGAACATGTAGTCCAAGGATGAACTACTCGCGCATCACTCCGGATGCAGGCATGGTGATGTAGAAGCCTCCGGTGATGATCTCCTCTCCGGCAGGGTGCCGGGAACAACTTCAGAACCCCCCTGATCTAGGGTTGACGGTGACGGCGGCTGCGGAACTTTTCGCGGATTTTTGATCAGGTGTTTAGGGTTTTCCATCCCCGGGGCTTAAATAGGCGAAAGGGCAAAGGCGGTGGAGGCCAGGGCGCCCCACACCCATAGCTGGCGCGGCCAAGGGGGGCACCCTATGTTGTGCCCCCCCTGTTGCCCCTCTCCGACTCCTCTTCGGTGTTTTGGATGCTTCTGGGGAAATTAGGAACTTCAGGCTTTGTGGGGTCGAATTCTGAGAATGTTTGCAGAACAACTTTTCTGAAACCAAAAACAGCAGGAAATAGGGAACTAACACTTGGCATCTTGTTAATAGGTTTGTCCCGGAAAACGTATAAAAATGCTATAAATAAGGTAGAAAACAAGTAGCAGTTGGAAAAATATGACCATGGAGCATCAAAAATGATAGATACGTTGGAGACATATCAAGCATCCCCAAGCTTAGTTCATACTCATTCTCGAGTAGGTAAACGATAAAACAATAATTTCTGAGGTGACATGCTACTAACATAAACTTGATCAATCTAATATAAAAGCATATGCACGCTGAGATCATAAAACTTTAAACACAGGCATGATAAATAAAAATTTAATAATAAAGCATAGCAATTACTTTGCATCATGAAGAGTAAATCAAATAAAGGATCATGAATAATAATGCAAAGAAAGGTAAACGTTTGTTTCAGGTATAGAGAAAGCATGGCAAAGTGATATTTCGATAGTCCTTAAGAGTGGGGCAAAACATAAATGCCAAGACACCTCCAAAGTTCATGAGGAAGAATAGAACAAATAGTTTAAGAACAAATGATATCACATCATGAAGTAACTATTGATGCTTATGGGACAAATGCACATAGAACTCATAATGGAAAACATGCTCTCTCAACTGTGCATAAAGTTAGAAGATGGATACTCAACATAAAAGTAAAAGAAAGGCCCTTCGCAGAGGGAAGCAGGGATCACTCATGTGCTAGAGCTTTTTATTTTATTAAACAGAGGTATTAAAAGTTTGACACTGAGTGTCTATATTTTGGGATATGTATGCTAATGTGAACGAATGGTAAACATAAAATACAGTACGTCACAAGCCAACTGGGTTCAGAAGAGCAGCTCCCATGGTGAAGAACGCAACTGGTGTAGAAGGTCAGCCCTGTTTCTCTTTCTTTTACACAATTATGCTTTGACTGATAAATCAGGGGCAAAAATAGTGAAGAGAATTTGTTTGCATTAATTTGGGTCTGGGCACCCCGCTGCCAGCTCTTCTATCATTTGGATAAGAGGATGAAGACACTAGTCCAGGGTGTGAAATCCAATCAACAAGAGATAAAGATTCTCTATTTACGTCCTCATGAGCAAAAACAGGAACATAAAGCAGGAGTAATTTTGAAGGTTTTAAAGGTAACACATGAGAAATTTACTTTGGAATGACAGTTAAATACCACATGTAGGTAGGTATGGTGGACACAATGGAAAAAACTTTGGTTTAAGGGAGTTTGGATGCACGAGTAGAGCTCATACTCAGTACAGGTGGAGGCTAGCAAAAGACTGGGAGCGACAAATCAAGAGAGCATAAGATCCATAATCATGCATAGCGACATAAGCATCATTAATTAAAACATAAGCAGTATCACAAGTTCAAAAACTAAGTGGTCGTGGAGGCTATCCCTGACTGGTTTGTAGTCATAAACATGGTGTGAGCATGCACCAAGTCAACCAAATAAAACATTCGAAAGAGAATACCATATATTGATGCTTTACTATGACAAGAACAACTCATGAATCTTTCAATACATATTAATCACTCTCATCTATTTGAGGCTAATCATGATACTCAATAACCACAAGTATTTAAAACTAAAATAACATTTAGCATGGCATGAAAAAGTCCTAGCCACAGTCTATACAAGCATCTACTAGTACTGTTATAAATTCTACTTCAAGCATCAGTTTTCTTTCTCCCAACAAGCACCATACAAAACATGCTTTAACAAAAATACTCTTTATGATACAGCAAGAAAACATGAGAGTACTCACACAACACTACTAAAACTAACAACTCTAATAAGAGATGCATGCAAAACAGGAGCTAAATAAAAGCAGCAGCTAGACAGAGATTAAGAATATAGAGTATTCTCATGAAAAAGCGGAGCATGTCACTCTCCAATAAAAGAATGCTGGGGTCCAACCAAGCTTATTGAAAAAGTAAAAACAAACTGAAAGAAAAATCAAAAGCAAACTGAAACCAAAAATAAAAGACGCTCCAAGTAAAGCACATAAGATGCGACCGAACAAAAATATAGTTTCACTAGTAGTGACCTGATAATTTGTCGATGAAGAAGGGGATGCCTTGGGCATCCACAAGATTAGATGCTTTAGTCTTCTTGGAATTTTCTGGGATGTACCACCGGGGTATCCCCAAGCTTAGGCTTTTCACTCTTCTTGATCACATCATATCATCCTCCTCTCTTGACCCTTGAAAACTTCCTTCACACCAAACTTCTCACAATCTTCATTAGCAACGTTAGTGCAAATCGAAATAATGAATTCACATGGTTCAGTTTCAACACAAGACTAACACTCATAAACACATTAGCTACAGTCACAACTTCTTTTTAAACTCTTTTGCTCAAAACAACACCAAAAGAAAGAGATTAAGAGGCAAATGCAATTATTAGCAGAAATCTGTCAAAACAGAACAGCAGGTAAAGATCGATTTTTTCAAAAATCTTATGTTGCTCAAATAAAAAAGTGTTCTTCTAAGAAAAGTTGCGTATATAACTCAGGACTAAGCACAAAAAGCTCATGTCATTTTGAATTTTCTGTGGTTGTTAACGGAATTAACAGTGGACATCAGAAATCTGTTTCCTACACAGAAATCCGAAATATAGGCTCAACTTTCCACTAGAGTCTTTACTTGGCTCAACAAAAACTCAAAAGAAAAGATACAGCGGGGTTGCTAAGGAAATAGAAAACAGCCAGGTGCAAAGCATGCCAAAGAAAACTAAGGAAAACAGGTTGAAAACATCAAAATAAAACGGGTTGTCTCCCGGTAGCGCTTTTCTTTAACGCCTTTCAGCTAGGCATAAAAACGGCAACTCAAGTATTTTCAAGTAAAGAAGCATCAACATCATATTTTGGTCTAATAATAGTGTCAAAGGGTAGCTTCATATTCTTTCTAGGAAAGTGTTCCAAACCTTTCTTGAGGGGAAGTTGATATTTAATACTCCCCTCTTTCATGTCAATAATAGCACCAACAGTTCTAAGAAAAGGTCTTCCCAAAACAATAGGACAAGAAGCATTGCATTCAATGTTCATAACAACAAAATCAACAGGGGAAAGGTTATTATTAACCATAATAAGAACATCATCAATTCTACCAAGAGGTTTCTTATTAGCATTATCAGCAAGAAGAACATCCAAATAACAGTGTTCCAACGGTGGTAAATCAAGCATATTATAAAGCTTTTGAGGCATAATAGAGATGCTAGCACCAAGATCACACAAAGAATTGCAATCAAAATCATTTAATTTATCTTAATGATAGGCTCCCAAACATCATCTAATTTTCTAGGGATAGATGTCTCAAGTTTCAGCTTTTCTTCCCTAACTTTCATGAGAGGATTGGTAATATATTTAGTAAAGGCCATATTCATGGCACTAGAATCGGGACTTCTAGCAAGATTTTGTAGAAACATAATAAATTGAGAGGTATTGCAATCATAAAAATCAATATTATTATCATTAAAAGTAATGGGACAATTATCTCCCACATCTCTAAAAATTTCAGCACTTTTATCAGAAGCAATTTCAGAAGTTTGATGCAATTTAGCACGTTTCACCAAAGGAGTAGGGACTTTATTAAAACCAACTACTTTACCATTGATAGTAGGAGATTTAATAGCACTTGGAACTTCAGTTTTACTTGTGGTTGTGATAGTGCAAACTCTAGCAATATTATTCTTTTTAGCCAATTCATCTTCTCTTTCCCGCCTAGCACGTAATTCACCCATCAAGCTAACATTATCATCAATTCGAACTTGAATGGCATTCAAAGTTTTACTTTTCTTAACATCTTGTGGCAAAACTTTTAGTTTTAGAAAATCAACATCAATAGCAAGGCTATCTACTTTAGAGGCAAGAACATCTATTTTACCAAGCTTTTCCTCAACAGATTTATTAAAAGCAGTTTGTGTGCTAATAAATTCTTTAAGCATGTTTTCAAGATCAGAGGTAGAGCTTTTATTACTATTGTAGGAGTTGTCATAAGAATTACCATAACCATAATTAGGAGGATAAGGTTTATAATTGTTTCCACCAAAATTATTTCTATAAGCATTGTTGTTAAAATTATTATTTCTAATAAAGTTTACATCAACATGCTCTCCTTGAGCAACCAAAGAGGCTAAAGGAACATTATTAGGATCAACTTGAGCTTTACCATTAACAAGCATAGACATAATAGCATCAATACTTTCACTTAAAGAGGAGGTTTCCTCAACATAATTTACCTTCTTACCGTGTGGAGCTCTCTCAGTGTGCCACTCTGAATAATTTATCATCATATCATCAAGAAGCTTTGTTGTCCCCAAAGTGATGGACATAAAGGTACCTCCAACAGCTGGATCCAATAGGTTCCTTGAGGAGAAATTCAGTCCTACATAAAAGGTTTGTATAATCATCCAAGTAGTCAGTCCATGACTAGGAAAATTCTTCACCATAGTTTTCATTCTTTCCCAAGATTTAGCAACATGTTTATTATTAAATTGTTTAAAATTCATTATGTCACTTCTTAGGGATATAATCTTAGCAGGGGATAATATTTTCCAATGAAAGCATCTTTACACTTAGTCCATGAATCAATACTATTTCTAGGAAAATATAGCAACCATTCTTTAGCTCTTCCTCTCAAAGAGAAAGTAAATTATTTCAGTTTAATAATATCTCCATCCACATCTTTATATTTTTACATCTCACATAGTTTGACAAAATTATTAAGGTGGGCAGCAGCACCATCAGTACTAATACCAGAATTTTTTTCTTTCATCACAAGATTTAATAAAGAAGGTTTAATCTGATAGAAAGCAGCAGTACGAGAATGTGGAGAAATAGGTGTCCAAATAAAATCATTGTTGTTTGTGCTAGTGAATTCACATAACTTGGTATACTCAGAGGAACTCATTTTAGCAGAATAAAAGCAAGCAAGTAAATAACAGCTATGAAGTAAACTAATTTTTTTGTTTTTTTAATAAAGAGAAGCAAAACAAGACAAAAATAAAAACAAGACAATAAAAAAAATAAAGAGGTTGAGAGTGAGAGATTCCCCTTGCCAGAAGACTTTTTCCTCCCCGGCAATGACGCCAAAAAATATTGTTGATGCGCTTTGTTGGGAACCCCAAGAGGAGGGTATGATGAGCACATCGGTAGGAGTTTTCCCCTCAGTTAATAACCAGGGTTATCAATCCAGTAGGAGAAAGAGTACCTTCGGAAGGTTGATGCCACTTACGGTGGTGCTGGCGCTTCACCGGTGTCAGCAACAACGTGGAACCTGCACACAACACAACCAAAATACTTTGCCCCAACAGTACAACGAGGTTGTCAATCTCACCGGTCTTGCTGAAAACAAAGATTAGACGTATAGTGTGGAAAACAGTGTATGCTTGCAGTAAGTAAAGAAAGCAGGAAATTTTTATGGTTCGTTTAACAGTGTGGAAAATGGAACTGGGTTCATAGTTTCACTAGTGGTGTCTCTCCCTAAAACATAGCATGCTGGGTGAACAAATTACAAGTGGGCAATTGAAAAATAGAGGTTGCACCGTAGTGCACAATATGACATGAAGATTACTATGATATTTAGTGCGGGCATTACAACAAGATACATAGACCGACATCCATCTGCATGTATGACTAATAATCCACCCTCAGGTTATCATCCGAACCCCCTTAGGTATTAAGTTGCAAGCAACAGATAATTGCATTAACCAAAGTGTGTAATGTATCCAATGATTATTCACACGGGCACTCTCACCGCTGTTTTCTCCCTAATGGCAACATCACATCCTCCCCCTTCACGTTTCTGTCACTCGAGCAAGGCGAAAAGGAGGCATGACCCCACTATCGAGCATAAATACTCCCTCTTGGAGTGACTAGCAACTACTTGGCCAGAGTAACCACTAGCAACGGAAAGCATGCAAGATCACAAATAGCATATGCAAATAAAGACTATAATCAACTTGGCATAAGTTCAATATTCATCGGATCCCAGCAAACACAACACATAGAATTACATAAGAACAATCTCTATCATGTTAGGCAGCTCACGAGATCTAAACATTGAGCCATAGGAGGATAAGACAACCATCTAGCTACTGATATGGACACGTAGTCCAAGTATGAACTACTCACGCATCAGTCCGGAGGCAGGTATGGTGATGAAGAGGCCTCCGGTGATGATGTCCTCTCCGGCAGGGTGCCGAGAGACAGCTTCAGAACCCCCCTGATCTAGGGTTGATGACGACGGCGGCTTCGGAATTTCCGAGGATTTTTTATCAAGTGCCTAGGGTTTTCCTACACTGTTAAACAAACCACTACAATTTCCTTCTTTCTTTATTTAATGCAAGCATACGCTATTTTCCACACTATACGTCTAATCTTTTTTTCAGCAAGACAGGTGAGATTGACAACCTCACTGTACCGTTGGGACAAAGTATTTTGGTTGTGTTGTGTGCAGGTTCTGCGTTGTTGCTGACACCAGTGAGGCGCCATCACCACCATCAGTGGCATCAACCTTCCGAAGATCCTCTTTCTCGTACTGGATTGATAACCTTGGTTCTTAACCGAGGGAAATTGTTACCGCTACACTCATCACACCCTCCTGTTGGGGTTACCAACACACCATCCATAGCAAAGGATTTCTGACGCCGTGACCCAGGGAGTTAAAATTCATCATCATCAAGAAGCCTCCCCGTCAAGACGCCATCACAAGCAGCAAGGAATTTCTGGCGCCGTTACCGGGGAGAAAGAATTCTTCTGGAAAGGGGAGTCTCTCACTCTCAACCTCTTTATTTTTTTGTTGTCTTGTTTTTTATTTTTTGTCTTGGTTTGCTTCTTTATATCAAAAACACAAAAAAATAAGTTTACTTTATAGTTGTTATTTATTTGCTTGCTTTTATTTTGCTAAAATGAGTTCCTCTGAGAATACTAAGCGTTGTTACTTCACTAGCACAAACAACAATGATTTTATTTGCACACCTATTGCTCCTACTGCTGCTTTCTATGAAATTAAACCTGCTTTATTAAATCGTGTTATGAAAGAGCAATTTTCTGGTGTTAGTATTGCTGATGATGTTGCTTTCCTTAATAATTTCGTTGAACTATGTGAGATGCAAAAATATAAAGATGTGGATGGAGATATCATTAAACTGAAATTATTTCCTTTCTCTTTGATAGGAAGAGCTAAATAATGGTTGCTATCTTTTCCTAGAAATAGTATTGATTCATGGACTAAGTGTAAAGATGATTTCATTGGAAAATATTATCCTCCTGCTAAGATTATATCCCTGAGAAGTGACATAATGAATTTTAAACAATTTGATAATTAACATGTTGCTAAATCTTGGGAAAGAATGGAAACTATGGTGAAGAATTGTCCCACTCATGGAATGACTACTTGGATGATTATACAAACCTTTTATGCAGGACTGAATTTCTCCTCAAGGAACCTATTGGATTCAGCTGCTGGAGGTACCATTATGTTCATCACTTTGGGCAATGTAACAAAGCTTCTTGATGATATGATAATAAATTATTCAGAGTGGCACACTGAGAGAGCTCCATAAGGTAAGAAGGTAAATTCTATTGAGGAAACCTCCTCTTTGAGTGAAAGGCTTGATGCTATTATGTCGATGCTTGTTAATTAATGGTAAAGTTCAAGTTGATCCAATTAATATTCCTTTAGCCTCTTTGGTTGATCAAGAAGAGCATGTTGATGTGAACTTTATTAGAAATAATAATTTTAACAACAATGCTTATAGAAATAATTTTGGTGGAAACAATTATAAGCCCTATCCTCCTAATAATGGTTATGGTAATTCTTTTGGCAATTCCTACAATAATAATAAAAGCTCTACCTCTGATCTTGAAAACATGCTTAGAGAATTTATTAGCACACAAACTTCTTTTAATAAATCTGTTGAGGAAAAGCTTGGTAAAATAGATGTTCTTGCCTCTAAACTAGATAACCTAGCTATTGATGTTGATTTTCTAAAACTGAATGTTTGCCACATGATGTTAAAGAAAGTAAAACTTTGAATGCCATCCAAGTTTGAATTGATAATAATGTTAGGTTGATGGCTGAATTACGTGCTAGGTGGGAAAGAGAAGATGAATTGGCTAAAAACAATAATATTGCTAGAGTTTGCACTATCACCACCACTAGTAAAACTGAAGCTCAAAGTGCTAATAAACCTCCTACTATCAATGGTAAATTAGTTGGTGTTAACAAAGTCTCCACCCCTTCGGTGAAACGTGCTAAATGTCCTCAAATTGCTGAAATTGCTTTTGATAAAAGTGCTGAAATTTTTAGAGATGTGGGATATAATGGTCCCATTACTTTTGATAATAATAATTTTGATTTTAATGATTGCAATATTTCTGAAGTTATTATGTTCCTACAAAATCTTGCTAGAAGTCCCAATGCTAGTGCCAAGAATATGGCCTTTACTAAACATATTACCAATGCTCTCATGAAAGTTAGAGAAGAAAAGCTGAAACTTGAAACATATATCCCTTGGAAATTAGATGATGGTTGGGAGCCCATTATTAAGACAAAAGTAAACGATTTGGATTGCAATGCTTTGTGTGATCTTGGTGCTAGTATTTCTGTTATGCCTCAAAAGCTTTATGATATGCTTGATCTACCACCATTGGAACACTGTTATTTGGATGTTCATCTTGCTGATAATGCTAAGTAGAAACCTTTTGGTAGATTTGATGATGTTCTTATTATGGTTAACAATAACCTTGTCCCTGTTGATTTTTTTGTTATGAACATTGAATGCAATGCTTCTTGTCCTATTTTTTCGGAAGACCTTTTCTTAGAACTGTTGGTGCTATTATTAATATGAAAGAGGGGAGTATTAAATATCAATTCCCACTCAAGAAAGGTATGGAACACTTTCCTAGAAAGAGAATGAAGCTACCTTTTGACTCTATTATTAGAGAAAGTTATGATGTTGATGCTTCACTTGAAAATACTTGAGTTGCTTTCTATGCCTAGATGAAAGACGTTAAAGAAAATCGCTACCGGGAGACAACCCGTTTTATTTCTCTGTTTTCAACCTGTTTTTTGTCATTTCTTTTTGTTTTCTTTGCACATGGGTGTTTTATATTTACTTAGCAACCCCTTCGAATCCTTTCTTTTGTGTCTTTGTTGAGCCAAGTAAGGACTCTAGTGGAAAGTTGAGACTATATTTCAGATTTCTACGCAGGAAACAGAATTCTGCTGTCCACTATTAAATTCGTATACAATCACAGAAAATTAAATGACCAGAGTGTTTTTGTGCGTAATCCTGGGCTATATACGCAACTTTTCTTAGTTGAACACTTTTTTTATTTGAGCAACAGAAGATTTTCGAAAAAAAATCATCTTTACTTGCTGTCCTGTTTTGACAGATTTCTGCCAATAATTGCATTTGCATTTTAATCTCTTTCTTTTGGTGTTCTTTTGAGAAAAAAGGTTTTAAAAGAAGTTGTGACAGTAGCTAATGTATTTATGAGTGTTAGTCTTGTGTTGAAACTGAACCATGTGAATTTATTATTTCGATTGTACTAACGTTGCTAATGAAGATTGTGAGAAGTTTGGTGTGAAGGAAGTTTTCAAGGGTCAAGAGAAGAGGATGCTATGACGTGATCAAGAAGAGTGAAAATCCTAAGCATGGGGATGCCCCGGTGGTACATCCTAGAAAATTCCAAGAAGACTCAAGCTTCTAAGCTTGGGGATGCCCAAGGCATCCCCTTCTTCATCGACAAATTATCAGGTCACTTCTAGTGAAACTATATTTTTATTCGATCACATCTTAGGTGCTTTACTTGGAGTGTCTTTACTTTTTTATTTCAGTTTATTTTTATTTTTGCAATAAGCTTGGTTGGACCTCAGCATTCGTTTATTGGAGAGTGACACGCTCCGCTTTTTCATGGGAATAGTTTGTATTCTTAATCTTTGTCTGGCTGCTGCATTTATTTAGCTCCTGTTTTGCATGCATCTTTTATCTAAGAGTTGTTAGTTTTAGTAGTGTTATGTGAGTTCTCTCATTTTTGTTTGCTGTATCATGAAGAGTATTTTTGTTAGAACATATCTTGTATGGTGCTTGTTGGGAAAAGAAACTGTTGCTTGAAGTAAAAAAATTAATGGTGCAAGTAGAAGCTTGTATAGACTGTGGCTAGAAATTTTTCATATCATGCTAGATGTTATTTTAGTTTTAAAGCTTGTGGTTATTGAGTAGCACGATTAGCCTCAAATAGCTGAGAGTGTTTAAGGTGCCATTGAAAGATTCATGAGTTGTTCTTGTCATATTAAAGCATAAATTTGTGGTATTCTCTATTGAATGTTTTATTTGGTTGACTTGGCGCATGCTCACACCATGTTTATGACTATGAAACAATCACTAATAGCCTCTATGATCATTTAGTTTTTGAACTTGTGATACCACTTATGCTTTGATTAATAATGTTTATGTCGCTATGCATGATTATGGCTCTTATGCTCTCTTGATTTGTCACTCCCAGTCTTTTGCTAGCCTCCACCTGTACTGAGTATGGAATTCTACTCGTGCATGCAACTCCCTAAAACCAAGTTTTCCCATTGTGTCCACAATACCTACCTACATGTGGTGTTTAATTGCCACTCCAAGTAAATTTCTCTTGTGTTACCGTTAAAACCTTCAAAATTACTCCTGCTTTGTGTTCCTGTTTTTGCTCATGAAAACGTAAATAAAGAATCTTTATCTTACTTGTTGATTGGATTTCACACCCTGGACTAGTGGCTTCATCCGCTTATCCAAATGATAGAAGAGCTGGCAGCGAGGTGCCCAGCCCCAAATTAATACACACAAAATCTCTTCACTATTTTTGCCCCTGATTTATCATTCAACGCATAATTTTGTAAACAAATAAGAAAGAGGGATGACCTTCTATACCAGTTGCGTCCTACATATGTGAGACGCTCTTGTGAAATCTGTCAGGGGGCTACCCCCGAGTAGGGGTAAGATAGGTGAGAAATGGAGTTCAAGGCACTGTTTACCAAGTTCGGCCGTACCGAGTTGGTACGGGCCGGATAGGATGATGCCCAGCCGGGTAAGGCGCTATCCGGCAGGGAGAACAAGAGACCAAGGGAGGATTCAAGTGTCTGTCTGGGTCAGCCGGGTAGCACTTGGGTGATCCGGATAGAGATGGAGCTGCTCTACTCGGAGGCAAAGTCAATGGAGCCGTTGAGGTGAATCCCGCGTATCCTGGAGCCGTACAGGCGTGCGGTTCAACTTATTAGGAACGTGGTAATGCGTATCCGAACGTGGGTGCAGTACGGCATGGGCGGTCTCAAGTCATGTCTCTTACAAGGGGGACATGACATGTCAGTGGCCTACCACGGAGACTTTCGGCGACTCTGTCAGCGAAGACACGGAGGCGTGCGCTGCTGCACAATGGAGTTGTCTAGTCAGTACTTCTATTCGTAGAATAGTGGTTGGCCACCAGTATATAAGGTGGCCTACCCCCTCCTGCGTGAGGGCTGGTGGCTGTGTCGGGCATTTTGAGGTTTTGGCTTAGCTACTCACAGAGAGAAAGAAACAGAGAGAAAGAGGAACTCTTGTACTCGGCATACCATTATACAGAGAGAGGGGCAGGAGTAGCGGTGTTACCTCCACACGAGGGCCCCGAACCTGGGTAGATTGTTGTTTGCAGTGTTCTGAGCGCGCCAGTTAGGCGTGCGATCCTTCCTCGGATACCTACAACGTCCATCGGCCCCAACTTTAGCCATCTTATGGCATCTGTCTTCTCCACACAACGATAGTTGGCGCCCACCGTGGGGCTAGCAGGGGCGCTGTCTGGGGTTCATATCCGGACGGGACCCGTTTCTCGTTCGGGGGAGCGCGTGGTTTGTGGCCTTGTCCACTGATTCTGCTCCCTCAACTTTGTCATCGACAACGCTGGTGACTTCTGTGGCAGGCCCGTGCCTGCAGGCGACTCTGTCATCTCTTTCGGCGCACATCTCGTGTACGCGCCACCACCGTCATCCGCGAGTACCCCGAGGTAGTGCTCGTTGCTGGGGACCCTCCTGCCGTTCTCGCCGTCCGCGGGCAGCCAACTGGCCGCTCTACGGGCATCGTGGAGGTGATGATGACTGGCCCGGCTATCGCTGCTGGGAAAGGTGCGCCCACTGCGCCCGAAGTCGTCAACGAGCCGGCTGCTCGTCCGAGCCACAAGCCCTATGAGAAGACCCAGAACCAACCGGGCTACAAGGCTCCTTCTACATCAACCGCGATACCGGTGCCTCGTGCCGGTGTCGTCGAGAATCTGGGCATGCCTCTCGCCACCGATGCGGATCCAGCGGTGTTGAGGGCGCAACTCGAGCAGCTGTGCCAGGCTTTGCTCCTGGAAGCCTAGGAACTGGAAAAGGTTAGGCTTCAGCTCAAACTTGATCAAAATGAGTACAATAGAGCCCATGGTTTTACTCATGTCTCTAGAAATCCTAGCAAGATAGGAATCATTCGTTGTAATCTAGGTGCTGAATTAGCTAGAGATGGTAGAGCTACTAGCAAATATGGTAGTATGACATCAGCTAGTAGACCGAAATATAGCTCTCCTGCTAAAATACTTAGAGCCGCAGAGGCAGTTGCCGCCGAGTTGCCGAACTTATCCGGCAAAGCTCGCGCTAGGTAGCAGGACCGGCTCAATGAGCTAGTTCTTGAAGCGGGCAGGAAGAATGAGGATTTTCGGAAAGCGAATCTGGGAGCTAGTGCGTCTCATGTTGTTTAGTCGCATGGGGCAAGATCCGGACGACATGCCTCATCACCGCTTCCCTGTGGTGAGAGGGCTTAGAGTGCAAACTCCGAGAAGAGCAAGCATATGCAGGTGTACGATCCGGCTGTCACCGGAAAACACCACGCTGTAGAGCGGTAGCCCGGTCATAAACACATTGCTGCAGGTACTGGCCATCAGGCCGTCCGAGTTCACCAAGAGGGGCAAGGAGGCAATCGAGATGGCCCATCTCGGCATCATGTTGTGAACCCGGTTCAGCATGTTGTTCAGACACAAGCAGTTGCTACAGTGGTCAACCCGGTTGCTCAACCCGGTCCTG
Source organism: Alopecurus myosuroides (assembly GCA_028641055.1). Taxonomy (NCBI): domain Eukaryota; kingdom Viridiplantae; phylum Streptophyta; class Magnoliopsida; order Poales; family Poaceae; genus Alopecurus; species Alopecurus myosuroides. The sequence continues at coordinate 703,806,000 of CM054057.1, read as the reverse complement.
TGCACCTGGACCACTACAATGACGGGTACTCGACGATGGAGGGAGTCGGGTACACCGACCTAAGAGATGTTGCAGCTTGGTTGGGAGCGAGAATGTTACAGCCAAGTGATGCGAGGTACAAGCTGGACAAGATCTACCTGTCCGAAGAGATAGAAGCGAGGGGCCCACCCGGACCAAGTTGTTTTGGTCCCAGGATCATGGGGGAGCCGGCCGTGTCCAAGTTCCAGCTGGCTAGAGGAACCAAGACTTATGATGGAAGCACCAAGCCAGATGACTGGCTGAATGACTATGTTACTGTTGTGCACATTGCCGGCGGTAACCGAAGATGGCTGTGAAGTATGTGCCTCAGATGCTAGAGGGCCCTGCCTGAATCTGGCTCAACAACCTGCCGAGAGACAGCATCAATTGATGGCTTGATTTCTCGGAAGCTTTCATCAGCTACTTCATCAGGACCTAAAAGAGGCCGAATAGGCCACAACAGCTCTCTGCGTGCAAGCAGAGGGAAGAGGAGACTGACAGAGAATATCTTACTCGGTGGAGTACCCTAAGGAACACCTGTGAAGGTGTGAATGAGTCGCAGGCTATTGCCTGGTTTGCTCAAGGCTGCCGACATGGCAGCATGCTGTGGCAGAAATTGCAAAGGGAGATGCCGAGTACGCTCACCGAGACAATCTAGATTGCAGATATGTATGCTCTCGGTGACCCTACTCAGCCTGTGCTTGATTCGTTCGAGCCAAAAAGAAGACACCATGATGGAGGCCGGCGCAATGACCGCCAAGATTTCCATAACAAGAGGAGAGATGACCGTCCGGATATCCGCTACGGATCGGACCATGTAGCTGCAGTCAACCAGGATCAGCCCGCTGCCGGGAGCAGCCAAACGCAAAAAATTGTTGGAGCCCATTATGGGCAAAAGCAGAATCAGGGCCAGAACTTCAAGAAGTAGTATAATGCTCCCCAGGAATCCGGAGACCCTCGAGATTTATCTTTGAGACCATGAAGGAGGGACCATGCAGATTCCATACTCGGCATCCGAGCAGGCCGGCCAACCACACTACTCGGCAGTGCAGCTGGTGGGACCGGATCAAGAGTGAGGGCTTTGGCGGTTGCCTCCCCTCCTCCTCTTCCACTCTCGGGCTCCAATGTGCAGCCTATCCGGGAAGCTGCTCCCAGGCCGGTAGAGAATCAGAGGAGAGAAAATGTGAACCAGGTGGCGCAGGGGGCCAACCGCAACAACAACAACAACAACAACAACAACAACCGCAACAACAGCTTCAACCGGAACAACAAAAACAACAACAACAACAACAATGATGGTGGTGGAGAACGAAATTAGTATCAGGAGCATCATGAGAGCTATATGGTGTTCACCACTGAGCCGGATGACAAACAGAGTCAGCGCAGGAGAGCGATGGAGGTGAACGCTGTGATGCCGGCTGTGCCGGATTACATGCATTGGTGCGACCAGGACATTGTCTGGTCCAGAGCTGATCATCCCAAGATCATGCCCAATCTGGGTACTTATTCTCTAGTGGTAGATCCAACCTTTCTGGGGAACAAGAAGAATGTGAAGTTCAGCAAGGTGCTGATTGACAACGGGAGCAGCATCAACATCATGTACTGGGATACTATCGAGAAGCTCGGAGTTGCCGAGAACATGTTGCTACCCAGTCGGACCACATTCCATGACATTGTGCCAGGGGTGTCTTGTGCTTCCACTTGCCGAATATGGATTGATGTGCTATTCAGCACGAGGGATAACTGCCGGACCGAGTGTCTGCAGTTTGAGGTGGTGGATCTTTAGAGCCCCTATCATGCTCTATTCGGCAGACCAGCTCTGTCCAAGTTCATGGCCTCAACTCATGCGGCATACCTGAAGATGAAGATTCCCGGTCCCAATGGCATCATCACCATCTCGGGTGCCTACAAGCGCTCTCTGGAGTGTGCATCTGCTGGATCTCGGCTAGCCGAGTCCATGGTCATTGCAGCCGAGAAGAAGAAGATACATGAGGTGGTGGCCCTGGAACAGGCAGCTCAACTCGGTATGCCAGGCATGCCGAGCTCTTAGCATGGAGCCACATTCCAGTCCTCCCAAGAGACAAAGAAGGTGAAGATTGACCCGGAGTTCCCGGAGCGTGTTGCCATCATTGGCGCCGGATTAGAGGAGAAACAGGAAAGCACGCTCATCCACTTCCTCCGTGAGAATCGGGATGTCTTTGCATGGTCCAATCAGGATCTGCCAGGTGTCCTGAGGGAGTTGGTTGAGCACTCTTTGCATGTGCGGCCGGATGCCAAGCCGGTTAAGCAGGCGATGCGCCGCTTTGTAGCTGAAAGGAGGAAAGCCATTGGTGATGCGATCACAAGGCTGTTAGCAAGTGGATTTATCATGGAGGTGTTGCATCCGGATTGGCTGGCCAATCTAGTCATGGTGGAGTAGAAGAAGGATGACCCCATGGTCGATGTGGAGTGGCGCATGTGCGTGGACTACATCGACTTGAACACGGCCTGCCCCAAGGACCCATTTCCTCTACCCCGGATACATCAAGTGATCGATTCCACTGCCGGGTGTGAACTTTTGTCTTTTATTGATGCCTACTATGGTTTTCACCAGATTCCACTGAATCCAGCTGATCAAATAAAGACTGCTTTTATCACCCCGTACGGGGCTTATTGCTATCGTATTATGTGTTTTGGCTTGAGGAATGCTGGGGACACTTATCAGAGATGCATGCAGAAATGCCTGCATGAGCAGATCAACAAAAATGTGCAGGTATATGTGGATGACATTGTCATCAAAACCAAAGAAAAACACACACTGCTGAGCGATATTGAAGAAATGTTTGCAAGCTTGCGCAAGTACCGGATGAAATTGAATCCAACCAAGTGCACATTTGGCATCCCGGCTGGGAAGATACTCGGCTTCTTGGTGTCTAGTCGGGGCATTGAGGCCAATCCTTCAAAGATAAAAGCTATAAAGAGCATGTCTTTGCCGAGATCACTGAAGGATGTGCAGAAGTTCAACGGGTGCCTGACTTCCCTTAGCCGGTTCCTGGGAAGAATGGGTGAGAAGGCCTCGCCTCTCTATCAGCTCATGAAGAAAAGTGACAAATTCATCTGGACCCTGCAAGCTGATGTGGCATTCAAAGAGCTCAAGAGCATGCTGGCTACCGCTCCAGTTCTGGCTTCTCCACTTCCTAAGGAGCCAATGCTGCTCTATATTGCAGCTACCAACCGGGTAGTGAGCGTGGTGGTAGTAGTGGAGCGAGAAGAAGAAGGTAAAATCCGTGCAGAGGCCGATTTATTATCTGAGTGAAGAGATATCCAGCTCCAAGCAAAATTACCCTCACTATCAAAAGATGACTTACGGGGTCTAACTGGGTGCGAAGAAGCTCAAGCACTATTTTTAGGAGCATCCGATTACAGTGGTGAGCACTGCTCCCATCTTGGAGATTATGGGCAACAAGAACGCAAGTGGACGGGTAGCCAAGTGGGGAATAGAGCTATCTTCTTACACCCCATTGTACGCAAGAAGAGAAGCCATCAAGTCGCAGGCCCTGGCGGACTTCTTTGTTGATTGGGCCGAAATGCAGTATGAACCTCCCTTGCTGGAGACAAACTTCTTGAGGATGCATTTATATGGCTCTAAAGTGAAAGAAGGGATTAGTGCCGGTGTTGTACTTACCTCACCCAAGCGTGGCCAACTCAAGTATGTGCTACAGATTCATTTCCCGGCATCCAATAATGTTGCCGAGTATGAAGCCCTAGTCCATGGCTTGAAAGTGTCCAAGGAGATTGGAATCTGGCGAATTGTATGCTATGGGACTCGGACCTAGTGGTTGAACAAGTCTCGGGGACATGGGATGCGTTGGATGCCAATATGGCAACTTACCGGTTCCTTGTCCAGAATATGACCGGATTCTTCGATGGGTGTGAATTCCATCACATCCACCGAGCTGAAAATGATGCAACAGATGCTTTATCCAAGTTGGGTTCCTCTCGGCAATTCATTCCGCCTGGGATTGCTCTGGAGCATTTGAGGAATCCCTCTACCAAGCCATCACCAAACTCGGAGTCCATATTCATCCCGGCTCTGCCGGACTCAGAAGTTGTTCCCATGGAGATTGACTGGGAAAGCTCAAAGGAGAACCCGGGGACTGCCTCAGCAAACCTAGAGACTATCGCATTCATCGAGGGGATCATTTCTCAGTACTCCAGGACTCGTCTCTAACTAGGAGCAAGTCATGTCAGCTAATCCAATGGAGGTGGATGAACCCCTATTTCCCACTCGGGAGACACTGAGTTGGGCTTTGCCCATATTAGGTCACAGCCAGGCAGATACAAAGAAGATCCAAGGGCTATACCATCATCAACAAAGAGTTGTACAAGAGAAGTGCCACTGGCGTACTCCAACGCTGTGTGGATCCAGGAGAAGGAGAAGAAATTATCAGAGAGATACACCAAGGGGAATGTGGGCACCATGCCTCATCTCGGGCCCTAGTCAAGAAAGGTTTCCGGCATGGATTTTATTGGCTCACGGCCTTGCAACAAGCAGAAGATCTAGTGAGGAAGTGCAATGGGTGCCAGAGGTATGCAAGCAAGATTCATATGCCAGCTTCCGAGCTGAAGACAATCCCCACCACTTGGCCATTTGCTGTCTGGTGCTTGGATATGGTGGGTCCTTTCAAGCCAGCTCGGGGCAACATGACACACATCTTGGTCATGGTTGATAAGTTCTCCAAATGGATTGAGGTGAAGCCAATCCAGAAATGTGATGGGAACACAACAGTGAGCTTCTTGAAGGATGTCATCCTGAGGTATGGCTACCCGCATGGGATCATCTCAGATAATGGGACAAACTTTGCTGAGGGAGCTTTTGCTCGGTTCTGTAAGGAGAAGTGGATCCGGCTAGATATTGCGTCTGTCGCCCATCCGGCTTCAAATGGACAAGTTGAAAGAGCGAATGGCATGTTCCTATCCGGAATGAAGCCAAGGCTGATTGAGCCATTGCTGAAAACACCTGGGTGTTGCCTAGACGAGTTGCCGACGGTGTTGTGGAGTCTAACGACTACCCCTAGCCGATCAACCGGATACACACCATTCTTCCTGGTATATGGGACAGAGGCCATGTTGCCCACTGACCTTGAGCATGAATCACCATGAATAACCCTCTATACTGAGGAAGAGGCAAGAGAAGCCCGAGAAGATGATGTTGATCTGCTCAAAGAAGCAAGAGAATTAACTCTATCATGCTCAGCTGTATATCAACAGAATCTGAGACGCTATCATAGCCGGAAAGTGAACCCAAGGGTTTTCCAAGAAGGAGACTTGGTCCTTAGGCTCGTGCAGCGCACCGCCGGGATGCACAAACTTTCCCCTCCATGGGAAGGTCCTTTCATTGTGAGTAAGGCTCTGCACAATGATGCATACTTACATCATCAATGCACAAGCACCACAGAAGAACATGACGGATAAGTCCGGAGAGGAATCCAAGCGTCCCTGGAATGTAGCTCTACTCCACCGTTTTCATTCCTGAAAAGTCATTGTATGTATCTCCTTAACCGAGTTAAATTCCAAGTCGGCACTCCGAATTTTAACTTGGGGACTGCCTGTGCCAAACTTGTTCTGTGTATCTACTTCCCTTACTTTGTCTACTCGGAATTTCATACGCATGTCTAGTAATGTGTTTAAACCTAAGGGCCAACTCTTCGAATTTGCTGCTGTCCGCAACCCGGCTTCATGGCAAGCAAGAGAACAAGCCAAAGGTCAATGAACACACAAAAAACTTCTAAGAAAAGAAGGAGTGTATCAACCGATTAGGGTGTTTTTTTTCTTCTATGTTTTCGGCTAAGGGTTGGGCAGTGTTAATTTCAAATCTCAAAGCTGTTAAGTATTAGAAACCCTGTTTTGGAAATCTTGTGACTTGGCTACCAACAAGGCACAAGTGGAAGGTAAGAGCAAAGACAGAAGAGTCGGGCGGATATGAAAAACAACTCGGGGACTCAGAATTAGCGCAATCAGGCATTGAGCCAGTCTTGCTAAGAACTAAACTAAACTGAGTAGCACACGAAACAGAAAATTGTTGCATACATCTGCACCCGGCGTACCGGGGATCTGATAGAAAGTTTGAAGTTGAAATAGAGCAGGAACTTAGGCCGTTGTCGAAGGGGTGGTATTGGCTTCAAAGCTTGACAGGTCGGAGGACTCGCTGACGAGCTTAGAGGCAGTGGTCGATGCAGGGTTCGCGGAGTCGCCAGTCGGGGAAGTAGGATCGGATGCGGTGTTATCGGCGGGGGTCTCCGTGGCGCTCAACTCGGGGGCCGGCATGGAGATCACCATCTCGATGGTGACGACTCCGGGCGAGGCAGTGGGCTGCTGATCAGCTTGTATTTCCTCAACCACCTCTTTGGAGCCATCTTTTGGCTCGGCTGCCTCCTGGTCGTTGCCCTCCTCGGTTTCCTCAGCCGTTGTCTCCCCCTTCTTGGACTCCTCGCCGCCAGCCTCATCGTGCTCGACGTCCTTTTCGCCTGCATCACCTTCATCGCCGTCCTCATAACCATCGTCATCTTCACCATCCTCGACGTCGGCGTACGGCTCTGTGGGGCCATCGATGAACTCCTTGGTATCAGCATATGAGGCTAGCCGGTATGCCGTCTCCTGGCGGAGCTAAATATATTCCTTCTGCTTTGTCCACTTGGAGTCGTTCTGGAGTGTCTTGAGCCTCTTGAGATCCAAATTGTCATACCAGGACAACACGAAGTGGAGGGCCTCATCTGCGCCAGCTCGGGCTGCGGAGGCGCGCTATTTCTTGAGTTTCTCCTTAACATAGTCCAAGTTGGAGGCCAGTTTGTTAATGGTAGTCGGGGGCTCGACGTCCGGCCAGAAGACCCTGTGTAGGCGCATCCCGGTGGACACAAGAGTGGTACCCAGGCCTTTGAGAAGGTGAACCCGGGTTTTGATGTTCTCGATATGGTCATCAATCATGACCGAGTCGCTAACATCATGGCCGAGCTGCTTCCGCAACTCCCTGGTCTTCGCCACAGCTTATTCAGCGCTCGCTTTGAAATCGGGGAAGGTCCCTGAGAGAGGCGATGCTGGGTAGAGTCAAGAAACCAGATAAGAAAAACCGGAGAAGAGAAACTGAGTAGAAGAAACCAGATGGAGTAACTTAGGCAGTAACTTACAGCGCAGTTCCAAGACAAGATCCCTAAGCCGGCTGGGCCATCCTGCACCAAGGGTGTGCTCTTTGTCCAGCAGACCTCGGGAGTTGACCAACATGGTGTCAAGAGCAGTGTTTCTGGATTTGAGGGATTCGATCTCCCTATCCAGTTCCACCTTCTCGACTACAGCTTGGTTCAGCGCCTCGGTCTTGTCATTTCCGGCTTTCAGTGCCGACTTGAGGGCGTCAGCCAGCTCACGCTTCAACTTGAACACCTCCTTCTTCTCGGCGGAGAGCTCTGCCTCCAATTTGCTATGGCTGGACTGCACCTGCTGCTCCACCTCGGCTGGAGTGACGCACCCTTGGTGCTGTTCAAGGAACAGCTTGCATTCCTCTGGAAAGGGGGCAATCCGGTCATCAACACAAGAAAGGTACATAAATTGAATGAAAGAAAAGGAAAATCAACTTACCCTCCAGAGCCGAGATTTTGCTCTGTGCGGACTCAGCCAGTACGGCGCAGTCCTGATGCTTCTCGGCGAAGGCCGTGTGCTCACCTACAGAGAAAAAAAAGTTGAGCAGAGAGAAAGAGATTGGCGTAGACACAAAACGCACAAACAAAAAGTGTTGCACTTACTTTCTAAAAAGGAGATCTTGGTGAGGGCATCGGTGAGATTCTGCTCCAAGATAGGTATGAGTTGGAAAACATGAACCGAGTTAGAAAACCGATGCCGGTAAAGCATAAGCAGTAACTCGGCAAGAATAAAAGTTACCTCTTTGGCCTTTCTCCTCCTCCAGCTTCCGGTTCTTCTCCTTGACGTTCCGGTGGGACCAGAGGAGCTGGCGAAAGATCCGGGCGCGGATTCGACCCGAGTAGACTTCAAATCGGTCGAGTATTGCCTACTCGGCTCAAATCTCGGGGACTGGGGGATAGATGAGTTCGGATAAAAAACAAAACTTACTCGGGAGGTGACCTCGGCATCTTCTGCAGCGACGCGCAAATAGTACATCTTGTGCGCCAAAGTGCTACTGGATGCGGCAACAGCCATAGAGATAGGACCGACATCGGCTTTATTCCAGGATTGCCGGTAGTTGTCCAAGTTACCCAGCTTCTTGCCATCCCACTCCGGATCAATGTGGCCTATCCGGTCCAAGGTGGCGTCCATGTCTTGGCGAGCTCGTGAGCAAGCTCGGCCAGCTGCGTCTCAGGCTTGATGTTCAGGGTGCCAGCTTGAGTCTTGGGCCTGGCCGCGCCGGTTTTCTTCGTCTTCCGTAGTTGCTTCTGTTGTGCCTGCTCCTGCTGCTCCCGCTGCTGCCGTAGCTGGTGCGCTTCCTGCAGCTCTCGCCAGTGAGCCGCAATATTCTTCACGGCATCAGATGCTCCGCTACTACCCGCCCCTGCAGCCAATTTCGAGGGGGGCAAAAGTGATTTGTTGCTGCTTCGTCTGCCAGCTACGCAAGGTAGGTCCGCTATTTGCGGGCACCAGGTCATTTCTCAGCTGTGAAGAGCTTGCTGCTGCTGCTGGAGCCCGGCGCTTGGCCGGGGGAGCTGTGCTCATGGTAGTCTTAATCTCGGCAGTCTTGGCGGTGGCCTTCTCGGCTGTGGCCGCAGTCTCCAAGGGTCTAGGCCGTCTTGGCGCATTTAGTGGCCAGGCTCCTCTTGATGCTGGTGGAGGAACCTGTTGCTGGGTTGAGGGTGGTTGCTGTTGTTGCTGCTCGGTCTCCTTGGCACCTTGTTGCTGGTGCTCGGAAGATTGTTGTGTGTGCTACTCTGCTGGTTGCTGCTGCTGTCAGGTTGGCGCAACATCTTGCTGTGGCTGTTGGTCTGTTGGGGCCTACTGCTGCTTCTCGGTGATGGGCTCTGGTGGTTGCTGCTTCTCGGCGGTGGGCTCTGGTGGTTGCTGTTCTGGGATGGGCTCCGGCTGCTCCGAAACTCGGTCAGTATCCATCTCGGCGCCGGTGTTGTCAGCGTTGAGGTCTTGCTCTTCTTTAACAGGAGGAGGCATCTCGGTCCTCTCCTCAAGCTGGACCTCTGCCTCATCGGGATCAAGATCCACGATTTCACGAGGGGTACTCGGCCTTGGAGGTGCCTCAGGGGCGTCAGCGTCGAGGGGATCGCTGAAAGAAAAGAAGAAGAAGTGGAGGAATAAGGAAAGTGCAAACAAAAAACACCCGGAATGAAAAGAAAAAGGGCAGAAAGGACAAGGGAACATGGAGAAACTCGGAAAAGACTTACGCATCCTCGGTCGGTCGCACTGGCCTCTTACGGCTCGCAGTAGTCTTGGTGGGCCTCTTCGCCGCCTGCTTCCTCCTCTTGGTAGTGGGGGGCTCGGTGGCACCACTGCCGGATCTCTTCCTCGTCCCGATCGGGGAAGCAACAGCCACGGGCACCGCATCAATCGGTTCCTCGTCCATCTCCTTTGGAGCTAAGATAAAGAAATGCAACTGTGAGCCCAAGAAGAATCCGGAAAGCATTGAAATGCATACGATGGTGGTCTTGGTCACCTTCATCATCCTTGGACCAGTCCCAGATTGATGTGGAGACTCGGGACTTACCATCTTGGCCGGCGAGCGGAATGCAAATTGTGTCCTGGACATCAAATGGCTCTGCATCATCCTCGGTCCGGTCCGGCTGCCAGTTCTGCTCGAAGATCGCTTTGTCTTCTATCTTCTGGCGAGGAATGACCTATATATGTAGACATAGAGCATAAGGAATAGACTATACTCAAGATAACCGGATTGAGACTCTACTCGGCCTAGCATGCAAACACAAAGCATACAGAGCTAAAGTCCTATAAGGGGAACCGGGTTGAGACTCTACTCGGTCCAGCATGCAAAACAAAGCATAAATGTCTAAGTCTATTCAATAGGAACCAAAATGAGTTCTACTCGGCATATCATGCAAACACAAAGCATAAATGGCTAAGTCTATTCAATAGGGACCAAGAGGAGCTCTACTCGGTAAACCATGATGAACAGGAAGCAAAATCAACTAAGTCCATACAGAAGGAAACTCACCTTGGGGGCTGGCTGATCTCGGCTGAATGGCGCAAGACCATAGAAGCAAGTGTCCGAGAGGGTGGCCTTGAGGATGGAGCGATCCCAGATCGCCACCTCCTCCTTCCTGAGCTCGAATGTAGTTGTGCGGGTGCAGTCGCGGGGTCCTCCCATGAAACACATCTTGTGTGCTCGGAGTTGGAGAGGGAGAACCCGGCGGCTCAGCCAGGCAGCGATCAGGTCATCTCGGCGGAGTCCCATCTCGATCAACTGCTTCGAACGGTCATTGGCGTGGTTCACATCCGGCACTGTCTTCTTGGGGTGAATTCCCCAATTCCTCATAGCAGTTGGAGGAGTGTTCTCGAAGGCCGGCAACTTGATGAGATCAACCGGCTGCTCGCCTGCCGCCGGAGTGGGATTCTTCACATACATAAACCCCCTTTGCCATTCCCGGCAAGTATCCAGTCCTAGAACACGAGGGTAGGTGCAGGGAGTCCGGCAGACAATCATGACCGTCCCGATTTGAGTCATCGTTTTGGGCGCATTCGGATTGGATTTGTTCGGGAGAACCTGCTGGCGGAAGAAGTATTTGACCCAGATGTGTACCGTGGGGTAGACACCGAGATAAGCTTCACGACAAGAGACAGAGGTGGACAACATGGATAGGGCGTTAGCCGGAAGATGATGGGGTTGGAGGCCAAAGTGGCGGAGGAAATCTTGCATGAACTTGGAGATTCGAAGGCCGAAGCCGCGTTTGAAATGGCTAAGAAACACGACTTACTCACGGGTTGGGGCGTTGGCTCCAGCTCGTCGCCGGGTACCCTGCAGATGACGCCCGGCGGTACCCGACGAGTATTGATGAGCCACTGGATGTCCTTGGCGGTGACATCGGAGCCCTCCCAGTTGGCGCGTGTCAAGGAAGGGCCCTCCAGATTCAGATCTGCGACGGACTCTAGCGCCATTGGAGCGTCTCCGGTGAGGAAGAGCTTGAAGAAGGAGGCGGAGAGGAAGCAGCGCAGTCGTGCAGCGACGGAGGCGCGAGGTCGAGGATGACCGCGTCGTGCAGCAAAGATATTGAAGCCCTCGGGCGCTCTCTAGCGAGCGGTGGCGCGCGGGGGTGGATCTCTCTTCTCTGCGTGCGGCGCGGCGGCGTATGGTGGTTCGCAGTGGGGCGATGTGCTCTGGGTGAGTTTGGCGAGAGGAAGGAGAAAGGAACGGAGAAAATGACGAGGAAGTTGAGAAAATGGGCGGCGCGGGGTACTTATACCCCCAAAGCGCAGTTATGGCCCGAGATTAACTGTGACAGAGATCGTGTGTGCGTGGGGAGTTATTGCATCCGTTAGCAATGCACGAGGCGATTAAATCGCGCGTAACGGACGCAGTTAATCCCACGTCGCGCGACGTGGGTACTCAAGCACCCTATGTGAAGTGACGCGACGGCCCGTGGGCCCGGTGTGCAGTGGCAGGTGCGTGCCGTGCAACCACATCAGACCCGAGGCGTCGTGGGCTGGGATTGCGCGCCAAATGTGGAGCATTCCACGCGAAGATAGCAAAATGCTCTGGTTTGAGCGGCAAAAGTTTGGAAAATTGGCTAAGTGCTGGGATCTCGGCAAAAATCCAAAGCAACTTGGTCTATCCGGTTCAAAGGAGAAAACTCCATGGGCAATAGGGAATTAAATCAAAGTTCAGATGATGCTTTGCCGAGTTGGGGTGCAACTCTGTTAGGCTCTTTGAGGAGGTTTCTGGTTTTAAGCTGGCAGGGCCCAGCGTCCGAGTTCACCGGACCCTACCAGCTTCGGGGACCAATGTCGGGGGCTACCCCCGAGTAGGGGTAAGATAGGTGAGAAATGGAGTTCAAGGCACTATTTACCAAGTTCGTCCGTAACGAGTTGGTACGGGCCGGATAGGATGATGCCCAGCCGGGTAGGGTGCTATCCGGTAGGAAGAACAAGAGACCAAGGGAGGATTCAAGTGTCTGTCTGGGTCAGCCGGGTACCATTTGGGTGATCCGGATAGAGACGGAGCTACTCTACTCGGAGGCAAAGTCAATGGAGCCATTGAGGTGAATCCCGCGTATCCAGGAGCCGTACAGGCGTGCGGTTCAACTTACTAGGAACGTGGTAATGCGTATCCGAACGTGGGTGCGGTACGGTATGGGCGGTGTCAAGTCCTGTCTCTGACAAGGGGGACATGACATGTCAGCGGCCTACCGCGGAGACCTTCGGCGACTCTATCAGCGAAGACACGGAGGCGTGCGCTACTGCACAGTGGAGTTGTCTAGTCAGTACTTCTATTCGTAGAATAGTGGTTGGCCACCAGTATATAAGGTGGCCTACCCCCTCCCGTGTGAGGGCTGGTGGCTGCGTCGGGCATTCTGAGGTTTTGGCTTAGCTACTCACAAAGAGAAAGAAACAGAGAGAAAGAGGAACTCTTGTACTCGGCATACCATTATACAGAGAGAGGGGCAGGAGTAGGGGTGTTACCTCCACACGAGGGCCCCGAACCTGGGTAGATTGTGTTGTTTACAGTGTTCTGAGCGCGCCAGTTAGGCATGCGATCCCTGTCCGGATACCTACAGCGTCCATCGGCCCCAACTTTAGCCATCATATGGCATCTGTCTTCTCCACACAACGACAAAATCTAGTTGGTTGGTGACGTACTATATTTTCTGTTTACCGTTTGTTGACATTAGTATACATCTCCCAAAATATAGACACTCCTCCATGGTATGTGATTGTTGGCAGGCACCCAAGGATTCGGTTAGCCATGGTTTGTGAAAGATGGATGGGTGGAGTATCAAACTTTTAATACCTCTGTTTAATAAAATAAAAGCTCTAGCACATGAGTGATCCCTGCTTCCCTCTGTGAAGGGTCTTTCTTTTACTTTTATGTTGAGTCTCCATCTTCTAACTTTATGCACAGTTGAGAGAGAATTTTTGCCATTTTGAGTTTTATGTGCATTTGTCCCAGAAACATTATTAATTGATTCATGATGTGTTATTGCTTGTTCTCAAACTATTTGTTCTAGTCTTCCTCATGAAATTTGAAGGTGTCCTGGCATTTATGTTTTGCCCCACTCTTAAGGACTAGCGAAATACCATTTTGTCATTCTTTCTTTATACCTGAAACAAACGAATATCTTTCTTTGCATTGTTATTCATGATCTTTTATTTGAGATACTTCTCATGATGCAAAGTGATTGCTATGCTTTATTATTAAAGTTTAATTTATCATGTTTGTGTTAAAGTTCTATGATCTCAGTTTACATATGCTTTTACATTATGATAATCAAGTTTATGTTAGTAGCATGTCACCTCAGAAATTATTTTGTTTTATCGTTTACCTACTCGAGGACGAGTAGGAACTAAGATTGGGGATGCTTGATACGTCTCCAACGTATCTATAATTTCTGATGCTCCATGATGATATTATTCCAATTGCTACATGTTTTCACCCTTCTTTATGTCATTTTTATCGATTTTCCGGACTAACCTATTGAAAAGATGCCAACAAGCCAGTTCCATGTTTTCTGCTGTTTTTAGTTTCAGAAAAGTTGTTGTGGAAATATTCTCGGAATTGGAAAATTCGAAGCTCTAAGTCTTAGAATTCCCGAAGGTTCCACGGAGTCCCGAAGAGACCAGGAGGGGGGCCCACACCATAGGGTGGCGCGCCCCTCCCTTGGTCGCACCGAGGGGTGGTGTGGGGCCCCAGGGCTCCACCGCCTTTGCCCTTTCTCCTATTTATTCCCCTCCGAAGAAAAACCCTAGGCACCTGATAAAAAATCCCTAAAAAGTTCCGCAGCCGCCGCCGTCGTCAACCCTAGATCAGGGGGTTCTGAAGCTGTCTACCGGCACCCTGCCGGAGAGGAGATCATCACTGGAGACATCTTCATCACCATGCCTGCCTCCGGAGTGATGCGTGAGTAGTTCATCCTTGGACTACAGGTCCATAGCAGTAGCTAGATGGTTGTCTTCTCCTCCTAGGCCTCAATGTTTAGATCTCGTGAGCTGCCTAACATGATCGAGATTGTTCTTATGTAATTATAAGTGCTATGTTTGCTGGGATCCGATGAATATTGAACTTATGCCAAGTTGATTATAGTATTTATTGCATATTATTTGTGATCTTGCATGCTTTCCGTTGCTAGTGGTTGCTCTTGTCAAGTAGTTGCTACTGACTCCATGAGGGAGTATTTATGCTCGATAGTTGGGTTCATGCCTCCTTTTCGCCTGTGCTCGAGTGACAGAAACGTGACGGGGGAGGATGTGCTGTTGCCACTAGGGAGAAAACAGCGGTGTGAGTGCCCGCGTGCACAACCATTGCTTACATTACACATATTTCTTAATGTGATTATCTGTTGTTTGCAACTTAATACCTAAGGGGGTTCGGATGATAACGTGAGGGTGGATTATTAGTCATAGATGCAGTTGAATTACGGTCTATGTATATTGTTGTAATGCCCGCACTAAACATCATAGTAGTCATCATGTCATGAATGTGCACTACGGTGCAACCTCTATTTCACAATTGCCTAGCTGTAATTTGTTCACCCAGCATGCTATCTTTTATGGAGAGGCACCACTAGTGAACCTATGAACCCCGGTCCATTTTCCTACATTGTTAAACAAACCAATGCAATTTCCTGCTTTCTTTATTTACTGCAAGCATACGCTATTTTCCACACTATACGTCTAATCTTTGTTTTCAGCAAGACCGGTGAGATTGACAACCTCACTGTACCGTTGGGACAAAGTATTTTGGTTTTGTTGTGTGCAGGTTGCGCGTTGTTTGCTGACACCGGTGAGGCACCATCACCACCATCAGTGGCATCAACCTTCCGAAGATCCTCTTTACCCTAATGGATTGATAACCTTGGTTCTTAACAGAGGGAAATTCTTACCGCTGCACTCATCACACCCTCCTCTTGGGGTTCCCAACACACCATCCATAGCAAAGGATTTCTGGCGTCGTGACCCGGGGACTTAAAATTCATCATCATCAAGAAGTCTCCCCGTCAAGAGGCCATCACAAGAAGCAATGATCCATGGTTACGGCTGAGGCGATCATAAGCGGAGGTAGAACAAAAGTAAATGATGTATAAAACCTTTTGTGAAACCTTTTATGCCGGAGGTACAACAAAACAATCGGTATAACCAGCATACAGCCCGACCGTAGCTCGTGAGTGCATATATGCATATCAAATGCACAATCGGACGTATGCTGACGAATCCGGATGATTTGTATTCGGTCGATGAACTGAATGATGTATCAAACCTTTAATGGGGAATGTCGAACAAAACAATCGGTATCGCCGACATACAGCCCCACCGTGGCTCCTGAGTGCATATTTGCATATCAAATACACGGTAGGACGTATGCTGGCGAATCCGGATGATTTGTATTCGGTCGATGAACTGAATGATGTATGAAGGGAATCCGACAGTTGAGCTATATATAGGGTCCTCTGGCTCACAAAGTGTTGTGCTAGGGTTTCGATCCAACGGTTAAGAAGCACTCGAAAGAAACACCCCTGATCCAACGGCTCACAAGCGCTCGAAAGAAACACACCGTACCCCTGATCGAACGGCTCACAAGAGCTCGAAAGAAACACACCCCTGATCCAACGACTCACAAACGCTTGAAAGAAACACACGATCCGTGTGATTCTCTCTGATTGGTCCCAACGAACCCCTAACCATTTAGTCCCGGTTGGAAAAACAAGCCGGGACTAAAGGGACAATCCGTGTGATTCTTTTTGATTGATCCCAACAAAACTCTAACCATTTAGTCCCGGTTGGTAAAATAGGCTGAGACTAAAGGGTCTGTTTCTTGTCACTATATATATGTATGCATTGCCACCATTGGCATAAACACATATAAACTCACATCTGCAAGCTCACCACTCCCCCATGGGTCCTACCGTACCCACTCTAACCTTGCTGCAGGCGGAGGCGCTTTCCATCTTGAACTAACCCTGCCCGCCCGGCTACAGCGTCCCCGCCGGTTGGATGCTGAGCGCCGGAGGAGTGCCGGTCCCTCTTGTTCCTCCACGTGTGGCGCGTCGGGCGGCCATCACGAACCACTACTACCACGAGCTCACACTGGAGCAATGGAGGAATCCCCGTTGGAATCTCGACTACCTCCCTACTTGGGACACCTTCTTCATTAATCGGCGTGAGAGGGCACTCGCAAGGTACGAGGAGAATGGCCCGCCTCCTTCAAACTTCAACGTGGTTGGTCGTCAGCTGTGGTGGAGCGGCGGACGGACTCTTCAGAGCGTCGTGAACTACATCAGAGACAACGATAACCCCCGCCTGCGCTACCCTCACGCCCAGTCCAGGCGTCCTGATCCTCCGAGGGAGTCCAGAGCACCGTCCGACAATAGTGACGACGACGGCAGCGACTACGATGACTATGAGTCGGAGTACTATAGGACTAGGCAGGAGTATGACTAGTATATCAGATCCATTCTTGCCATTATGTACTGCCTTGTTTATCTAGATGTATCGGCCCCCTCCCTATTGTTAGCTTGATCTATGCTCTCCGTTTAGGTTTAGATTCACTGTAGCCATCATGTACTGCCTTGTTTATCTATCTAGATGTACCAGTCCCCTCCCTAATGTTAGCTTTATATTCTGGTTTAGAAATTTTTCATGTTCATACTATTGTCAGATTGGAAAGTCACCCAAAACCCTAAACCCAAAACCTAAAACCCTAAACCCAAAAACCTAAGAGAATTTAAATGTTTAAGTGAGCAAGACAATTTTCAAAATCGGAGATTTAGTCCCGGGCCGTAATACGACCCGGTACTAAAGGTCCTGCGCGCGAACCGTCTTTCCGCGCCCAAATGTCACCTTTAGTCCCGGGTCGTGGCACCGCCCGGGACTCGGGGGGGGGGGGGGGGATCCTCTAGTCCCGGGCGGTGCCACGACCCGAGACTAAAGGACCTATAGTCCCGAGCGGTGCCACGTCCCGGGACTAAAGGTCTCGGCTACTTAAACAGCGCGGCCGCGATCCTTCTTCCTCACAACTTATTCACAGACGAAGACGACGAGACGCAGACGACGCGGAAGCGCTGCCTCGACGCCGTCCGCCTCCACGCCGCCGCGCCGTGCCGCCGCGTCCCCATCCCTCCCCGCGCCGCCCCATGCCGCCCTCGTGCCTCCGCGCCTGCTCCGGTGAACTCCTCCGTGCCGCCGCCCGCTCTGGTGAACTCCGATCGACGATCCTCCACATTGGTGAGAATTTAATTACTTAGTGAATTTTATAATTAGTAGATTTTTTAGTATAGACACTTCGTGAATTTTCGTTCAGAAACTTAGTGAATTTTTATAATCTAGGAATTTTAGTTTACAAACTTCGTTTAGAAATTTTACTTAGTGAATTTTTACTTAATTAGGATATTTACTTAGTTCCATATATCATGCATGTGTTTTTAGTTTATTTTGCTTGACGACGATGTCTCTTTTGGACTCGATGGGCGATGTCCGGGACTGGGCCGCGCCGGGCTAGCACTGGGAGGTTCTTACTACTGGGAGACGCAGTTTGGTGAGAAATCCGGGTGTCGTGGTCGACCCGGATCTTCTTTGGTGGCGATCGCGTGGGCCACGGTCCGTGCGGAGAGAGCCGGCCCCTGAGGAGGTGGTACGTCAGCGTATTAGAGAGGAGGACGAGCACGTCTGTCGCTACGTGTATTTGCTCGATAGGGAGTATAGCAACACTTGGTCGATTATTCGGAGGGTTCCTTACCATGTGAGCTATGACCTTGTGAGGGTTCCTTACCTATGGATGCGTAGCGCCCTCGACTCAGCACCCCGCGGCGTAGGTCCCGATCGTAGTTAATTAGTTTGAGAGAGGTTTCATGAATGTATAAGTGATTTTATTCGATCGTGATGTATTAGGGTTAAATAAAAATGAACCCGAGCGATGTAACTCTTGTTGTGTATTGATACTTTTGCGTATTTCATCAATGTTGCTTTTATAATTGAAGTGAGGATCTGGAACATATAGTTACTCTTTTCTCTAACTTGTTTACTTTTATTTCTGCAATAGTTAAATTATGGACGACCCAATAGGAAATGCCGGTCAATACGCTATCTGGGAAATGATACGAGAAGGTACCGCCGCTCAGTATGAAGAAGGCATCCAGGTCAAAAATGAGGATGAGATTGGCTCATATCTGGACCTCCAAACTGGTGAGCAGAGCCAGGGAGTGCTACAAGAACCGGTGGACACAAAAAATGCCACGGTTGATCCCTCGGAAACAACCGGCGATGACGGTGAAGAAGCTGACACTGTTGAGCCCTCGGCAACAACCGACGAGGTATATATATATATATTAAGTGCATTGATTCCTTTGTATATATTGAAGGGTTCATTGCGTACAAAACAAAAAATTTCCTACGCGAGATAAACCCGAAGGGCCAAGATCTAATCTAGAAGATGAAAGGCAACAGGGAGAAAGAGTCTTAAGGAGAACATACCCTCGAAGACACAAAGTGTTACGAGATCAAATCTCGTTGGTGATGTAGTCGAACTCACATCGATCTCAAGATTGCGAAGATGAGCGCTCCAATCCGGCAGCGCTTCCGCACTCGGTCACACGTATAGCTCGATGACGACCTCCGTTCCCTCGATCCAGCGGGGCAGCGGAAGTAGAGGATCCCTCCGAACTCCAGCAGCACGACGGCGTGGTGTGGTGGATAAAACTTCGTTCAGGGCTTTGCCAAGCGCATGAACATGAGTTGGATCAGCGGGAGGAGGGAGGTGGAGATGACACCAAGTGTGTGGGGAGAGGGAGTTCCAACCCCTTTTTTACATAGGAGGAGGAGGCAGCTACAAAATTTTGGTGCCTCCACCTCTCCCGTCATAATGTGGGTGGAGTCTCCACTCAACCCACTCATTCTCTCATCAATTCCCACTCAAAATTCTAAGGGTTTTCTTTAATAAATAAATAAAATAATTTCATTTCTTTATTTTTAATATTTGTTAATCCTATGAACAAACATTAACACTTACCCCCTTGAACTATTTGTTAGTCAAACATTAACATATACCACCTTGAACTATTTCAATATTCCCCGAAACAATTCCGGTGACTATTTCAATATTCCACGAAACAATTTCGGTGTTGTCCAAAAATTTTCTCCGATATTCCGTATACACTCAATCGCGTCATCAAACCTTAAGTGTGTCACCCGACGGTTCATGAATAATGTAAACATGATCGAGACACCTCTCCGATCAATAGTCAACAGCGGGACCTGGAGATCCGTAATGACTCCTACACATTCAACGATGAATCTAGTGATCTTGTGAATCATAAACGTTGTAACCAATTCCCTTTGTCTCGCGATATTTTACTTGTCCGAGATCCCATCATTGGTATCAACCATACCTAGTTCAATCTCGTTACCAACAAGTACTCGTTTCTCCTTCCGCGATATTACATCCTTGTGATCTAGTCACATGCTTTCAAGCGGTGTCGATGTGATATCACCGAGAGGGCCCAGAGTATATCTCTCCGTCATTTTGATGGACAAATACCACTCTTGATCCATGAGCCTCAACTAATACTTTCCGAATACCCAACGACACCTTTATAGTCACCCTGTTACGGTGTGACGTTTGATGACATCAAAGCACTCTTTCGGTGTTACTGATTGACATGCTCTCATGGTCTAAGGATTAGAGTTACTTCGTATGTGTGATATAACAATGTAACTTAATGACTTGATCGCATTGCTATATTCACTTTGGGTCTATGTTCATCACATCATTGTACCAATGACATGACCATGTTATTAACAACATCCAATGTTCATGATCAGGAAACCTTGATCATCAGTTAATCAACAAGCTAGTTAAACGAGAGGCGTTACTAGGAACTCTTGTTTGGTTATTAGACACACATGTATCAACGTTTCCGGTTAATACAATTCTAGCATCAGAAATAAAAATTTATCATAAACAAGGAATAATATAATAACCATTTTATTATTGCCTCTCGGGCATATTCCCTTCAGTCTCCCACTTGCAGTAGATTCAATAATCTAGTCTGTAAGCACTTAACACATATGGCGTTCCAGTGCTATTACCATGCTTCGCATGTGGTAAACTTCATCAAAAGATCTGACATGTTCAGGTCCTATTGTATTTGCATGTCTTTGCGTCTACACGCATCACTCATTCTATATTGAGATGGCTTCGTATATATTTGGTCAACCGGTGAGACCATAATTACTTAGCTTAAACTAATGTTACTAACATTGTGAAAATGTAGCTCCATAGTGTCAGCAATCTTGGAAATTCACCAAGTTCAATAAAGAACTCCTTGACATAGAATACTCCTATTATTTGTTGTCAACACAACGATATACTTAGCCTTTGTTGTAGTATTCGTCACAATACTTTAATTTTGAAACTCATTCAAATCCAGCATGGAACTTTCATCTAGCCTATTGTGCTACCTTTCATCACATGTTTTAATTGAGATAAAATTACTTGAATAGATGACAAGACTATTAGTGTAACATATTACAACGAATATTTTGTCATTACTACAAAGGAAAACATATCCTTAGCATTTCTAAAATAACACAAGGATCTCTCCCACTGTTATCTAATCATCATATGAATTGTCCTGCTATAACATTCTATAGCACATGACTCATCTGGATGTGTACATATCATGGAACACATGACTTAGAAATGTTAATTTCAATTATGCTCATCATGTGTCAAAACACTTGAATCTTGCTCAATTCTTTTCCATATGACAAGAACTCCTTTTTGTCATTTCGATATTGAATTACTTCAATATTTCATATATGTAATTTGGCTCAACCATATCAGGTGCTTCAATCCATCTCTTATAGATATCGATGCCCAATATCTCCTAAGCATTTCATCAATATGAAAATCTTAACCGTGTTAATTTAAAATACATATTTTCCAATCAACCATATGTCATCTACATAAAGCATTAGAAATATGTCATAGCGCTCCCACTTAATTTCTTGTAACTCTACAAGCATCTTTATCGTTCATGATGGAATCAAACTCTTTTGATAACTTCATTAAGGTAAAGATTCCAACTTTGTTATGCTCACTTTAACCATTGAAGTGTGCATACCTTTCCAGCAACCTTTTGAATTTTAAAAAACTCTCAGACTGTGTCAAGTACACATCCTCAATCAACCTTCCTTGAGAGGAAATTTGGTTTTTGTTATTCAACTTCCATAACATAATATGTAACTTTTGCTAGAATTATCTGCAAAGACTAAAGCATCAGTACGTAAGATCAAAATCTTGTAGTAGTCAACTCTTTGAACTTCGTCGAAAACATGTTTTTGACAGGAACAACTTTCAAAGGATGTAAATATCCATGTCTTTGTTTTTATATAGACCCGTTTGCTATCGTTAGGAATCATGCCTTTTGAAACAACTACCAAGTCACATACTTGATATTCATACAGAGATACTATCGCGGATATAATGACTCATAGCCAATTTACGAAGTCAGGTCACATCATTTGTTTCCTTTATAAGTTGCAGGTCCGTTGTTGTCAAAACAACACTTCATTCTCAAACCACAAGTTGGTCTAAGGACAATGTTTTAGGACTTTTGTGGTTCAGTTCACAAACTCATTCGAAGTATCTACAACACATGTAGTGTCTTCTAGTTTGTCAAAATAGGGAACCTAGAAAAACTTCCTGTGATGCGCTAGTCTTGACATGGTAACGAAGATTCTCTAATCTTGTTCTCGAGAAATCATCCTTTTTCTGACAAACAACATTTGTATTTTGGTTCGGTAATAGGAGAAATACCCAATGGATTCGTTGGGATAACCTTATAAACATATATGTATCCTATTTTGGTTGTAAAAAATTTACACATGCTACGCATACCAAAACTTAAGAAAAAGACAATTCGGGTCACTACCCAAGCCATAACTTATATGGTGTTAATTTCAACGGATCATGATGGCACTCTTTTCAGTGTAAAAGCGGTTGTCTCTAATGTATAAACTACAAAATTATAATGGGATTTTATTTATCTTACCATGTCCAACAAGGTTTGATTTTGTCTCTCGAACACTCCAAAACTATTGTGGGGTATTCGAGAAGGATAAATTGTAGAACAATTGTGCAACTCCTCAGATGTTTTGCTAAACTTGTAACTCAAACTTTATCCTTTATGATCCAATCATAAATACTTGATTATCTTGTTACAATGATTTTTACTTCATACTAATAATAATTTGAACCAATTCATTTTTTTTGTCAAACTCCTTTCTCTTTAAAAAGATATTTCATCTTCTCTTTCCCATATAGCATGCAATTCAGCTAACATTAACATCAATTCAAATTTGAATAGAATTTGTAGCAGCAAAAGGATTCTCATCTATGGTTTCAGTTTTAGCAGTCATTCTATTGATCAAAGAATATTGAGCTTCAAACATGGAAGAAATTGAAGTCTCAGCATGAGCAATTTTAACTTGCAACCCAGATATTTGTCTATTTAAACTCTCAAGTTGATAGCTAATAGTTCTTAGCATAACAGATTGTTCCTCCATGGTTTTAGTAAATATTTTAGTTTGCTCATATTGTTTTTGCATAAAGTCTTTAGTGGCTCTTTCAACTTCTGAAATTCTTTCATTAGACATTCCAGTTCTATCATTATTACCACTAATAAAAGAATATTGTCTATAATTGTTGCTACGAAATTATACCTATAAGCATTGCTGTTGAAATTATTATTTTTAATGAAGTTCACATCAACCTGCTCTTCTTGAGCAACCAAACAGGCTAAAGGAACATTATTTGGATCAATAGGAGCATGGCCATTCACAATCATAGACATAATAGCATCAAGTCTTTCATTCAAATAGGAGGTTTCTTCAACAAAATTTACCTTCTTACCAGTTGTAGCTCTCTTAGTGTGCCACTCAGAGTATTTACCATCCTATCATCAAGAAGCTTTGTTGCTGACCCCAAGGTCATGGACATAAAGGTTCCTCCAGCAGCTGGATCCAGAAGGTTTCTCGAAGAAAAATTAAGACCTGCATAAAAGGTTTGGATGATCATCCAAGTAGTCAGTCCATGATTGAGACAATTCTTTACTAAAGATTTCATTCTTTCCCAACATTTAGCAACATGCTCATTATCAAGTTGCTTAAAATTCATAATGCTACTTTTTAAAGATATAATCTTAGCAGGCGGATACTATTTTTGAATGAAAGCATCTTTACACTTAGTCCAAGAATCAATACTATTTCCAGGCAAAGACAACAACCATTCTTTAGCTCTTCCTCTCAAAGAGAAAGGAAACAATTTCAGTTTAATAATATCTCCATCTACATCTTTATATTTTTGCATCTCACATAGTTCAACAAAATTATTAAGATGGGCAGCAGCATCATCAGTACTAACACCAGAAAATTGCTCTCTCATAACAAGGTTTAACAGGGCAGGTTTTATGTCATAAAAATCAGCAGTACGAGCAGGTGGAGCAATAGGTGTGCTATTGAAATCATTGTTGTTGGTTCTAGTAAAGTCACACAACTTAGTGTTCTCAGGAGTAATCATTTTAACAAGACTAAAAACAGGAATAAAACTACAACTAGAATAAGAACTATTTTTTGTGTTTTTGCTAAAGAGAAGCAAAAAAGAAGAAAGAAAATAAACTAAGCAAAACAAAAACAAAGAAAAGAGATTGTAAGTGAGAGACTCCCCTTGAAGAAATTCTCTTCCTCCTCGGTAACGGCGCCAGAAAAGTTGCTTGATGCGTGTGAACACACGTTCATTGGGAGACCCCAAGAGGAAGGTATGAAGAGTGCAGCAGCAAGTTTCCCTCAGAAAGAAACCAAGGTTGAAACGACCAGTAGGAGGAAGGAGTAACTTCAGAAGGTTGAAGGAGCTGAGATGGCAGGGCGCACTACCGGTTTAGAAGCAACGTGGAACCTACACAACACAATCAAATCACTTTGCCCCAACGAAGCAGTGAGGTTGTCAATCTCACCAGTTTTGCTGAACACAAAGAGGTTAAATGTATGGTGTGGAAAATATTTGGAGAACAGTAGGAACAGTATGAAGCAGTATGAGAGCAGTAGGTGTTTTATCAGTTGAGGAAAATGGACCGGGGTCCACAGTTCACTAGTGGTGTCCCTTCGTCAAAGATAAATAACATGTGTGGTGAACAAATTACAACTGGACAATTGACAGAAATGAAGGCTGCACCGTAGTGCATATGCAAGACATAAAGATTACTATGTGATTCATGCGGGCATTACAACAAAATACATAGACCGTCATCCAATTGCATCTATGTCTAATAATCCACCCTCCGAATATCATCCAAACAAACGTTGGGTATTAAGTTGCTAGCAACAGATTATCGTCGTAAGCAAAGTGTGTAATATAAAGAATGTAAACTAGGTAAATACCGTCGTTTTATCCCTAATGGCAACAACACATCCTCCATCCGTCACGTTTCCGTCACTCGAGCATAGATGGAAAGGAGGCATGAACCCACTATCGAGCATAAATACTCCCTCTTGGAGTTAGTACCATCTACTTGGCTAGAGCATCTACTAATAACGGAGAGCATGCAAGATCATAAATAACTAATGCATGAAGATAATCCGATAGAGTGATAATCAAAATACATAGCATTCAACATTCATCAGATCCCAGCAAACACAACATGTAGCATTACATAAAGATGATCTTGATCATGTTAGGCAGCTCACAAGATCTAAACATGAGGTACAAAGTGGAGAGAACAACTATCTAGCTACTGCTATGGACCCGTAGTCCAGGGATGAACTACTCACACATCACTTCAGAGGAGGTCATGGTGG
This sequence comes from Alopecurus myosuroides, assembly GCA_028641055.1. NCBI lineage: Eukaryota > Viridiplantae > Streptophyta > Magnoliopsida > Poales > Poaceae > Alopecurus > Alopecurus myosuroides. The sequence continues at coordinate 703,780,986 of CM054057.1, read as the reverse complement.
TGTAGACCCCTCCGGTCACGAATTCCCCTCCCGGCAGGGTGCCGGGGAGAGCTCCAGAACCCTCCCGATCTCAGGATGACGATGACGGTGGCCTCAGGTGTTTTCCAGGACGAAGTGAAATATATCTAGGGTTTACGTCTCGGGGGGGATTAAATAGGCGAAAGGGCAAAGGCGGTGGAGGCCGGGGGGCCCACACCACTCCATGGCACGACCAGGGGGCGCGCCGCCCTATGGTGTGGGCCCCCTGAGGCCCCCTCCATGGAACCTTCGGGAATTCTAAGACTTTCGGGCTTCGAATTTCCAATTCCGAGAATATTTCCAGAACAACTTTTCTGAAACTAAAAACAGTAGAAAACAGGGAACTACCTCTATGGCATCTTGTCAATAGGTTAGTCCGAAAAATCGATAAAAATGACATAAAGTGTATAGCAAACATGTGGGAAACAACAAGAAAACAACATGAAACATCAAAAATTAAGGATACGTTTATGACGTATTAACCTTCTATACCAGTTGCGTCCTTTAATGGGAGCCGCTCTTGTGAAGTCTAGTTGGCTTGTGACGTACTGTATTTTTTTTTGCCATTCGTTGACATAGAAATACACCACTCTAAAAAATCGTTTTCAATACCTGTTTATCAAATGAAAAGCTCTAGCACATGGTTAATCCTTGCTTCCCTCTGTGAAGGGCCTACCTTTTACCTTTATGTCGAGCCAGTAAACTTAGTCCTTTCTTTCTTAAGCAAGCATTTGAGTTGTTGTGATCTATCCATCTATATGTTGATTTACTCAATCATATACTTTATTATTCCTTCTTTAGTACAAGTACTTTTGTCTGATTGAATACCACTTTGAAATTTATCAATGACTGCAAAGAGACTGTTATGATTGAGCATGATAAATTTTGCAATATAAGCTCTAGTATAAAGACTCTGATCGAAAGATAAGTACTCTATTAATTGTTCTCTGACCAAGAACGAAGTTTTCCCTCACCAATTATGATTTCCTCTTATACCTCAATTTGTTATTTCCTCTACTTGTTTCAAGTTTGATTATATGAGAGGTAGTTGCTGTCTAGAATGACTTGTATATTGATAGATGTGATGCTTCTTATCCGTATTTTATTTGTCGAAACTGACTCCATAAACCTGTGGTCATGTTTACTTAGTTAAGTTTCGCTTGGGGACAAGCGAGGTCTAACCTTGGGGGTAGTTGATACGTCCATTTTGCATCACTATTTTATATTGTAGTTTTCTAGTGGTGTCATGTGAACGTAGACTACATAATACTTCACCTTTATGGGCCTAGGAGGATGCATTGTGTATTTGGCTACTAATTATGGGGTTGCTGGAGCGACAGAAACCTAAACCTCCGTTAGGAAACCAATGCACGAGGGAGTGTAGGATCCTAGGGTTTTAAGGTTGTGGTTAGATTTAGCTTAATTACTTTCTTGTATTTTCGGATGTTTGCAAGAGGTTTAATCAAAAGTATGTATTAGTCCTAGTTGGGCGGTGCATTAGCATAGGTTCACCCACACAACACCTATCAAAACAATAAATATTAATCAATTGTATGAAACGAAAGCGCTTGACGAAATTCCCATGTGTCCTCGAGAATGTTTGGTAATCATAAGTAGAACAACTGGCTTGTCCTTTGCTCTCAAAAGGATTGGGCCACTCGCTGCAATTATATTTACTGTATTTTATTTACTCGCACTTTATTTATCAGCTATATCAAAAACCACCAAAAACCTGTTTGCTAGTCTTTACAGTGAATTCTCTATCCAACCTGCTTGTCAACACCTTCTGCTCCTCGTTGGGTTCGACATTCTTATTTATCGAAAGTACTATGATACACCCCCTATACTTGTGGGTTATCAAGACTATTTTCTGGCGCTGTTGCCGGGGAGCGAAGCGCTATTGGTAAGTGGAATTGGTAAGAGAAACTTTTACTGTGAGTGATGTTTTTATTCGTGTCTGCTTTTTCATTTCATTATGGAGAATCCTTTTGGTTCTCTGTCTAGGGGTACTACTACTGTTACTGCTAGGGTAGTAGGTGACCCGTTATCTGCTGAATTGGATCCTTCTAAAATACGTATGAAAATTGTTGGACGTGTTATGGATAACTGCTATTATGGAGATGGAACTGTCCATCCCGGTGATCATTTGCTCTTTATACATGAATTATGCGAGTTATTTAGGTGTGCATGTATTACAATGGATCAAGTTAAAAGTAATTTTTCTCTCTATCGCTGAAAGGTAGAGCTGCTGAATGGTTTAAAATGCTTAAGAATGGTGAATCTATTGAATGGGAGGAAATTGTACCTCTCTTTTATTCTAAATTTTATCCTCCAGTGAGATTCATAAAGACCGGAATCAAATATATAATTTCTGGCCTCATGATGGAGAGATTATTTCCCAAGCTTGGGGGAGAATGAAGTTATTAATGCTTAAATGTCCCATTCTTGAGCTCCCAAGTAATAATTTTATCAATAATTTTTATGCAAGGCTTTCTCTTCATGATAAGTATTTATTGGATGCTTCTTGTTCTGGATCATTCACACATATGAAGGAAGAAGCTAAATGGGATCTTCTTGACCGTATTCAAGAAAACACCGAAGGATGGGAGAATGACAAAGGTAGAAAGTCAGGTATAAATTATGATTATGAATGCATCAAAGCTTTTATGGGAACTGATGATTTCTATAATGTTAGTGTTGTTTGTGGTCTTGATTCTCAAATCTTTGTAAATTGTCTTAAAGCCTTTGCGTCCTATCTTGACATTCCTAAAAAGGAGTTGAGCAAGTACCATGCACCTTACAAAGATATTGTTCCTGTTAGGAATATAGAAGTGCATTCTCTTAATCCTGTCGTGCCTGGGCCTTATATTGAGAAAATGCCTTTCCCTCCTAAGGTAAAAGAACACTCTATTGTAGCTAGTTTGGTTAACAAGAGTATAAAGATATCTATTGAACCTGATGAACAAATAACTGTTGAGCCTACGGTAGCAATAGTAAGACCTTGTCTATGGAAATGTAGAGGATGCACATATTGTCTTCTGTGAGGATGCTTCTAATATTGTCTCGCATCCCAATAGACCTAAGAAAACTTGTGTTCATGTACTTTCTGTTAAGATTGGTGATCATTGCTATTATGGTTTGTGTGACATTGGTGGAAGTTCTAGTGCTATTCCTAATGAGCTCTATAAGGAAATTATGCATGAAATTGGTTCTTGTGAGCTTGAAGATATTGATGTGGTTATTCATCTTGCTAATAGAGAAACTGTTTTTCCGATTGGTATTGTTAGGGATGTGGAAGTTTATGTGGTAAAACTAAATATCCTATTGATTTTCTAGTGCTGGGCAAGGCTGCTAGTAAAACTTGTCCTATTAATTTTGGTAGACCTTTCTTGAACACTTGTGGTGATATTATAGATTGTAAGAAGGAGAAAATATTGACTAAATTTGATGGAAAATCTTATGAGTTTAATTTTTCCAAATTTGCTAGAGCTCCTTATGAATCTGAATTGCCTAATGAAAATTTTAGAGTTGAACAACTTGCCTCTATTGCTCTTGCTCCTAGCAATGGTTTGGAGAAATATATGGTGGACCATGAAAGTGAGGTATTTATGGAAGAGAGAAATGAGATTGACGATATTCTTCTTTGTCAACAAGTGATACTGAAACATAATTTACATGTGGAAGATTTAGGTACCACATTACCACCCAAGGAGGATCATGTTTTTGATTAAAAACCTTTGCCTGATGGTCTTAAATATGCTTATATTGATGGTAAGAAAATATATCCTGTTATTATTAGTTCTAAACTTTCAGGTGAAGAATAGTAAAGATTATTGGGAATATTGAAGAAACACCGTGGAGCTATTGGATATACTCTTGATGATTTGAAGGGGATTTCTCCCACTATATGTCAGCATGTTATTAATATTGAACCTAATGCAAAGCAAGTAGTTGAACATCAACGCCGTTTAATTACTAAGATGAAGGAAGTGGTAAGAAATGAGGTATTAAAACTCCTTGATTGTCGGATATAAGCCCATTAGGGGTATCTTCGGCATTGGCCTAAAAGCCGGATTACCAGGGTGGCCCATAGGTAATGAATCATAGTTCATTGTGCGGCCCAGTAAGCTGATGCGCAGGAAGCCGGATTCTAGAAGAACCCGGACCACGATCCAAAGTGGTGCGGCTTGGAAGAGAAGATGAATTCCTTACTTTCCAAATTAGATACTTTCCGTTGTCTTGTAGGTTTCCTTTCTGTAAGCCCTAATCTAGCTATCTATATAATGCCAGACGGAAGCAAGAATAGACAGAAGAGAATTAGCTGGAAGCCAATTCGCCGAGAAGTTAATCCTCGTCGAGTTAGCGAAACCATACTCACATTATACTTTGTATACTTTAGGCTCCATCCCTAATTTAGTGAGATTGCAGGAATAGGAACACCGCCTAGTTGCGTCGAACCGAACCTGGGTAAAACTCGGTGTTCTCGTTTGTCGTATCATGACGCCCCCCCCCCCCGCGCGCGGTTCTACCAGTAGGCTCATGACACCCCGCCTATGAACTCTACTATGATGTCTCAACAGTTGGCGCCCACCAAGGGGCCAGCGACGTTAGGAGTTACGTTTCGATCGGGAATACTTGTCGGAATCGGCACTACAATAACTGTCGGAAGCCTGAAATTCGACGGCGACGTCGGGTGTTTCCTCGACAACGGATCATACATGTCAGCACGGAATCACCTGGTAAGTGCCTGCGTTTTACCGATTGGATCTAAAAATATTTTTATTGGATTAACAGCAAAAGCAATGGGATTCTGTGGTGGAAGTAAATTTATCCCATCCGCCCTATACCCAATTGAGGAAAACTATGATACCTGATTCTGCTCGAATCGCCAAACAGTGCTGAATTTGCCGCCTCTTCGGACATGCCTGCAATCAGGTCTCACTTTATTGGCATGGTGCAGTCCGAGATCACGGACAACACAGAAGAAAGTAATCCCGTGGAAGAAAAAGAAAAGCATCATCCCACAGAACAAGTGGAAGATCCCACATCCGTCAATGAGACGACGAACTCGGAAGCCGACTCTGTATTAGCTGCTATAGAAGCAAGAATGGAGTCGGAACCCGGATCTGAAGACATAGACTCCGAAGAGGAAGATGAAGACACTTTCGAGAGAAAGGTTAAATCCTTGCAAGGGAGCTTCCATGAAGTACTTATGGTAAAACCGACTGAAAACTCGGATGCTGAAGGCGATGAAGATCCCAAAACACCTCCGCCAGATGAGGAAAAGGAGGTTGGTGAAGCTAGTCTAACTTACCCTGATGTCAGAGGAAGAACCTGGCAAGAAACCTCCTTCTTCCAAAAAGAAAAAGAAGATTGCCAAGAAACTCCAATACAAACTCCAGAAGAAAAAGATGGAAAAGTTTGCATATATTGCCAACCAAAACCTGGAACTAGGAGGAGGCAGCAGAGTCAAACCTGCGGAGAAGAAAAAGAATGAAATCCCCATTCCATAAATGTCAGAACATGATGAAATTGATCTGATACAAACCCCAATGGCTCGAGACGAGCTCCCGGAAGTGCTAGAAGCCAGGAGACAAGCTCTACAGCGGCAGCGGCAACATCTATTCCGTGCTCGAGAAAACCTCGTCAAAACCCAGGCTGACATTAAATTACAACATGAAGAAATAGAGGAATATGAGAGATGGAATCGATCTGGAAATAAACCTACACGGTTACTCGTAATTTCAAAGCCGGAAGAGCTGCCCGCAAGAAAGAGGTTTGAAAACCCTTCTTGGCAAAGGCAGGTTAACAGCGTCAATGCCAAGGGCAAGTTCATATACAAAACGGCAGCTGAAAACGCGGAAGCCGCGTTCGCCATCCTTAATGATGATTTGTACTCCAATGACGAAAAACTTTAGGGAGTGTATGCTTTCCTAGGAAAAGCATTGCAACAGCAACAACGAGGACATGCAAGATCAGGGAAGTTACATGATGACTCAGCCCTGTGCAAAACCGCCACATGCCGCTGGAGCACCTGAACCTGGCGAACGTGGAGATTCAGGCGATTCTAAGGAAAAGAAAAGTGATCCTAGGAAGGACAAGAAAATCCCGGATAACAAGGATGCAGCGTCCAGAACAGGATCCCATCTGCCGAAAGGCGAAAATAATCCCCGTGGTTACAAGGAACGGGAGGAACAAAACCGGAAAGACCGAAAAGTAATGCTGTAACATCCCAAGTATGAAAAATAGCCTTTAGAATGTTTTGCTCTCTGTTATTTTATGTTTTGCATCATGGCATCATGTTCATTGCATTTGTTTGTTTGTTTTCCATTTGTTTTTCTCTGTTTTGCTTTGTTTTCCAACTGTTTTCATTTGTTTTCCTTTGTTTTCTATTTGAATTTCAAACCAAATTTCAAACCTTTTGTTTCATATTTGTGATGTTACAATTTCCAAATGAATATTTCAAATCAAAACAATCATCTGTTTCCTTAAAAGTTGTGATTCCAAAACTGTTGTTTTGTTTCTATCAAAAATTCATTTAATATCAAACTCTTTTCAAATTCAATTAATTTTCCAAACAACACCCCTTTTTAACTTTATGAAAATTGCGAAACCAATCAAACTTTTGTTTCAAATCAATTTGAAGGTTCAACTATTTAAATTATTGCTTCCAATAATTCATTTAATAGCAAATTCACTTAATTCAAATTCCTTTTCAAATTCAATTAACTTTTCCAAAACAGCAACCATTTTGAACTTTATGAGAATTACCAAAACTTTTCCAATCAAATTGTTTCAAATAAGCTAAGGGGTTCACACTATTTAACTGGGTCTTTTAATAACTCATGTAATAGCAAATTTCATTCATTTCAAACAAATGGCAAATATCAAATAAATTCAATCTTTTGGAAAAATAAAAGTCGCACAATGTTGTTGTTAAAATCCAAACCAATATTCCCTAATTTTCCAAAACCCCCAAAATACCTTCCCTTCCTATTTCTATTCAGCAAAAAATAATAAGTGGAACAAAAAGAATAAAAAGAAGAGGAGAGGAGCACACCAGCCCCAGTCCAGCCCCCTTTGGCCCAATACCCCTTCGAGGTTGTCTTCAACCTCTGTACGGCCGATCATCCACGCAGCCACGTTGCATCAGAGGAGAAACAACGGTGCAGCAGCCTCCTTCCCTCCCTATAAACCTAACCGATGCCCTAGCCCTGCCCTACCTTTCTCCTTCTCCCTCCTTCTCTCTTCCCCCCGCCTCCAATCTCTCCCATCTCTCCTCTCCTCTGCAACTCACTGTACCTGTACACCACACCTGAACCACCGAAAATCCCCATGTTCTCCGGCGATCGCCGCCCTTCCGGGACTCCCTCCGGCCATGGCGATGGCGGAATGGAGCCTCCCCACCTCCAGCTCCCTCCTCCACCCCGCGGCTTGGGCCGGGACGGCCGAGGCGCCGCCGCCTGTCGCCGCCAAGCCGCGGCCAACCTCCCTGCTGCGCCACTGCTGCCGACGTACGCCTGCGTCACCTCGCCTCCGATCGCTCGAGGTGACTCCTCTCCCCTCGATCCCCTCCCCTCCTCCTCCTCTCACACGGCCACGCAGCCCGCAGCACCCCACGCCCCAAGGCCACGGCGATCACATCGCAGCAGCCATCCCTGCCTGCCTCTGTCTCTGTCGGGTACAGGAACACAGCGATCCATCTTGCAGTTCAGAAAAAATCCCGCGAAACTGCAGCTTAACCCCCAAGTCCTCGTACCCTGTCACGAAACTGAACCGCACCGCACTGGCTAGAACCCTTGTGCGCACTCCCCAGTCCAGGGTTCGATTCCCCCCCCCCCCCCCCCCCCCAGGCGAAAGCCACCCCCTTTAATTTTCTGTTTTTTTTTCTTTTCTGCCGAATTTCAGAAAGCCAGATCTGAACCATTAATTCTAAAATCCATAACAAATCCAATTTTGCTCCAAATTGAATGATTCAAAATCCTGTGGATTCATAATCTTGAGCCCTTTCTGTTAATGTCAAGTTTGCAATATGTTTCTGAACAAATTTTGCACTAAATAATTAATTACTGAAAATGCAATAAAAATTGGAAACTTTGGAATTTCATAACTTTAGTTCTGCTCATCCAATTTAAGCAAACTTGGGCTCTAAAATTTTTCTTAACAACTCTACACATTGTATTTTATTTGGAAACAATTGAATTAATTTTGAGCATGTTTCCCTGTTTACTAAAAGGGGCAGAATAAGAATGATTATGGAAAATTGCATAATAAATTCAATAATAACCCAAAAATTATGTTTAATAGCTCAAAATGTTGAGTGAAACATTTGCTACATGTTTCCAACCTTTTCAATGCAATTTTTTTTTACTGTTTTTGAATTTTAAATTGTGAAATATTTGAAAACTTGTTTAATTCACTTAATTTTGCAAAAATCATAACTTGGGCATAAAAATTCCAATTCAACAAACTAAATATGTTTTCCAATCAATTTTTCATGTACTTCCAACTATCAATTTTGTTTGCTGTTTTGAATAATTCAAATTGCTGAAAACAACTGTTTCTTAATTAATGCATTTTAAAATTGCCAAAACAATAAACTTGCTCATTAAATCCAATTTCAACAAATGAAATATGTTTTCCATGCAAAATTAAACCACCTTTTCAAATAAAAATTTGTTTCATGTTTTGAATAATTAAAATTGCTTAAATAATTTAAAACCTGTTTACATCATTTAAAATTGTCAAATTCATAACTTGGTCAAATTAATTTCTTTTGGGACATATAAAATATGTTTGCCAACCCTAAAAGTATAAACTTTTCAAATATGAATCTCACTTAATGTTTTGCACAAATAAAAATTCTAATAAATTCATAATTGAATTAAATTCATTTAAATCTTGTTTAACTTGTTTAATTCATAAGTAATTATTTCCAAATCCTTTTTCAGCAAGTGAAACATGTAATCCACCTAAAATGTTGTGTTCTTTTCAAATATGAACTTTGTTATCTGTTTTGACCAATTAAACTTGATGAAAACAACAAATGCTTGTGTGGAACCTTTAAGAAACCAAAATTTCATAACTTGATAAATAAAATTCCAAACTAGGTAAACTTTATTTCAAATTGTTTCTATTGTTGTTATTTTTCTGTTTTCCTCATCCATGCATCATGCTAATCCACTTCCACATGTTGGTTAGTTGTAAAACAATTATTCCAACCATAATTCATGGGATTTCCATAAGCAATCCAATTGCATATGGGTCCATTTAAACATGTTATCCTGTCAACTAGTTTATTTTGATGCATCAATTAAATGGTCACGCATCATCCCATGTTTGTGCACTATGCCATGTTATTGATTGTTTATCTCTCTTCGTTGTTTGTTTGCTTCTTCTTGGATATACGACGACGTTGAGACCGACGATACTTACGACACCCCTTCTAAGGAGTTAGCTCAGTACCAGGCTACTGGGTTTGCAGGCAAGTATTCACTCACATGAACCATTGTGTTCCTTTCAACATTGGTTACCGACTTTCCGTTGTCTATTCTGCTAGCCCTATGAATAGTTGTTTCTGTTACGAACCTATCACATGTTTCCTTTAAACCCTGATATTGCCTCACCTCCATACCTATAACCCTTTGCTTGTGGCCCGTGTCTTACTAGCATGCTTAGGGTTGTTTTGGCTCGAGTTTGTTACCCGTTACTTTCTGTTACTATTTCTATTATGTTCTGGGCTCGAGGTTTAATCAATCAACCTGTTAATATGTGGATAATAATAATTTGATGATAAGGCACCGGCAGGAGGCCCTGCGTGGTTTTGAGGCCTGCTAGTGTCGACCCTAATTAGGAAAAGGGTCTTGTCTACTGATCCATGATGAGCGCACTAACCGCATGTGGGAAGCGTGTATGGGCGCCCCCCTCAATTTGATTCGATTCGCATCTCGTCCAAATCGCCTCATTTAGTTCAGGTGTTCCATTTGCCGCATGCATGTTTTTGCGAGCCCAGGCCAGGGTGAAACATTTTGTAGTCGGCATTTAGGGAGACACGTTCTTAGAGTGCTAGGGTCCCCATTCTTCGTGGGGCTCGATTAGCCGTGCGCTCACTGCACGGGGTTCTTTGGGCTTGAATGCGGAGAAGAGTTGAGTTGTGTTGAGTGCCCCGCTTGGTGGGAAAGGCCTTCCCATCTGGCGGGTTATTCTTACGTGTACGACCAAATTGGTGCACCCTGCAGGTAAAACTTCTCGAGAAGCCATGTTTTCCGCGGTTTATGGACTACTTGGTGAAAGTACAGGCTAACAGTACTCAGGACAACTTAAACCTAATGATTAACAATCTGACTAGTAATAGCTTAATGACACACAATCTGAACCCTCACTAATCCAACTGTGTGAGTTATCCTCGGATCGCTTTCTTTGGATAAGGGGCGAGATCCAGGATGGGTTTTGTTTGAGATTAGTTGATGGTTGGTTACGATACGCTATCTTATCTCCTTTCTGTTAGCCGGAAGTTGTAGTATGTTCTGTAGTTGGTTGAGCAGCCAGTTGCAGCATCCTTTATATCCCCTTCCTTCCGTTGAACCCAAAGCATCTGTGCTTGGTGTTGACGGGTTTACACTTTGGTGAATGTGAGTCTTGCTTGCCAAGTATGTTTATGTACTGGCCCCTTTGGGGCTGTGGTTTCCGCAGACTATGTTTCAGAGGACATGTGGCTACTACGTGAAGTATGACGAGACTGCTGACGAGTAGATAGCGGACCCGGGCAGGATCCGAGACTTCGTGGATGGGCTCCGTCTGTTCGTTTCCCGGCCTCTAGGCCTATTTGGATCTTGTCTGTACTCAGACATGTTGAATGCATCCGCTGTGATGTAATGAGAATTGTTGGGACATGTGTCCTCAGGATGATTGTATTTGCTCTCTGCTCTAATGAGAGCCATTTGCAACTTATTTCCATCTTTGTGTCGTAGAGATCTGTTGTGATATCACTTGTTCAAATGCCGTTGACGTACCATGTGTGTATGTTTTTGAAGTACGTCAACGGAAGTATCTGGATTTCTACAGATGGTTTGCGCAGACGATGAACAGTAAGAGAATGGTTGTCACACGTTTACGTGTTGGCCTGCTCATATTGAGATGCGGGTGCCGGTATGCCCCGTAAGCCATTTATCTACTGTTTAACGGACTGTGAGTATCCCCTAGAAGTCCGGGTTGCGACAAATGGAATCAAGCCTGTCTGCCTGTAGGATCCCTTTATACTGGTCGCAGTTGAGTCTAGAAAACTATTTTGTAGCTATATAGGAAAAATGAAACGTGAGAGTAGGAATTCTGCATTTATTTCTTTCCCCACCCACCCTCCCTTTTTCTGGTAAGGAAGTGCAACGTTGTTTTCCCTTCTCATCAAAACTTTCAAGTTAGGATTTCACGTATTCTGGTTTCTCTAGGATGGTTATATCTACTAGACCATAGGAATGGAGGTGGTTGTGACATGATTTATCATGTTGCCTACTCACGATTGAGAACGGAGGCGTGTAAGCCTCGGAAGCAGATCCTCTATTCCTTAAGCAGTAAGATATTGATCCTTTAGAAGCCGGATGGGTTTTCCGTAGTACTCAGGAGTGTTTTGTTCTCGTTTTCCCGATCTTGCTTCGATATCCTGTTCTTCTCAACATCCTTTTCGAACGTTGAAACCTTGTTGTTGCTTCTCACTTCAGTTATTCTACCAGCGTCTAATCAATAACTTTGTTCCACCCTCTTGGCCAGATAGTCTATTTCCCAAATGAATCAAGTTCTATTCAGCTATACACCCTCAATACAAAACCTCTACCTTTACTCGAAAATGTTCCGGTGGTTTCCGAATTCCCTGACGTCTTTCCAGAAGAGTTGCCAGGAATGCCTATCGTCTTGAACTTCCAGAAAAACTATCCAAGGTGCACGATGAGTTTCACGTGACACAGCTCAAGAGGATATTCGCAAGAAGTATCCGGACCTTTTCTTTTCTCAGTAGGAATCTCGGGGCGCGATTCCTTCAAGGGGGGCGTTTTGTAACATCCCAAGTATGAAAAATAGCCTTTAGAATGTTTTGCTCTCTGTTATTTTATGTTTTGCATCATGGCATCATGTTCATTGCATTTGTTTTGTTTGTTTTCCATTTGTTTTTCTCTGTTTTGCTTTGTTTTCCAACTGTTTTAATTTGTTTTCCTTTGTTTTCTATTTGAATTTCAACCAAATTTCAAACCTTTTGTTTCATACTTGTGATGTTTCAATTTCCAAATGAATATTTCAAATCAAAACAATCATCTGTTTCCTTAAAAGTTGTGATTCCAAAACTGTTGTTTTGTTTCTATCAAAAATTCATTTAATATCAAACTCTTTTCAAATTCAATTAATTTTCCAAACAACACCCCTTTTGAACTTTATGAAAATTGCAAAACCAATCAAACTTTTGTTTCAAATCAATTTGAAGGTTCAACTATTTAAATTATTGCTTCCAATAATTCATTTAATAGCAAATTCACTTAATTCAAATTCCTTTTCAAATTCAATTAACTTTTCCAAAACAGCAACCATTTTGAACTTTATGAGAATTACCAAAACTTTTCCAATCAAATTGTTTCAAATAAGCTAAGGGGTTCACACTATTTAACTGGGTCTTTTAATAACTCATGTAATAGCAAATTTCATTCATTTTCAAACAAATGGCAAATATCAAATAAATTCAATCTTTTGGAAAAATAAAAGTCGCACAATGTTGTTGTAACCCTAAATAATCAATAACCAAATTTCCCTAATTTTCCTAAACCCCAAAATACCCTTTTCCCTATTTCTATTCAGCCAAAAAAATAATAAGTGGAACAAAAGAATAAAAAGAAGAGAGGAGAGAGGAGCACACCAGGCCCAGCCCATCCCTCTTTGGCCCAATACCCCTTCGAGGTTGTCTTCAACCTTTGTACGGCCGATCATCCACGCAGCCACGTTGCATCAGAGGAGAAACAACGGTGCAGCAGCCTCCTTCCCTCCCTATAAACCTAACCGATGCCCTAGCCCTGCCCTACCTTTCTCCTTCTCCCTCCTTATCTCTTCCCCCCGCCTCCAATCTCACCCATCTCTCCTCTCTGCAACTCACTGTACCTGTACACCACACCTGAACCACCGAAAATCCCCTCTGTTCTCCGGCGATCGCCGCCCTTCCGGGACTCCCTCCGGCCATGGCGATGGCGGGAATGGAACCTCCCCACCTCCAGCTCCCTCCTCCACCCCGCGGCTTGGGCCGGGACGGCCCGAGGCGTCGCCGCCAAGCCGCGGCCAACCTCTCTGCTGCGCCACTGCTGCCCCGACGTACGCCTGCGTCACCTCGCCTCCGATCGCTCAAGGTGACTCCTCTCCCCTCGTTCCCCTCTCCTCCACTCTCTCACGGCCACGCAGCCCGCAGCTCCCCACGCCCAAGGCCACGGCGAGCACATCGCAGCAGCCATCGCTGCCTGCCTCTGTCTCTGTCGGGTACAGGAACACAGCGATCCATCTTGCAGTTCAGAAAAAATCCCGCGAAACTGCAGCTTAACCCCCCTACTCCTCCTACCCTGTCACGAAACTGAACCGCACCCCACTGGCTAGAACCCTTGTGCGCACTCCCCAGGTCCAGGGTTCGATTTCCCCCCTAGGCAGAAAGCCACCCCTTTTATTTTCTGTTTTTTTTCTTTTCTGCCCGAATTTCAGAAAGCCAGATCTGAACCATTAATTCTAAAATCCATAACAAATCCAATTTTGCTCCAAATTGAATGATTCAAAATCCTGTGGATTCATAATCTTGAGCCCTTTCTGTTAATGTCAAGTTTGCAATATGTTTCTGTAACAAATTTTGCACTAAATAATTAATTACTGAAAATGCAATAAAAATTGGAAACTTTGGAATTTCATAACTTTAGTTCTGCTCATCCAATTTAAGCAAACTTGGGCTCTAAAAATTTGTCTTAACAAACTCTACACATTGGTATTTTATTTGGACACAATTGAATTAATTTTGAGCATGTTTCCCTCTGTTTACTAAAAGGGGCAGAATAAGAATGATTATGGAAAATTGCATAATAAATTCAATAATAACCCAAAAATTATGTTTAATAGCTCAAAATGTTCAGTGAAAAATTTGCTACATGTTTCCAACCTTTTCAATGCAATTTTTTTTTACTGTTTTGAATATTTTAAATTGGTGAAATATTTGAAAACTTGTTTAATTCACTTAATTTTGCAAAAATCATAACTTGGGCATAAAAATTCCAAATTCAACAAACTAAATATGTTTTCCAATCAAATTTTCATGTAATTTCCAACTATCAATTTTGTTTGCTGTTTTGAATAATTTAAATTGCTGAAAACAACTGTTTCTTAATTAATGCATTTAAAATTGCCAAAATAATAACTTGCTCATTTTAAATCCAATTTCAACAAATGAAATATGTTTTCCATGCAAAATTAAACCACCTTTTCAAATATTAAATTTGTTTCATGTTTTGAATAATTAAAATTGCTTAAATAATTTAAACCTTGTTTACATCATTTAAAATTGTTAAATTCATAACTTGGTCAAATTAATTTCTTTTGGGACATATAAAATATGTTTTCCAACCCTAAAAGTATAAACTTTTCAAATATGAATCTCACTTAATGTTTTGCACAAAAAAAAATTCAAAAAAATTCATAATTGAATTAAATTCATTTAAATATTATTTAACTTGTTTAATTCATAAGTAATTATTTCCAAATCCTTTTTCAGCAAGTGAAACATGTAATCCACCTAAAATGTTGTGTTCTTTTCAAATATGAACTTTGTTATCTGTTTTGACCAATTAAACTTGATGAAACAACAAATGCTTGTGTGGCACCTTTAAGAAACCAAAATTTCATAACTTGATAAATAAAATTCCAAACTAGGTAACTTATTTCAAATTGTTTCTATTGTTGTTATTTTGCTGTTTTCCTCATCCATGCATCATGCTAATCCACTTCCACATGTTGGTTAGTTGTAAAACAATTAATTCCAACCATAATTCATGGGCTTTCCATAAGCAATCCAATTGCATATGGGTCCATTTAAACATGTTATCCTGTCAACTAGTTTATTTTGATGCATCAATTAAATGGTCATGCACCATCCCATGTTTGTGCACTATGCCATGTTATTGATTGTTTATCTCTCTGCGTTGTTTGTTTGCTTCTGCTCGGATATACAACGACGTTGAGACCGACGATACTTACGACACCCCTTCTAAGAGTTAGCTCAGTACCAGGCTACTGGGTTTTGCAGGCAAGTATTCACTCACAAGAACCATTGTGTTCCTTTCAACATTGGTTACCGATACTTTCCGTTGTCTATTCTGCTAGCCCTATGAATAGTTGTTTCTGTACGAACCTATCACAAGTTATCCTTTAACCCAGATATTGCCTCACCTCCATACCTATAACCCTTTTGCTTGTTGCCCTGTCTTACTAGCATGCTTAGGGTTGTTTGGCTCGAGTCTGTTACCCGTTACTTTCTGTTACTATTTCTATATGTTCTCGGGCTCGAGGTTTAATCAATCAACCTGATTAATATTGTGGATAATAATAATTTGATGATAAGGCACCGGCAGGAGGCCCTGTGTGGTTTTGAGGCCTGCTAGTGTCGACCCTAATTAGAAAAGGGTCTTGTCTACTGATCCATATGAGCGCACTAACCGCATGTGGGAAGCGTGTATGGGCGCCCCTCAATTTGATTCGATTCGCATCTCGTCCAAATCGCCTCATTTAGTTCGGGTGTTCCATTTGCCGCATGCATGTTTTTGCGAGCCCAGGCCAGGGTGGAAACTTTTGTAGTCGGCATTTAGGGAGACACGTCCTTAGAGTGCTATGAGGGTCCCCTTTTCTTCGTGGGGCTCGATTGCCGTGCGCTCACTGCACGGGGTTCTTTGGGCTTGATGCGGAGAAGAGTTGAGTTGTGTTGAGTGCCCCGCTTGGTGGGAAAGGCCTTCCCAGGCGGGTTTATTCTTACGTGTACGGCCAAATTGGTAGCACCCCCTGCAGGGTAAATCTTCTCGAGAAGCCGGTGTTTTCCGCGGTTATGGACTACTTGGTGAAAGTACTGGCTAACAAGTACTCAGGACAACTAAACCTAATGATTAACAATCTGACAAGTAATAGGCTTAATGACACACAATCTGAACCCTCACTAATCCAACTGTGTGAGTTATCCTCGGATCACTTCTTTGGATAAGGGGCGAGATCCAGGATGGGTTTTGTTGAGATTAGTTGAAAGGTTGGTTACGATACGCTATCTTATCTCCTTTCTGTTAGCCGGAAGTTGTAGTATGTTCTGTAGTTGGTTAGAGCAGCCAGTTGCAGCATCCTTTATATCCCCTTCCTTCCGTTGAACCCAAAGCATCTGTGCTTGGTGTTGACGGGTTACACTTTGGTGAATTGTGAGCTTGCTTGCCAGTACGTTTAGTACTGTCCCCCTTTGGGGCTGTGGTTTCCGCAGACTACGTTTCCGAGGATATACATGGTGGCTACTAGTGAAGTATGGCGAGACTGCTCACGAGTATAGCGGACCCGGGCAGGATCCGAGAGACTTCGTGGATGGCTCCGTCTGTTCGTTCGGCTCTTAGGCCTATTTGGATCTTGTCTGTACTCAGACAGTTGAATGCTTCCGCTGTGATGTAATGATGAATTGTTGGGACATGTGTCCCTGGATGATTGTATTGCTAACTCTGCTCTAAGAGAGCCATTTGCAACTTATTTCCATCTTTTGTGTCGTAGAGATCTGTTGTGATATCACTTGTTCAAATGCCGTTGACGTACCATGTGTGTATGTTTTTGAAGTACGTCAACGGAAGTATCTAGAATTCTACGGGATGGTTTGCGCAGACGATGAATAGTAAGAGAATGGTTGTCACACGTTACGTGTTGGCCTGCTATATTGAGATGCGGGTGCCGGTATGCCCCTTAAGCCATTTATCTACTGTTTAACGGACTGTGAGTATCCCCTAGAAGTCCGGTGCGACAAATGGTATCAGAGCCTGTCTGCCTGTAGGATCCTTTTACTGGTCGCAGTTGAGTCTAGAAACTATTTGTAGCTATAGGAAAAATGAAACGTGAGAGTAGGAATTCTGCCATTTTAATTTCTTTCCCACCACCCTCCCTTTTTCTGGTAAGGAAGTGCAACGTTGTTTTCCCCTTCTCATCAAAACTTTCAAGTTAGGATTTCACGTATTCTGGTTTCTCTAGGATGTATATCTACTAGACCATAGGAAATGGAGTGGTTGTGACATGATTTACATGTTGCTACTCACGATTGAGAACGGAGGCGTGTAAGCCCCGGAAGCAGATCCTCTATTCCTTAAGCAGTAGATATTGGTCCTTTAGAAGCCCGGATGGGTTTTCCGTAGTACCTCGGGAGTGTTTTGTTCTCGTTTTCCCGATGTTGCTTCGATATCCTGTTCTTCTCAACATCCTTTTCGAACGTTGAAACCTTGTTGTTGCTTCTCACTTCAGTTATTCTACCGGCGTCCAATCAATAACTCTGTTCCACCCTCTTGGCCAGATAGTCTATTTCCCAAATGAATCAAGTTCTATTCAGCTATACACCCTCAATACAAAACCTCTACCTTTACTCGAAAATGTTCCGGTGGTTTCCAAATTCCCTGACGTCTTTCCAGAAGAGTTGCCCAGGGAATGCCTATCGTCTTGAACTTCCAGAAAAACTATCCAAGGTGCACGATGAGTTTCACGTGACACAGCTCAAGAGGATCTTCGCAAGAAGTATCCGGACCTTTTCTTTTCTCAGTAGGAATCTCGGGGCGCGATTCCTTCAAGGGGGGCGTTTTGTAACATCCCAAGTATGAAAAATAGCCTTTAGAATGTTTTGCTCTCTGTTATTTTATGTTTTGCATCATGGCATCATGTTCATTGCATTTGTTTTGTTTGTTTTCCATTTGTTTTTCTCTGTTTTGCTTTGTTTTCCAACTGTTTTCATTTGTTTTCCTTTGTTTTATATTTGAATTTCAAACCAAATTTCAAACCTTTTGTTTCATACTTGTGATGTTACAATTTCCAAATGAATATTTCAAATCAAAACAATCATCTGTTTCCTTAAAAGTTGTGATTCCAAAACTGTTGTTTTGTTTCTATCAAAAATTCATTTAATATCAAACTCTTTTCAAATCCAATTAATTTTCCAAACAACACCCCTTTTGAACTTTATGAAAATTGCAAAACCAATCAAACTTTTGTTTCAAATCAATTTGAAGGTTCAACTATTTAAATTATTGCTTCCAATAACTCATTTAATAGCAAATTCACTTAATTCAAATTCCTTTTCAAATTCAATTAACTTTTCCAAAACAGCAACCATTTTGAACTTTATGAGAATTACCAACACTTTTCCAATCAAATTGTTTCAAATAAGCTAAGGGGTTCACACTATTTAACTGGGTCTTTTAATAACTCATGTAATAGCAAATTTCATTCATTTTCAAACAAATGGCAAATATCAAATAAATTCAATCTTTTGGAAAAATAAAAGTCGCACAATGTTGTTGTAACCCTAAATAATCTATAACCAAATTTCCCTAATTTTCCTAAACCCCAAAACATACCTTTCCCTTCCTATTTCTATTCAGCAAAAAAATAATAAGTGGAACAAAAAGAATAAAAAGAAGAGAGGAGAGAGGAGCACACCAGGCCCAGCCCATCCCCCTTTGGCCCAATACCCCTTCGAGGTTGTCTTCAACCTCTGTACGGCCGATCATCCACGCAACCATGTTGCATCAGAGGAGAAACAACGGTGCAGCAGCCTCCTTCCCTCCCTATAAACCTAATCGATGCCCTAGCCCTGCCCTACCTTTCTCCTTCTCCCTCCTTCTCTCTTCCCCCTGCCTCCAATCTCTCCCATCTCTCCTCTCTCTGCAACTCACTGTACCTATACACCACACCTGAACCACCAAAAATCTCCTCTGTTCTCCGGCGATCGCCGCCCTTCCGGGACTCCCTCCGGCCATGGCGATGGCGGGAATGGAGCCTCCCCACCTCCAGCTCCCTCCTCCACCCCGCGGCTTGGGCCGGGACGGCCCGAGGCGCCGCCGCCGTCGCCGCCAAGCCGCGACCAACCTCCCTGCTGCGCCACTGCTGCCCCGACGTACGCCTGCGTCACCTCGCCTCCGATCGCTCGAGGTGACTCCTCTCCCCTCGATCCCCTCCCCTCCTCCCTCTCACACGGCCACGCAGCCCGCAGCACCCCACGCCCAAGGCCACGGCGAGCACATCACAGCAGCCATCGCTGCCTGCCTCTGTCTCTGTCGGGTACAGGAACACAGCGATCCATCTTGCAGTTCAGAAAAAATCCCGCGAAACGGCAGCTTAACCCCCCTACTCCTCCTACCCTGTCATGAAACTGAACCGCACCCCACTGGCTAGAACCCTTGTGCGCACTCCCCAGGTCCAGGGTTCGATTTCCCTCCCAGGCAGAAAGCCACCCCTTTTTTTCTGTTTTTTTTTTCTTTTCTGCCCGAATTTCAGAAAGCCAGATCTGAACCAATAATTCTAAAATCCATAACAAATCCAATTTTGCTCCAAATTGAATGATTCAAAATCCTGTGGATTCATAATCTTGAGCCCTTTCTGTTAATGTCAAGTTTGCAATATGTTTCTGTAACAATTTTTGCACTAAATAATTAATTACTGAAAATGCAATAAAAATTGGAAACTTTGGAATTTCATAACTTTAGTTCTGCTCATCCAATTTAAGCAAACTTGGGCTCTAAAAACTTTTCTTAACAAACTCTACACATTGGTATTTTATTTGGACACAATTGAATTAATTTTGAGCATGTTTCCCTCTGTTTACTAAAAGGGGCAGAATAAGAATGATTATGGAAAATTGCATAATAAATTCAATAATAACCCAAAAATTATGTTTAATAGCTCAAAATGTTCAGTGAAACATTTGCTACATGTTTCCAACCTTTTCAATGCAATTTTTTTTACTGTTTTGAATATTTTAAATTGGTGAAATATTTGAAAACTTGTTTAATTCACTTAATTTTGCAAAAATCATAACTTGGGCATAAAAATTCCAAATTCAACAAACTAAATATGTTTTCCAATCAATTTTTCATGTACTTTACAACTATCAATTTTGTTTTCTGTTTTGAATAATTTAAATTGCTGAAAACAACTGTTTCTTAATTAATGCATTTAAAATTGCCAAAATAATAACTTGCTCATTTTAAATCCAATTTCAACAAATGAAATATGTTTTCCATGCAAAATTAAACCACCTTTTCAAATATAAAATTTGTTTCATGTTTTGAATAACTAAAATTGCTTAAATAATTTAAACCTTGTTTACATCATTTAAAATTGTTAAATTCATAACTTGGTCAAATTAATTTCTTTTGGGACATATAAAATATGTTTTCCAACCCTAAAAGTATAACTTTTCAAATATGAATCTCACTTAATGTTTTGCACAAATAAAAATTCAAATAAATTCATAATTTAATTAAATTCATTTAAATCTTGTTTAACTTGTTTAATTCATAAGTAATTATTTCCAAATCCACCTAAAATGTTGTGTTATTTTCAAATATGAACTTTGTTATCTGTTTTGACCAATTAAACTTGATGAAAACAACAAATGCTTGTGTGGCACCTTTAAGAAACCAAAATTTCATAACTTGATAAATAAAATTCCAAACTAGGTAAACTTTATTTCAAATTGTTTCTATTGTTGTTATTTTGCTGTTTTCCTCATCCATGCATCATGCTAATCCACTTCCACATGTTGGTTAGTTGTAAAACAATTATTCCAACCATAATTCATGGGCTTTCCATAAGCAATCCAATTGCATATGGGTCCATTTAAACATGTTATCCTGTCAACTAGTTTATTTTGTTGCATCAATTAAATGGTCATGCATCATCCCATGTTTGTGCACTATGCCATGTTATTGATTGTTTATCTCTCTGTGTTGTTTGTTTGCTTCTGCTCGGATATACGACGACGTTGAGACCGACGATACTTACGACACCCCTTCTAATGAGTTACCTCAGTACCAGGCTACTGGGTTTGCAGGCAAGTATTCACTCACATGAACCATTGTGTTCCTTTCAACATTGGTTACCGATACTTTCCGTTGTCTATTTTGCTAGCCCTATGAATAGTTGTTTCTGTTACGAACCTATCACATGTTATCCTTTAACCCTGATATTGCCTCACCTCCATACCTATAACCCTTTTGCTTGTTGCCCGTGTCTTACTAGCATGCTTAGGGTTGTTTGGCTCGAGTCTGTTACCCGTTACTTTCTGTTACTATTTCTATTATGTTCTGGGGCTCGAGGTTTAATCAATCAACCTGTTAATATTGTGGATAATAATAATTTGATGATAAGGCACCGGCAGGAGGCCCTGCGTGGTTTTGAGGCCTGCTAGTGTCGACCCTAATTAGGAAAAGGGTCTTGTCTACTGATCCATGATGAGCGCAGTAACCGCATGTGGGAAGCGTGTATGGGCGCCCCCCTCAATTTGATTCGATTCGCATCTCGTCCAAATCGCCTCATTTAGTTCGGGTGTTCCATTTGCCGCATGCATGTTTTTGCGAGCCCAGGCCAGGGTGGAAACTTTTGTAGTCGGCATTTAGGGAGACACGTTCTTAGAGTGCTATGAGGGTCCCCTTTTCTTCGTGGGGCTCGATTAGCCGTGCGCTCACTGCACGGGGTTCTTTGGGCTTGATGCGGAGAAGAGTTGAGTTGTGTTGAGTGCCCCGCTTGGTGGGAAAGGCCTTCCCATCTGGCGGGTTATTCTTACATGTACGGCCAAATTGGTGCACCCCTGCAGGGTAAATCTTCTCGAGAAGCCGTGTTTTCCGCGGTTATGGACTACTTGGTGAAAGTACTGGCTAACAAGTACTCAGGACAACTTAAACCTAATGATTAACAATCTGACTAGTAATAGGCTTAATGACACACAATCTGAACCCTCACTAATCCAACTGTGTGAGTTATCCTCGGATCGCTTCTTTGGATAAGGGGCGAGATCCAGGATGGGTTTGTTTGAGATTAGTTCATAGGTTGGTTACGATACGCTATCTTATCTCCTTTCTGTTAGCCGGAAGTTGTAGTATGTTCTGTAGTTGGTTAGAGCAGCCAGTTGCAGCATCCTTTATATCCCCTTCCTTCCGTTGAACCCAAAGAATCTGTGCTTGGTGTTGACGGGTTACACTTTGGTGAATTGTGAGTCTTGCTTGCCAGTACGTTTATGTACTGACCCCTTTGGGGCTGTGGTTTCCGCAGACTAAGTTTCCGAGGATCTACATGGTGACTACTACGTGAAGTATGACGAGACTGCTGACGAGTAGATAGCGGACCCGGGCAGGATCCGAGACTTCGTGGATGGGCTCCGTCTGTTCGTTTCCGGCCTCTTAGGCCTATTTGGATCTTGTCTGTACTCAGACATGTTGAATGCTTCCGCTGTGATGTAATGATGAATTGTTGGGACATGTGTCCTCTGGATGATTGTATTTTCTATCTCTGCTCTAATGAGAGCCATTTGCAACTTATTTCCATCTTTTGTGTCGTAGAGATCTGTTGTGATATCACTTGTTCAAATGCCGTTGACGTACCATGTGTGTATGTTTTGAAGTACGTCAACGGAAGTATCTGGATTTCTACGGGATGGTTTGCGCAGACGATGAATAGTAAGAGAATGGTTGTCACACGTTTACGTGTTGGCCTGCTCATATTGAGATGCGGGTGCCGGTATGCCCCGTAAGCCATTTATCTACTGTTTAACGGACTGTGAGTATCCCCTAGAAGTCCGGGTGCGACAAATGCCGCCTCTGTCGTGGTGGTGTCACGGCAGATGCCATGGGATGGCTAAAGATGTGGGGACGATGGACGCTGGAGGTGTCCGGGGAGGGATCACGCGACGAGTAGCCGCGTGAGGTAAGATCCACACAACACAAACAACACGATGTACCCAGGTTCAGGGCCCTCGTGAGGAGGTAAAACCCCTACTCCTGCCTTTCTCTATGTATTAGGATGTCTTTCCGAGTAGCCACAATACAAATGATATCGCTACCGAGTAGCCTCTCTCTCTTCTCCGAGTAGAGCTAGGTCAAGAACTTAGGGTTTCTAGGGTTCACTATGAGCCTGTGTGTACGTATGGGAGCATGGAATGAGATCGTGCCTCGCGCAGGAGGCGGCGGGGCACCTTATATACACGGTGCCCAGCCGGATACGTCCAAATCTAAACAAGTGTCGACATAGTGTACACACCGTCCTTTCTCCG
Organism: Alopecurus myosuroides; assembly: GCA_028641055.1. Classification (NCBI taxonomy): domain Eukaryota; kingdom Viridiplantae; phylum Streptophyta; class Magnoliopsida; order Poales; family Poaceae; genus Alopecurus; species Alopecurus myosuroides. The sequence goes on along the minus strand of CM054057.1, from coordinate 703,757,651 downwards.
AGTACCCGCTGACAGCTTTGGTTCCTAACCTTGGCTGCTTCTGTAAAGTCGTTGGGCAAAACTAGGGGACAGACTGGTATCACTACCTAGGCACAGAGTAGGCCCCCTTATCCTGCCACGGCCTGCTTCCATGCTGTCACTGTCAGGCAGGCCGTCCCCACGTGAACAGTAGTTCGAATGCTGCCAAGTACGGACCCAGGATACGCGGGATCCTGTGTCAGAACGGCTCCTTTGACTTTCTGCCCGAGTAGGTTCCCGCCAATTCTACTCGGGCCATCTCTTCTACTCGTACGGAGATAACTTGATTGATTCCTTCTTCTAGTCTTCCTTCTGTACGACCGAGTAGCACTCGACCGGGTAGCCAGCTGCCGGGTAGAACGCTACTCGGGAAAACTTCTATTCTGACTCTTGCCTTTATCATACGCCTTTACCCTACTCGGGGGTAACCCCCCGACACTAGTCCCCGAAGCTGGTAGAATCTTGTGAACTTGTTCACTAGGCTCTGCCAGCTTAAAACCAATCTTCGCCGTATAGCCCTTGAATCACCATCAGGAAGCCGATTAGAACCTCCGAGTAGCTCTCTGAAAAGCACCTTGAGTTTCTTCCTTTCCGAGTAGCAGTTGCTTTCTACTCTGCTTCCGAGTAAAAAGACTTAGAAAATTCGCAAACTGAGCCTCTGCAGCGCAGAGCAACATCCAGCCCTTCACGCAGGCACTGCCCACGTGTCAAGCATCCACGACCTCGTCGTTTGGTTGCCCAGGACACGACGCCACGCGTCCAGTTTTCACGCTGTGGGCCCACCGGCCGTCATGTCCCATCACGCGCAATTACTGGCCACGATCTGATGGTGGGATCAAATGCGGCCGTTACGCGCGCAGCCCGCGATTGTGTGCGTTTCTAGCCGGCCACAGGACCCACCACACGCCACAGTCGATCCCACTTCCGCGGTGGTAACGGTAATCTCGCGAGGGAGATATAAATACCCCGCGGTAACTTCCTTTCCCCTTCCCTGCACTTTTCCTCTTCTGCCTCTCTTGTTCTTCTTCGCCACCGAGCCCTCCGCCGCCGCGCAAGCTTCCGCGCCGCCGCGGACTCACTCCACCGAGCAACTCCATTCGAAATCATCCACTCCTCCCACTCGCAACGATGGCCAAGGCTAGCTGGGCGGGTTCCTCCGTCACCAAGGCCAATCTCGCCTGGCTCGTGACCAGCAGAAGGGTTCCCCCGGCGTGGAGTGCCGGGCCCGACGACGAGGTTGTGCCAGCTCCACGGGACGGCGAGCGGGTGGTCTTCATGTCGCACTTCGAGCGCGGCTTTGGACTGCCCGCCTCCGACTTCCTGCGCAAGTTCCTCGATCACTTCGGGCTGCAGATGCATCATCTGCCGCCCAACGCGGTCGTCTTCCTCGCCTACCATGCCGTGGTCTGCGAGGCTTTCCTCGGCATCAAGCCCACGACTGATACATGGCTCAGGTATTTTAATCTTCGCCAACAGACAGTCGGGAAGAAAGACGCCGCAGGCATCGGCCGCGCCACCGACACGGGCTGTGCCATGATGGTGCAGCGGACCGGGACGAATCATCCCCGCATCCAGGGGCTGGATTCCTGCCGAATGTGGCAGCAGACGTTCTTCTATGTCAAGAATGTCCCCGCCACGGAAGGGGGTGCGGTTGATGATCGAATCAACCTGCCCGCTTGGAGGAATCGTGCTCCACTCGGGTCGAACTGGAAGGAGAAGCCCACCATCGACGAAATCGCCATCGAGATAGAAGATAGACTCGGCGAGCTGAAGAAACTGGGCCTCAAGAACGACGACCCGGTGGTGTGCTGGATCAAGCGCCGAGTGCTCCCTCTGCAGGAGCGCTGCCATCTCATGTGTTACATGGGAGGCCCCCGCGACTGCACCAGGACCACCACCATCGAAATCGACGACGTCGACGTTGCCTATCATGCCAAGAACATTCTGAAGACAAGCCTTAGCGAGAAGTGGCGGTATGGTTTCGTCCCGTACAGCCGCACGCAACCGATTGCCCGGGTACGCTGTTCCTACTCTGTTTTCGCCTCTGCTTCCCGAGTAGATAACTTCCCTTTCGCGCTTAGGCTTAGTATGCTTTGTGTTTGCACGCCTATCCGGGTAGAACACTTAGAAAACTGCATAGGCTTAGTGTGCTTTGTGTCTGCACGCCTATCCGAGTAGAATACTTAGAAAACTGCATAGGCTTAGTGTGCTTTGTGTTTGCACGCCTATCCGATTAGAGTTCCATCTTGATACTCGGTTGACTTATGATCCTTCTCTGTCTTTCAGACTCTTACTCGACAGTTGATTGAGAGTCGCGAAGTTTTTGAGGACAACTGGTCCGACGATCGCGAGGAGGATGACATGCTGCCTTCTGATGACGCGGAACAGAGCAGCCCCGTTCCTGACAAGCGCGATGCTCTCCGCACTTGGTCGGATGAAGGCTCTCACGGTATTGTTATTTTCATCTTCCTTCTTGCATTGCTTCTGATGACGCGGAACAGAGCAGCCCCTTGCATTGCTGTTTCTGATTCTTCCTTCTTCTCTTTTGAATTTCTCAGATGAGGCCGCTGCGGAGAAGGACGACGAGGATGAGGACGAGAACGAGGGCGATGCGCCCCTTGTCGTCCAACCTCTGTCTACTGCCCCTCCCGAAACCCGCAAGCGGACCGGCAGCGGAGCACAGGCACCTCCAGCCAAGAAGAAGAAGCCCGCCGAGAAGGAGGAGGCCGCCGAGAAGAAGAAGAAGGTTACTGTAAAGAAACCCCGACGACAGCTTAAATCCACCACTGCGTGAGTTCTCTTCTCGTTTGCCCTCCTTCTCGCGTAGTACTGTTTTCTCCCAAATCTTCTTCCAATCCCTGATTTCTTTCTTCTCTGCAGTCCTCCCATGGATGCGAACGCAGCCTTTGCGTCCGACCAAGACAGGGAGACAGCAGTACCCCTGATCGACCTTGTTGACGACGAGGACGACGCCATCAATGCTGATGCCACCAACGCACAGGCTAGTGATGCTCGAGGAGCAGAACCAGAGCCAGCAGCACAAGATACCACCGTTCACGAAGAGAGACCCCCTTCTCCTCCGGCTAGCAACGCCGAGGAGAACCAAGAACAAGAAATGCAAGACGCCGCCGCCCTTGAGCGGCCAGAAGTAGAACGGGAGCAGCCCACCACCGAGGCTGCTGCACAAGAGAACATCACTGCCGAGCATCTGGTGAAAGACGACGCCGCCGCGGATGCTACCATAGCAGATGCCTACCCACTGCCAGGCGGCGCACCGAGTAGTGTTCAGCCAGGAGCTGCACCGGGCGATGGATCTGCGGCGCCACCAACTGCGCAAGGCCCTACGCCACCAACTGCGCAAGGCCCTACACCACCAACTTCCTCCTCGTCGCCACAGAGCAAGGACACATCCAGCCCTCCTGGGCGAGTAACCAGGCAACGGGCCCTTGATGCTCTGAAGGATTACTGTTCCGAAAAAGGCCTTTCTGAGAAGGAGACTGCCGATAAGGAGGCTGCTGAGGAGGCCAAGGCTGAGCAGAAAAGAGCCAAGGCTGAGCAGAGGAAGGCCGAGAAGCAAGTTGCCGAGAAGACTGCCGCCGAGAAGACGAACGCCAAGTCTGACGGGAAGAAACCCGAGGATCTCGAGAAGCAGAGAATCGAGAAGGAGCAAACGAAGAAAAGGGCCAGAGACCAAGGCGCATCCACAGGCGGAGCGCTCGTGATCCGCGAGTCCGGCCCCATTCCTGCTGCGCTCTCCGCCGACGCACGCGCAGCTGGCCAACCCTGCTACCCGGATTACATGGTCGAGGTTAGCCAACAACACCCATCGGCTTTCCCTCCCAAGATAAAGCTTTAGCTATTCAGAAGGGAAGGAAAGTTGTAGCCAGGAATACTCCTCCCTTCGATCCAGCTCAAAACAAACCCGTCAATATTGCTTCTCGGGGAGCCCAAGACAAGCCAATAACCTCCAAGGGTCTTGAGCAGGTACTGGACACTGTTGGCCACATCAGCGCCAAGTGGGACAGCAAGGTTCTCGGGGAGCCGAAGTGGCATGGCCTGACCCTTGGCGGCATCGACCACATGCGCGTGGATTGGAACAAGATCGACCTGGGACACAAGCCCATGTCCGTCTCCACTGATACCGCAACCCTCGCAGCCAAGATGTTCTTGCACCGCAAGAACGCCGAAGATATCGAACAGAGCTACGCAGTAAAGTCTTTTTTGCCTTTTCCGAGTTGAGATTCCTTCTCTTCTATTCGCCTTCCTTGTTCTTTACCATCACCCCCAGTCCCCGAGATTCTAGCCGAGTAGATGGATACTCTCCGAGTAGCCTCCTACTCGGGTTGAATCTTCTCTGCTTTTTCTAACTCGCTTCTTCTCGCTTCTCAGGATAGCGTCCTTAAGCGGACACACTTGTACCGCATCCTTCTGTGGAACCACTCCATCGCCAGGAGGCGAATTGCTGCGTTGGAGAAGGAGAAGATAGCTGCTGAGGCCGCGAGCAAAAATGCAAACGACAGCACCCAACAGCTGGCCGAAGTGCAAGGTACGCCTTTAGCCACGCGGTTTCTGCGTTTTATGTTTACGCCCGCTTCTGCTTTCTCACGCGCTAACCTTTCCTTCTCTGCAGACAAACTGAAGGCCTTGGCCGATGAGCATGAGAAATGCCGCACTTTCGTGGCGAACTCCGAAGCCACCATAAAGAGACTTGAAGGTGAGTTTGCTGTTTACTTGGCTTGATCTTGAATCTGTTTCCTTTTCTACTTCTCGGCTAACCTTATCAATCTCTCCGCAGAAGATCACAAGTTATTTGCTGAGACACACCAAAATTGTGTCAAGCCCGCAGATGTGGAGAAACAGCTGTCTGACCAAGCCATTGCTCTGGTGAAGGACCACACCACTGAGATGGAGTCGCTTCAGCTTCAGTTGCAGAATGCACTCCAGGATGCCGTCAAGATTGGCGCTGAGAGGGATAAAGCGATCGCCGAGAAGGCCAAGGCCGAGACCACCTTCCGAGCCAAGGAACGGGCCCTCGAGTCTGAATGCGAGACTCTGAAGAAGACCAATGCTGATCTTTTCGCTCAGATGGACACCCTGCGCCAGATCCAAGACAGGCATATTGGCAACGAGGAGTCCTGGAAAACCAAGCTGCAGCAGCTGCGCCGCCAACTGATCGGTAAGTTTTCTCTTCATTGCATCTTTTCTTCTCGGTCTTGTTCCTTCTCGGCTTCTTCTTTCTTCTCGGTTTTTGATCTTGCTACTTGCTATTTCAGATATCTGGCCTCGTCTTGATTCTTCCTCTGCGCCTACGGTAGCCAAGGCCCGAGCAGTTCGCCTTTCGCTGGGTGAGCCAATTGACACCAGGGCTGATATCGAGGACAGCTTGCTGGTGCTCAAAGATTACTTCGAAATGCTGGCCGGCGTCGGAACTGACTTGATTCATGTGGGCTTTGAGCTCCACCGGCTGTTCTGGCCTCATGATCCCCAGCCAAGAAACATGCGGGATCTCGCCCTCAAGCTGGAGAACGTGAAGGCCGAGTTGAAAAAGTGGCGAGCCTCTGGAGCTCTTGCTGGTGCGGATGTGATGCTTCTCTGCATAGCATCTTGGTATGAAAACCTGGATATGCAGCGCATCCGCGGGAAGCGCAATGATTCCAAGTGGGAGACGGATGCCGAGAGCGTGGCCTTGCGCAAGCAGATTGCGTATGAGGTCGCAGAGTGCGCCGAGACGGAGGTCTACATCGAGGGCGTCCCCGAACCCGACACCGAGTACGAGGACGAAGGAGATGATGACGAAGACGAAGACCTTGACGGCTTCTTCGAATCTCCCAAGGGCAAGGCCGGAAAGGGAAAAGCCACCGTCGTCGCGAGTAGCGATGAAGACGAAGGGGCGCACATCGACAGCGAGCCACTCGACTTCGGCACCTCCTCAGGTGCTGCTCTCGACGACACGGTGCCCCCTCCTGGCCACGCTTCATGCTCCTCCTCAGCTCCAGGACCCGTCTCGGTGGCCACGGCCACTTCTGAGCAGGCCGCCGCCCAGCAAGATGCCGAGATGACGGAATCCGCCACCGCCCAGACGGGAGCGGATGCCACTCAAGCTAGCACCGAAGGAACAGCTGCTGCGACCGCCACTGAAGAAACTGCTGCCAAGACCGCCGCCGAGGAAATATCAGCCAAGGCCAGCGCCGAGAACACCGCCTCCTCAACTTGAAGCAACCTGCAATCTTTTTTCACTTGAACTCTTATCAGATCCCCGGGATGCCGGGAGCAGATGTAACAGACTATCCTTATCTCGCTTGCTACTCAGATTTTATGCCCACTCTGTTTATGTTGACATTAATCAATTTGAACGACACTGGCTTAGTGCCGAGTTGTGTTTCCATGCGAGTCCCCGAGTAGCATTTCTTATTCACCCTGTCTTTTCATCTCTGCTCTACCTGCGACTTGTCGCTTGTTTGGTATTCGAGTCACAAGAATCAAGTAGCAGGGCTGCAAATACTTAGCCGCTAGCGACAATCATGGTAACGCAGCCCACCACTTAGCCGAGAAGACGAAAACAGGGAACAAAAAGTAACCGACAATCTACTCGGTTCCTGCAGTCTTTCTTCCTTAGTGATTTTCGTGTGCTCATTGACCTTTTGCTTGTTCTCTTGCTTGCCATGAAGCCGGGTTTCGGACAGCAGCAGAGTCGAAGAGTTGGCATATAGGTTTAAACACAGTACTCAATGCACTTATGAGTTCTGAAGTGGAGCAATCGAATAGACAAAGGAACAAGCCGAGTAAAACACTTAGAGCAATTTTGGACGAGGGCAGTCCCCGAGAACAATTTCAGATTGCAGAGTAGAATTTCAACTCGGATAAGAGGGTACATACACATCTTTGCTTACGAATGAAAACGACGAAGTAGAGCTACATTCCAGGGACGCTTGGTTTCCTCTCCAGCTTTATCTGCCCTGTTCGCCTTCGATGGGCGCACATCTACAAGATAGTACGCGTCATTGTGCAGCGCTTTGCTCACAATGAAAGGCCCTTCCCATGGAGGAGACAACTTGTGCATCCCGGCTGTGCGCTGCACAAGCCTAAGGACCATGTCTCCTTCTCGGAAAACCCTTGGGTTCACCTTTCGGCTATGATAACGCCGCAGGTTCTGCTGGTAGATAGCCGAACGTGACAGAGTCAGCTCTCTTGCTTCTTCAAGCAGGTCAACGTCGTCTTCTCGAGCTTCTCTCGCCTCCACCTCAGTGTAGAGGGCTACTCGGGGGGAGTCATGCTCTAAGTCTATTGGCAACACGGCCTCAGCCCCGTATACCAAGAAGAATGGCGTGTAGCCGGTTGACCGGTTAGGGGTAGTCCTTAGACTCCACAACACCGCTGGCAACTCTTCTAGCCAACACCCAGGTGTTTTCAGCAATGGCTCAATTAGCCTTGGCTTGATGCCTGCCAGTACCATCCCATTTGCTCCCTCAACTTGCCCATTGGAGGCAGGGTGCGCGACTGACGCAACGTCTAGTCGGATATGCTTATCTCTGCAGAATCGCACCATTGCCCCTCTGCAAAGTTGGTGCCATTGTCGGTGATGATACTGTGCGGGTAGCCATATCTCATGATCACATCCTTCACAAACTTCACAGCTGTGACCCCATCGCACTTCCGAATAGGTTTCACCTCGATCCACTTGGTGAACTTGTCCACCATGACCAAGATATGTGTCATATTGCCTTTAGCCGGCTTGAAAGGACCAACCATATCCAAGCACCAAACAGCAAATGGCCATGTGATAGGAATTGTTTTCAACTCGGAAGCTGGCATGTGAATCTTACTTGCGAACATCTGGCAGCCGGTGCACTTCCTCACAATATCTTCGGCTTGCTGCAGTGCAGTGAGCCAGTAGAAGCCATGCCGAAAAGCTTTCTTGACTAAAGCCCGAGAAGAGGCGTGATGCCCACATTCCCCTTGATGTATCTCCACCAGGATTTCTTCTCCTTCTTCTGGGCTCACACAGCGTTGCAGCACGCCGGTGGCACTTCTCTTATGCAGCACATCTCGGACTACGGTGTAGCCCTTGGACCTTCTCTAAATCTGCCTCGCAGTCACCTCATCTTCAGGTAAAGTACCGTCCCTTAGAAAGGATAATATGGGCATTGCCCAACTCGGTGTCTCCCGCACGGGAAACACTGGTTCGTCCATTTCCATTGGGACAGGCTCTGGTGGTTGCACGGGAGGAGTAGGAGCGCTTCTCTGCAGCCCGGACCGATTGGCGAGAACTTCTTCAATGAATGCGACAGCTTCTGGGTTGAGGGCGGCAGTCCCCGAGTACGGAATGGCAGTCCCCGAGTAGGGAATGGCAGTCCCCGAGTAGGGAGTGGCAGTCCCCGAGTAAGGAATGGCAGTCCCCGAGTAGGGAATGGCAGTCCCCGAGTAGGGAGTGGCAGTCCCCGAGTAGGGAGCGGCAGTCCCCGAGTAGGGAGTGGCAGTCCCCGAGTAGAGGACGGCAGTCCCCGGGTTCCCTGCAGCACTCTCCCAGTCAATCTCCATTGGGTCAGATTCTTCATTTGGCAGAGAAGGAACAAAGATGGATTCCGAGTTGGGGGAAGGCTTGATGGATGGCTTCCTCAAATGCTCCAAGGCAATCCCTGCCGGGATGGACTGCCGAGAAGATCCCAACTTGGATAGCTCGTCTGCGGCTTCGTTCTCTGCTCGGTGAATATGCTGGAACTCACAGCCTTCGAAAAACCCAGTCATTGACTGCACCAGGAAGCGATACGATGCCATGTTGGCATCCAAAGCATCCCAGGTACCTGAGACTTGCTGCACCACTAGATCTGAGTCACCATAGCATATAATGCGCTGCACACCAACCTCCTTTGCTACTCGCAAACCATGCACCACTGCCTCGTACTCGGCTACATTGTTGGATGCCTTGAAATGAATCTGCAACACATACTTGAGCTGATCCCGCTTGGGTGATGTAAGCACAACGCCAGCACCAAGGCCTTCTTTCACCTTTGAGCCATCAAAGTGCATTTTCCAATAGTTGGAAACTGGAGCAGAAGGTTCATACTGCATCTCGGCCCAGTCCACAAGAAATTCCGCCAGTACCTGAGACTTGATTGCTTCTCTTCTCGTATACGAGGGAGCGTACGCGGCTTGCTCAATCGCCCACTTGGCTACTCTGCCACTCGCCTCCTTGTTACCCATGATGTCCGAGATGGGAGCTGAGCTTACAACCGTGATGGGGTGCTCCTGGAAGTAATGTTTCAGCTTCCTGGCGCCCAGATACACACCATATGTCATCTTCTGGTAATGTGGATAGTTTTGCTTGGAACTGGACAGCACTTCACTGAGATAATAAACTGGGCGCTGCACACTCTTGCCTTCCTCTTCTCGCTCCACCACTATCACCACGCTGACTACTCGGTTAGTCGCAGCAATGTACAGCAGCATAGGCTCCTTGGGTAGCGGACTAGCCAAGACAGGAGCGCTTGCCAACATTGCTTTCAGCTCATTGAATGCCACGTCCGCTTGCGGAGTCCAGACAAACTTGTCACTTTTCTTCATCAGCTGGTACAGAGGCAGAGCCTTCTCGCCCATTCGGCCCAGAAAACGGCTCAAAGATGCCAGACAACCCGTGAACTTCTGCACATCCTTCAATGATCTCGGCAAAGACATGCTCTCAATAGCTTTTATCTTAGACGGATTGGCTTCAATGCCCCGACTAGAAACGAGAAAGCCGAGTAGCTTTCCAGCTGGTACACCAAAGGTGCACTTACTCGGATTCAGTTCATTTTGTACCTGCGTAGGTTAGCAAAGGTTTCCTCCAGGTCGGCAAGCAGAGTTGTGTTTTATTCGTTTTGATGACAATGTCATCTACGTACACCTGCACATTCTTGCCGAGCTGATCGTGCAAGCATTTCTGCATGCATCTCTGATGGTTGCACCCGCATTCCTCAGGCCAAAACACATGACACGATAGCAATAAGCCCCGTACGGGGTAATGAAAGCAGTCTTTATTTGATCAGCGGGTTGAGTGCAATCTGGTGGAAACCAGAGTAGGCATCTATGAAGACAACAGTTCACAGCCGGCAGTGGAATCGATCACCTGATCGATGCGAGGTAGCGGGAAGGGATCCTTGGGGCATGCCTTGTTCAAGTCGGTGTAGTCGACGCACATGCGCCATGCGGTGGCGGCCTTGGGATCTTCCTTTTTCTTCTCGACCATGACCGGATTGGCTAACCAGTCCGGGTGCAGCACTTCCATGATGAAGTTGCTGATCAGCAGCTTGGTGATTTGATCACCGATGGCCTTCCTTCTCTCATCCCCGAAACGGCGCAAAGCCTGCTTCACGGGCTTGGCGTCAGGACGTACATGCAAAGAGTGCTCAACCAACTCCCTCGGGACTCCTGGTAGATCTTCATTGGTCCAGGCGAAAACATCCCGATTCTCACGGAGGAAGTGGATGAGCGCGCTTTCCTATTTCTCGGCCAACCCGGCACCAATGATGGCCACGCGCTCCGGGAACTCGGGGTCAACCTGGACTGTCTTGGTCTCCTTGGCAGCTTGGAAAGCAGTACCATGCTGGGTACTCGGCACACCTTGTGCGCCAGCTTGTGCGGACTGAGCCATGGCCACCACCTCGTACATCTTCTTCTTCTCGGCAGCAATCACCATTGATTCCGCCAGCTGGGAGCTAGCAGAGGCACACTCCATGGACTTCTTGTAATCTCCCGAGATGGTGATAATGCCATTGGGGCCGGGGATCTTCATCTTCAGATAAGCCACATGTGTGGAGGCCATGAACTTGCTCAGAGCAGGCCTGCCGAGTAGAGCATGATAGGGGCTCTGATGATCCACCACTTCAAACTGCAGGCGCTCTGTGCGGCAGTTCTCCCGAGTACCGAATAGCACGTCAATCCACACTCGGCCAATCGGGTTGCATGAGATCCCGGGCACGATGCCATGGAAGGTGGTCTTGCTGGGCAGCATCATGTTCTCGGCCAGGCCAAGCTTCTCGAGTGTGTCCTTGTACACAATGTTGATGCTGCTGCCGTTGTCGATCAGCACCTTGCTGAATCTCACATTCTTCTCGGGGCCCAGGAAGGTAGGATCCAGCACCAAGGCATAGGTACCCGGATTGGGCATCACCTTGGGGTGATCTGCCCGAGTCCACCTGATCTCCTGGTCGCACCAGTACATGTAGTGAGGAACAGCCGGAATCACTGCATTGACCTCCATGGCCCGCCTGTGCTGTGACTGCTTGTCGACTGCCTCAGAAGTGAAGATCATGTAGCTCTCATGGTGCTCTTGGTACTGGTTGGAGCCATTGCCCCCACTATTGCCATTGTTGCCATTGTTGTTGCCCTGATAGTTGTTGTTGCCTCTGTTGTTGTTGTTGCGGTTGTAGTAGTTGTTGTTGTTGCGGTATCTCTCATTGTTGAAGTTACGGTTGGCTCCTAAAGCCACCTGGTTGACATTCTCTCTTCTCGGATAGACTGGCGGCCGAGTTGCGGGAGCGCGAGTAGGCTGAACAGTAGCATTGGCGGCTGGCAGAGGAGGAGGAGGAGGCAAGCCATCACTCTTGATCACATCCCACCACTCGCATTGCCGAGTAGTATGGTTCGCAGGCCTTGAGGGGTGATGAGTGTGGAAGCTGCATGGACCATCCTTCATGTCATCAAAGACAAACTTCTTCGGCTGCTCGGAGTTCCCGCTACCCGGCTGCGCAGTGCGGAACGGTTTCTTGTTGCCTTGGCCCTGGTTCTGGTTCTGCCCGTAGGCTCCAGCAGGTTTCTGCCTTTGGCCACCACCGCCTCCGACATTCACTGCATTCACCTCTTCAGGGTCATACCGAGTATCTACTCGGCGCTTGTTGCGGAACTCGTTGCGCTTGCTGCTGTTGAAGTTTCTTCTCGGCTCAGAGGAATCCATCAGTGGCTGAGTAGGATCACCGAGTGCGTACTGATCCGCAATCTTGATGGTCTCGGCCAGGGTATTCGGCATCTCCCTCTGCAATCTTTGCCAAAGCATGCTGCCATGTCGGCAACCCTGCGCAAACCAAGTGATGGCCTGTGCCTCATTCACACCCTCACAGGTGTTCCTCAAGGTGCTCCACCGAGTAAGATACTCGCGGTCCGTCTCGTCTTCTCGCTGCCTGCAGGCCGACAACTGCTGTGGCCTATTCGGCCTCTTGTATGTACTCGTGAAGTTGCTGACGAAGGCGTCCGAGAAGTCCAGCCAGCAGTTAATGCTGTGCTTGGGCAAGTTGTTGAGCCAAGTGCGAGCTGGACCCTCTAGCATCTGCGGCACATAGCGCACCGCCCATCTCCTGTTGCCACCCGCAATGTGGACCGCGGTGACGTAGTCATTGAGCCAATCTTCAGGCTTGGTGCTACCATTGTAGCTCTTGGTACCTCTTGCGAGCTGGAAGCCCTTCACGGAAGGCTCGTTCATGATGCGCGGGCCAAAGCACTCGGGGCCAGGAGGACCCGTGCTCTCAAGCCGCGCCGACAAGCTGAGACGGTCCAACTGGTGCCTTGCATCTCCAGGCGCCAACACACGCTCACCAACACGGTCATGAATGTCATAACCAGCCATCTCCATAGCCGAGTAGCCATCATCATATCAATCCACCTGCATTGCTGCGGGCTGCTCCACCGGGTTGGCGACTGGTGCCACTGGGCGCGGCTGCTGCCTCTGCCGAGTAGGCTGAGCTGTGGGTTGCCGAGAAGTACCCGGACGCGCGGCTTCTCGGACACGGCTTTGAGCTTGATGGGCTTGAGAGCCTGCTCTTGCAGTGTTGTGTTCCTGCCCGGGCTGCTGCGGCACAGCAACCTGTTTCGCGGCAGCAGCCGGGTCATACACCTGCATTTGCCTGTCTCTACCCGAACGCCCGCTGCGGCTCTTCTCGCGGCTAGGATGCGGAGATGAGGCTTGATCGTTAGATCTTGCCGCATGCGAGTGAACCACCTGCGAAGCCCCAGCTCCCGGGTTGGCCTTGCGGAACTCCTCGTTCTGCCTGGCGGCCTCCAGCACCAACTCATTGAGCCTCTCCTGCTGCCTGAGACGCGCCTCTCCATCTAGGCGCGGCAACTCGGCAGCCACAGCCTGCGCGGCTCTGAGCGTCTTGGCGGGTGTGCTGTACCTTGGCCTTGTGAAGGTGTTCGCCGTGGCGGACTGCGCGGGCTCCTCCGCAACTGTCGCCATCTCGGCGCCCAGGTTGCGCCGCGTAGCACCCACTCTGCTGGGCCTCCTGGCGACCGGCGTGAAGCCGTGAGCCTTGTTGTACTCGAGCTGGTCCAGGCTCAGCTCCAGCCTGATCTTCTCCAACTCCGCCTGCTCGGCGAGCAGCTCCTGGCGTTGCCGCTCGAGCTGCTCCCTCGCGGCTAGGAGCTCGATGTCGGTGGGCGTGGGCATGCCGGTTCGCGCGGCAGACGCGGGGATGACCGTAGACGTGGAAGGCGGCAGGTTGCTCTCCTTCTCGTAGGGCCGATGGTTCCTGCCACCAGCAGGCGGGTCGTCAACCTCCTCGACGACGGCCGCAGCGCCAGTGGCAGCTGCGCCAGCGTTTGCCGCCAAGCCCGTCACCATCACCTCAGCGCAGCATGCGGAGCTGCATGCAGGCCTTCCGCGAGCAGCAACCACCGCGGGAGGATCCTCCGCGTCATGCACCAGCTCGGGGTAGGCGCTGTTGGCGACGGTGGCGACGTAGACGAGATGCGAGCCGAAGGAGATCACCGAGCCGCCCTCGGGCATGGCCATGCCGCCGAAACAGCCGGCGTTGTCGGTGACGAAGTCGAAGGAGCCGAATCTGTGGACAAGGCCACAAACTACGCGCTCCGCTGATGAAGATCCCGTCCGAACAGAAACTCCAGCCAGCGCCGCTGGTTGCCCCACGGTGGGCGCCAACTGTCGTGGTGGTGTCACGGCAGATGCCATGGGATGGCTAAAGATGTGGGGACGATGGACGCTGGAGGTGTCCGGGGAGGGATCACGCGACGAGTAGCCGCGTGAGGTAAGATCCACACAACACAAACAACACGATGTACCCAGGTTCAGGGCCGTCGTGAGGAGGTAAAACCCCTACTCATGCCTTTCTCTATGTATTAGGATGTCTTTCCGAGTAGCCACAATACAAATGATATCGCTACCGAGTAGCCTCTCTCTCTTCTCCGAGTAGAGCTAGGTCAAGAACTTAGGGTTTCTAGGGTTCACTATGAGCCTGTGTGTACGTATGGGAGCATGGAATGAGATCGTGCCTCGCGCAGGAGGCAGCGGGGCACCTTATATACATGGTGCCCAGCCGGATACGTCCAAATCTAAACAAGTGTCGACATAGTGTACACACCGTCCTTTCTCCGAGTACCCGCTGACAGCTTTGGTTCCTAACCTTGGCTGCTTCTGTAAAGTCGTTGGGCAAAACTAGGGGACAGACTGGTATCACTGTACCTAGGCACAGAGTAGGCCCCCCTTATCCTGCCACGGCCTGCTTCCATGCTGTCACTGTCAGGCAGGCCGTCCCCACGTGAACAGTAGTTCGAATGCTGCCAAGTACGGACCCAGGATACGCGGGATCCTGTGTCAGAACGGCTCCTTTGACTTTCTGCCCGAGTAGGTTCCCGCCAATTCTACTCGGGCCATCTCTTCTACTCGTACGGAGATAACTTGATTGATTCCTTCTTCTAGTCTTCCTTCTGTACGACCGAGTAGCACTCGACCGGGTAGCCAGCTGCCGGGTAGAACGCTACTCGGGCAAACTTCTATTCTGACTCTTGCCTTTATCATACGCCTTTACCCTACTCGGGGGTAACCCCCCGACAGCCTCCGAGATGCCCAGCTGATAAAGCCGTAAGATATGACAATCCTCACAGGCGTGAGAGATCCCGTACTCCTCCTAAGAACAAAGAAAGACAAGGAGTATAACTCCACCTCATTCCAAAGGACATGACAACGGAAGAAGTAGGAATAATCCCGGAAGAGCGCACTCAAGCAACAACCGGCCAGAAAGGAGCAGATCCCTGTCCATTCAGCCGGAAGGTATTCCACTCACGTCGATAAGGCGAACAGAGACGATCTATACTTTGGACCTAAGTGCTTTACTGACAGGATCCGAAGAATCAGTCTACACTCTGGCTTCGCCAAAGTTGGTCCAACTTATCAAAAGTATACCGGAAGCACTAACCCGGATACGTGGCTTTCAGATTACTATACTGTCGTCCAGATTAATAAAGGGACAAATTTAGAGGTTGTGAAGTTTCTTCCCCTAATGTTATTGGATGGAGCCAGAGATTGGATCAATGGGCTACCGTCAAGGAAAGTGGACAACTCTGAAGATATGTCGAGAGTATTCGCTCAGCACTTTCGGGGCACGTACAAACGTCCTAAGAGTATAAACCAGTTAAAACGTTGCATGCAATATGAGGATGAGTCGTATGTCGACTTTATCTCAAGATGGACAACAAATGAAGAATAGTTGCTCTGGATTAAGTGATGTACAAGCAATGCATGCTTTCATCAACGTCCTGAAACCCGACCTCGTACCGTTCATGGTTGGTTCGAAGGAGCATAAAGATCTCGGATATATGCTTACCACCGCCAATGAGCATGCAGCGGCTGAAGCTGATATCAGAGCGAGAGGCGAAAATATTGATGCTCTGGTTCATGCCAAAAAAACATCTCGTTCTGAAAAGAAAGTACTCCAAAAGCACAGCCAAAACCCAAAGAAGTAAACTTAACCTTTGGTAAGGACAATGGCAGCAAATGGAAATGAAGAAACACAGAGCCGATCCTCTATTCTAAAGAAGGATGGAAAAGATAAAATCGGAAAACTGTATCCACCATTCGCAATTTGGGAAGCCTACCCATACCAATGTGAAGTGCCGCCTCAACAAACACATGAAAGGCACTGCAGGATCCGGGAACAAAGGAAAGAATTCCAAAAGGAAGTTCAACAAGCAAAAGCCGGAAGCTGAAAAAGAAGAAAGTGAATTGGACACTGATGATAAAATCCAGGAACAACAGCGGAAAGGCGAGCCAAAATTCTCGAGAGTTGAATGAGAATGTAACCTAACTTTCCTGGCAACTCCCTCAGCAAAACAGGCGCAAAGAACACTTCGAGAAATCAACGCGGTTGTACCTCCAACCCCAAAGTACTTGAAGTATTCAAATACGCCAATCACCTGGGATCAGTCTGATCATCCCGGAAATATCCCAGAACCCGGCATGCATTCTTTGGTCGTAAGACCTATTGTTCAAACACTAGGCTCAAAACAGTGCTGATGGATGGAGGATCTAGTATTAATATCATGTACTTAAGTACATTGAAGCAGCTACACATCTCCGAGACCCAGCTCAATCATAGTAACATACATTTTCATGGTATTGTTCCTGGCAGACAAGCAGAATCCCTAGGACAAATTTCCCTAGACATAACCTTTGGAAAAAGAGAGCACTTCCGCTAGGAAAGGATCTCATTCAAGGTTATTCCGTTCGAGAGCGTTTATCACGCAATACTCGGACGTCCGGCTTTCGCCAAATTCATGGCAAGATCATGTTATATTTAAAACAAGCTGAAGATGCCAGGGACAAAAGGGGGAGTAATCACCATTTCGGGAGACTTAAAATTGGCGAACGAGCTAGAAAAAGGAATTGCCCTTTGTGCCTAATAGGTGATTCGGAAGGAAGAATTGAAGGAGCTAGCTAAAGAAGTATCGCCGACAGAAATGCCAGCAGGAAAAGAAAGTCAGAAGCTGGCAGATAGTTTCAAAGACTCGAAGAACACAAGACAAGTTATCCTAGATACCAAAGATCTGACAAAATTTGTCGTAGTGGGAACATGAATGACTGACAAATAGGAAAGCGCGCTCATCAAGTTCCTACGTGAGAACTGGGACATTTTCACCTGGTGTCCTGCTGATATGCCAGGTGTCGTGGGATAATCACGGCAGATGTTACCGGGGGTAACTGATCTTGGGGCAAGACGACACAGGTATTTGGGAGAGGGTTTAGCTCAGAGGAAAGCATGGTGCGATTCGATCTGGTAGCCGGCAATCAAAGTCGCCGAGTCTCCGATCTTGATATAATAACTCAACTCTGGGATTACACTTGATGCTCGATATCACACGATGTTGCTAGGGTTCTTAGATCTCTGCCTGGACTAGACCTGGGGGTCGGTTTATAAAGCACCCGTACCCCCTGGCTTATTCTCCAAGACGCACCCTGAATCCTACCCGGACCCGGCGTACAAACCCTAACTTTCTCCTACCATAACCCACAATCCGGGTTACTGGGCCTATAAGTTCGGGCCTTCACAGGTTTCCTCATCCTTAGCCAGATCTCGCACAGCATCCTTTGGGCCGGGTTACTCCCGGGAGTTTGGCCTACCGGGTTATCACCCCCCCATCAGTAGTCCCCAGAATAGCCTGGGCTTCATGGATACTCCTTTGAAGCGCTCGCTATTCCCTGAAAAGATACCAAACACACAAGTATGTGGAGGCCGAGTTAAGATGCCTTAACAGATAATTAGGCCTCACTCCATGGTGGCCATATAGTAACCCGGCTCTTTCCCAATTACCTAACTTATTTTTCCAGGTTTAATCCCAAAATGTCAAGATTTCGCACTTGATAACCAACCGAATATCACGGGATGGATCCCTTTCTCTTGTTCATTCAGATCCCCCGTTCCCCATTCAAAGCGCATCTTGCCAAAAACTCTAACAAATGACCGTTACCTTTCCGCAAACCCCGGCTCCCGCTCAGTGAACCGGGCCTGTCCACTCGCCCTATAAATAAGCTCCCTGGGGGTAACCTGAACCCTAACGGCTCATTTCCCCCACTCTGCTTCTCTCTCCCTCTGAGCTCATCCCGCTGAGCGCCACCACGGGAATCCCGCGCACATCACCGGAGCCCATCGGACGGAGGCTGCGCTCCGCCACCGCTCGCCCCGCGCCGCCGCCGAGACCCGCCGGCGAATCTCCATCCGGCCCATCAAGAACCGCGAAGGGACACCAGAACTGCGCCATTTGCCTCCGCAAGGTTTCACTCAAATCTCCTCTGGTAAGCCTTTCGTGCCCATTAATTTGCCCTTGCAATTTTTTCATTTCATCTTAGATTAGATCCAAATCGACCCGCCCCTGATTCCTTGGCCACGCCGAATTAGATTGCTAGCATTCTCTCCAGCTCGTCTAATAGGTGAACTATGGATTTCAATCCACTCTCCTACCGCCCGCAAGCATTAATTTTGCCCAGAAATCTGAAGATAAGACTCCCAATCGGGGCCCGATCCACTCAAAATTTCCGCCCTGGCCTCAATCACCCGGCCGGACTTCCCCTTTTTTAGTTCCTTTCATTCGCGCTAAATGCCCGCACAGTCACCCATCGCCCTCAAAAGCTTCTTCAACATTTAGATCCCATAACTTTCGCCATAATACTTGACACCCGGATAATTTCGAACTTTATTCTGCGAGCTAACACCCGGACTACTCACAGTCTTTCACGTCTCAATATTAATCGGCCTATACTTGGCCGGCTCGCAATTTCCGTATATTAATCCTCTTATCCTTTTATCTTGTACTTTACAGATCAACCACATGGCTCCCAAGAAGCAGGGGAAGACTCCAACCAAGGCTAAAACCACCAACTCCATATCCGCCAACTGGGCGCGGTCTACAGTCACAAAGGCCAAATTAGAGGAGCTGGTGGAGCTGGGAGTTCTTCCTCCTCAAGAAGATATCTAGTGGAGGGTGCCGGGTAAGGAGACCCGGCCTACCCCAACAAAAGATGAGGTAATCTGCTTCGTGGAACATGTGACCCGGGGTTTTCGACCGCCGGGTCACCCTTTTTTCCGTGATGTCCTCAGTCACTACGGCCTTCGCATCTTTGACATCGGACCCAATTCCGTACTAAACATTTCCCACTTTATTGTTCTTTCCGAATCCTACTTGTGCACTCCACCAAGTCTAGCTCTTTTTATTGAGCTTTTTCAATGCAAACCGTGCCGCGAAAGCGGTGACGGGGCGCTTCTCTCTTGCGGCGGGGTTTCTATCCAGCGCCGCAAGAACTCTCTGATGCCACCCCTCACCCTTAATTCCCATGTCAAGCACTGGCAGCTCTCATACTTCTACTGCCAAGACACTTCCCCACCCGGCCAAAAGAAACTGCCAGGTTATTCGGAGGGTCTTCTTGACATTTCTGATAAGTTTAGTGCCTTCGCCCCTGACTCGGACAGGGAGGCCATTCAACCCCTACTAGCAAAATCGCCACTCTCACAGCCCAAGGCCTCATCGGGCTCAACCTGGTGAAGACTTGGGTCGACTTCAGGATCCAGCCCAATTCCATCCGCACAAAGTTGATGTGCGAGTATTCAGGGGAACCTTCAGACCCGCTCCGATACTCCGACAACATCTTCGCGGCTGGCGACACTCATAAAACCATCAAGGGCTTTTTGACAGAAAAGCTCGAGGTAATCCGGAACATATCCGGGTTAGAGCCCTTTACACTTGAGAACCCAGCCCCCAAGGTAAAAACCCGACTTTGACGCCTTTACCTTCATTCTTTCCACTTGATACAGTTGATAACCCTTGCACTAGCACCTTTCAGGCTGATGATGCTTTTGGAAAACCAACACCTCCCCCAGCTCCGAAAGTCCAGAGGAGCAGGAAACTATTAACTCGGACGAAGGTACTTTCCGGATTTTACTTGGCTCCTTCGGGCTCACCGTAATCCCTTCATTTCCAACCATAACTTTGATGATATCCAGAACAAGAAGATGACGAGGAAGAAAACTCCGATGGCAAAGTAGAATCTGCCAGCGACGAGGAGGAACTGGAGCCGACAGTCAAGGTCGGATCCAAAAGAAAGACTCAGAGGCCACCTCCAAGGTTCCATATCTCCTCCTCGCCTTCAACTCACATTATTTTGATGATATACTTGAGCTATCTTGACGTTATTCCACTGGCCGTTCTGAAGGAATCGCCCGTGCCCAAGCGTAGGTCAACTCGAAATCACCCGGGTGATGAAGCCCTTAACCCGGGTATTACATCGACCCCCCCGCGGCGGGCTGGTAATTACCCTATCTTTTCTGGGTCAAGACATTCTCTTTAAACCATTCCCATATAACATCTAACTTGATAATTTCCAGCTTCTCCCGAGTCCAGCGATGGATTTCCTTGTGACTTTGCGGTGAATACCGGGTAAGATCCCTTTCCTGATGTTCCACCATATTTCATCACCCTTTCTTGACTGTGTATTTAACTACTGACTGACCACACCATAGGGCCACGGTCGTTGTCAGCGATCAAGAGGAAGCGGAGACCGAGGGGCCGGGTAAGGGGAGCCCGGCTGATAAGACTACAGCCGCGTCCAGCGCTGAAAAACAAGCGTCGCCGCCAAACCCGGACACGCAAGGAGCCGAGTATCCAATTGCTTCCCATGCAAGCAAGAAGAACAAAACCACCGTCTTGGGTGAAGAAGAAGGAGCGTCGGATTCCGACACACGGATGACCCGGGTTCCGCCTCCTACTAAGAAGAAAGCTCCTTCCCGGAATTTCCAAGGCCCCGGGTCTTCTGATACGAGTAAAGATACTTTTGATCAGTTGATGAACACTCTCCTTACTATGAAGGCTTCAGAGAGCCAGATCTTGGAGCGCATGGCTGCAGAGCATCAGGTAAGGACACTTTGTATCTCATATTGCATACCTAGTCCCCAAGTCCCAAGTATGACTTGCAAAAGTGATGCTTGGTACTTTACATCACATTCGGCTTTCCATACAATCCAACTAATACTTGCATTCCTTGCTACTTACAGGCACAGATAACCCGGTCTGATGAAACTTTACTGAGGACCGAGCAACTTCTTCTTGCCGAGATGAAACGAAGGAAATCCTTGAGGATGACATGAAAACCTTGAAGAAAGATGTGTCCAAATACAAGAAGACGTGCAATGCCGCTCAGACCGAACTGAAGAAACTATCGGACCAGGTTTCCGATACTTGTCAGATCTTGCTCAGTAAGTGTTCTGCTGCTGATTGGCTTCATGTCTTCAATTTATTATAAAAGACTCGGGATTACTGATACGCTCTTTCTTTTGTTACGACTGCAGGTGCCAACCTTGCGGCCCCAGAGGAAAATGCCATTACCAAGGCTAAAACCCTCAAGACTGTACTCCGGACTTTCTTTGCCGCACAAAATTCATATTGGATGCTGTGAAGTGGCCTACGGAAGTATATCCGGGTGAAGAGAATCTCGTTCAAGCCTGTTCTACTGTGCCTGGGTGGATTGAGATCTGGAAACGCTCATCATGCCGAATTGGAATGACCCGGGCTTTTACTCTGGCCAAGGCTTTCTTTCCAAAGCTTGACCCGGCAAAGGTAACATCCGGGTTTCCCGAATTCAAGGCTGACGGTTCCAAATTTACACCCAAGGATTTCAAATCCATACAAGCCGCAGTGCGCCCCTCAGCTACCGCCTTGGCCGATAGCTTGGATCTAAATACGATTATGAGTGCATATGACGCTGATGGCAAAGTTATTACGGAGGATGCGCCCCCTCCTTTTGATATCTTGGAGAAGTGGGTTTTTAGCTCGGCCAGGAAGAGGGAAGCGACTGCGAAGAGGGAGGCCGAGTTAAAATCGGGCCCGTCTGCCTCTACACCAGCCGTCCCTCCACCAGTCCGCCCTGATGCAATGAGTCCGGGTAAGGGTGCCAGGAAGGCTAAGCAGCAAACCCAGGACTCAGACCCGGAAGGCCGTACTCAGGAGGCCGAATAGGGCCGTATTATCATAATACCTTGTAATGCTTTGTAATCACACTGTTATGCTTTTGATGGTGCGCCTGTGCACCCCTGATACTGATGTCGTACCTTGTAACGTACTTTTTAGCCCGTGATGTACTTTGCGGCTTTTCTGGTCTTTTGATAACCTTATTTCTTGCCTATTCTTTGAACTTTTTCTCGATACCCAATTCTCTATTTTGGCTCCCTTCGGAAGACTCGGTTTTCCGAGTACCAGGGGCTTTGATACGTGGACTTTTTCTTTAAGTCCCCAAGACTCGGATGGTGAGGTTTTTCGAACTGCGATAGCCAAGTAGTTTGTTTCTGTTTTGAAGTCCCCCAGTCCCCATGACCCAAAGTCCGAGTCATGGGGGTGTGGCCTTTCTCAGAGAACAAATTATTTTTTACCGAGTCGCAAGCCTAAAGCCATTCCGTGTGAATACTGAAGTTATGCTTGATAATTGTTGAGTTTCCGGCCTTTGGCCTTGTACTCTGCATAAACTTGTGGTTTAGATGACCCTTTTGACTATCTTGTACTGTAAGCCGGCTTTCGCGTGGATACCATGTTGTTACATCCATACGAGAACAGTGTCAGGCCAGTCCCATTGGGCTTCATGGCTGACTGTAATCGTAAGCGAACGAATCATGCCACTTTAGTGCGAGTCACATCGAGCTTAAGTAAGAAAAGTCAAGAAAATTTGGCTCCTTTGTCCAGTTATAAGATTGCAGCCGTACTCGTTTCGAATAATCGGCCCTTATAACTTATAGGCATCAAGGCCGGGTCTTTCGGGTTAGTGGTTGGTCACTTGAGCAACCAACCCCCAAGACCTACATGCACTTGATGCTTTTAATGATACTGAATTACTGATGTCGCATGGATACTACTTACTTGTAATCAGGATGTAATGATATAGGACTTGATAACCATCTCTTTATTGATACTAGAAATTTTGGATCAGCAGGCCGCCTCATTAAAAACCTTCCAGTCCCCTTAGGTACCCTGGGTAGGAAAAGAGCGCGTCTGAAACCTGCTGCCCGTTACATTATTTAGTTCTTCATAAGCAGGTCCCGGTCTGGCTTGACCAATGCACATTCTCCATATGTTCGACCTTTTCCTGATGAGTACCGGGTTTGCTAGCCAACCCGGGTGGGTGTTCCCATGACTTGGCTGGTTGTGAGCGGCCGTGTAGCTTCTTCCTTTACGGCGGATTGCTTGGGGAATCATCCTCGATTAAGGCCACCATTTTAGCATCTTGCGTTACCTTGGATTTTGTTCTTTCACCTTCAGTACTCGGCCTTTTTGATGTGGCTCTATCCTCCGGGTCTGCTTGAGACCGGTAATGCTTGAGTTCTTCTTTTCTACAGGCCTGCTCGGCCATTGCTGCATCTCCTTCGTCGCATTCAGCCGCTATGTCTCGATTTCCATGTATGGTGATGGTCTTCTTGGACCCGGGATTTTAGCTGTAGATATACATAACACGGCCTAGCCATGAATTTGGCGTAAGCCGGCCTTCCAAATAGCGCGTGATAAGGGCTGCGCAATTTTACTACCTCAAAGGTAAGCCACTCGATTCGATAGTTATCCTTTGACTCTCCAAAGGCTACTTCCAATGCGATTTTTCCCTCGGGGCATGCTGAATGACCCGGCACTATCCCATGAAAAACTGTTGAGCTTTTTTGCAGCTAAGATTCCTTGAGACCCATGCGTAGGAAGGTTTCCCAATACAGTATATTGATGCTGCTTCCACCATCCATTAAAACCTTTTCAGTTCGTACCCATTGACAGCGGTGCGACTACTAGTGCCAAGACTCCTGGGTGTTCCACTCTTTCCGGTGATCCCTTCTGCTCCATGTTACCTCCTGTTCTGACCATCTCAAGTATCTCGGGACGGCTAACGAAACTGAGTTGACCGCTTGCTTCAGTATCTTTTTGTCCTTGTTAGAGCCTCCTGTGGTATGCACATGATATTGACCCAATTGTTTGGGTTAGCCTGGAAACCTCCTGCCCCCCCTTGGTTATTACTTTGATTTCCAGCCGCCGGGTTACCGGCTGGGGGTGGGCCGTTGCCCGGTTTGCCCCTGGACCCGGTCCTCCTCCCCGTCCTGCACCTCGCATAGCTCTGTGCACTTCCTCATTTTTCCATCTTTGTAAATCGGCGCACTGTTCTAGGGAGTGGTTAGCTGGCCTGCCATTCCTGCTGTGCTTCGGACATGCCATCCTGAATATGTCCCAATTGTTACCCGGCCTTGGTGGACCTTGATAATTTCCTCCATTGTGGTTACCTCCGTTGAAATTGCCTTCTGCTCTTGGCCTCGAAGACCCAGCTTCTGTGTTGGCGACAAACTCGGAGCCTCCTTCGAAAGGGCGCTTGTTCTGGCTATTTCCATTGTTACCTGATGCTGATCCGTTGCCGGTTCTTCCATTACCGCTTGTGTTTGCTTTTGCCTTCTTGTCATCAGCTTCTTCTTCTGTAGTATCTGTCGCAGCGTGTTGTTGCACGCATCCATCAATTCTCCCATTGTGACTTCCGACGCATTTCGACTGGACTTCATGCGAGTTAACTTTTGCACTAAAGGTATATACTTGCATGTTTTTGCCATGGCCTGTAGTGCATCCTTGGGCTGGATATCCGTGGATGAGTGAAGTATCTCCATAACCCGGCGCACCCAACTGCGCGCCGATTCTCCCTTCTTCTGGACGCATCGCTCTAGATCATCAATAGTGAATAATTTCCTGCAGGTCCCGTGAAAGTGTTTGACAAACGCAGTCTTCAATTCCTCCCAAGACTTGATCGATCCCTCTGGTAGATTGGTGAACCACAATTTTGCTGCTCCTTCCGACATCATCAGATACATGAACTTGGCTTGGAGATTCTCGGACGCGTTGCGAATTGACATTGCCATCTCGTAACTGCTTAGCCATGTTTCGGGATCCATGGTTGGCTCATAATTCACTACTTTCCCTGGCTCTTTGAATTTTTCCGGGTAAGGTTCAGCTCTAATATTGTCCGAGAGACACTTGGGTCCCGCAAGAACGGTTGAAGCCGACCTTGCTCTAGAAACGTGTGATGCCGCGGGGGGCGCGGCTGGGCGCGGTGCTGCGGGAGGTCCATGCGCTGCAGACCCGGCCGCGGCCCTCCGAGCCCTAGAACTGTCCACGACGGCCTGTGCTGCTGATGCTGCCTGAGCGCGGGGAGGAGGCGGCATTTGCTGCTGCTCTTCCCTCCGCCGCGCTGAACTTGTCTGGATATTCCCTTGCTGCTGACTGACGTATGGCGTCCCATGCATACCGCTTCTGTGATCCGGGTAATTGGCTTGCTGTGCCACCGCAGTGTGCAACAGCTCGATGGCTTGCCGAGTCTTCTCTGCATGGGGTGACTCTCCCACAGGGATTTGATTCAATGCGAGTGTCGCTGCATATACGTTGTCCATAGGATTGTTGTAGTGGCCGGCTGGTGTGCGGAATCGTGATGGTGGCGGCGGCAGTAGATCGTTGCCGGTTGTGACTCTAGTTTGTGGGGGGTAACCCGGTCCGTTCATTCGCCGGATGTGTCGCTGCTGTCATCTGTTGGGGTGCGGTTCCCTGGTTCACCACTGGTATCGGCTGGTCCTGAGGTGTAACGAATAAATTAGCCGGATTAATAACCCCGCCCGTTGCTGGTAACCTGGTGTGGTGCCTTTGATGTATCCTGGACGTTTCCTCTCGAAGCCGGGTTTCCAACGCGTCTAGCTCGCGCCGTCGTGTGTCCATCCCTTGCTTTTCTGCCTCTACCTGCCTTCTTTGCTGTTCCAGCGCACGACGCGCCACATCCAGATCCCTGACGCGTTCCGCTGCGTTTTCCGGAGTGATAACCGTTGCGAGAACCGTGGGGTCTAGAATCAGATTGTTATCGAATAGGGCCGGGTGGCGCGGGTTCGAAGGACCCGCCCCTGGTGTCCGGTTTTCTAAGAATCCGAACGTGTTTGCATGCAACTCCTCATCCGCTGCTCTGCTGGTTACTGACGCCGACTCTCCATCAACCCGAGTCAAGACCGGGTCTCCGTTAACCGCGCCCTGTTGCTGGGCCACTGCCTGAGCAGCCCCGACTGATGCCGCGGTTGTGTTTCCTTGGTTGGCCGCGGGGGCTGCATAGACTGCAACTCGGCGTACGATATCCGGTGTAAATTCAGGCTGTTCTTCCTCACCGTTCTCCTCATACCGGTTTTCCAGTAGATCCAGGATAGACCCGGTATCATCTTCTCCTTGGGCCCGGTCGCGTGGGGTCCATGCTGGCTCCTCCGGCTGTTCCCACTCCGCGATGGGTTCTTCTGCCGGATATGTCGTTCCAGTCGATTCTTCATCATCTGATCGGATAGACGTGGCTTTTCCTGGCATAGAATCAGATCCAACGTTGTCAGGGATCGAATTGGAAGCACAACCATACCGATGAAGACGCTGATCCGGCCGATTGTCACGACGGATCCGGTTTCGAGGTGATCCGACTCCGGCCCCCAGCCGGAATCGTCCACCACCTTTTCTCCTTCGTGGTCGATGTAGATTTCGCCGATGACAAGATTCTCCATGCTCTTCCGAGCTTCTCCCGTGATGTAAACACCTTTGGACGCAGGCCCCACGGTGGGCGCCAACTGTCGTGGGATAATCACGGCAGATGTTACCGGGGGTAACTGATCTTGGGGCAAGACGACACAGGTATTTGGGAGAGGGTTTAGCTCAGAGGAAAGCATGGTGCGATTCGATCTGGTAGCCGGCAATCAAAGTCGCCGAGTCTCCGATCTTGATATAATAACTCAACTCTGAGATTACACTTGATGCTCGATATCACACGATGTTGCTAGGGTTCTTAGATCTCTGCCTGGACTAGACCTGGGGGTCGGTTTATAAAGCACCCGTACCCCCTGGCTTATTCTCCAAGACGCACCCTGAATCCTACCCGGACCCGGCGTACAAACCCTAACTTTCTCCTACCATAACCCACAATCCGGGTTACTGGGCCTATAAGTTCGGGCCTTCACAGGTTTCCTCATCCTTAGCCAGATCTCGCACAGCATCCTTTGGGCCGGGTTACTCCCGGGAGTTTGGCCTACCGGGTTATCACCCCCCATCACCAGGTGTGCCTAGGAAACTTGCTAAGCACCAACTGAAAGTAAAGTATGGGCACCTAGAGGGGGGGTGAATAGGTGCTACGACCAATTTTATTTTTTCTTAAAGTTTAGGCTTGACAAGAAGGTAAATTCTCTAGATAGTGCAACTAGTGGTGAATTTACCTATATGGCAAGGCAAGCAATTAATGCAACTAGTACAACACATAAAACAACTAGTACAACAATAAATGCTACAAGTACGAGTAAGTAAAGAGAGGGGAACGAGGTAACCGATGGAAGCACACGGAGACACGATGTATTCCCGAGTTCCTCCTTTTTAGGGGAGTACGTCTCGTTGGAGGGGTGTGAGCTCGCCACGAAGTCCTACTCAACGCCACAAAGGCCTCACCCTATTCTCCGATGAACTCCGCCACAAAGGCCTAGTTCACCTTCCACTATTGAACCCCTTTGAGGCGGGGATCGAGTCCTTTACAAACAAGTTTGGGGCACACACCCATAACTTAATTGGGGGCTCCCAACACTCAAAAATCACCAAGAGTAGCAAGAAGCCTAGGTTCTCCACAAGAGGAAACCCTAGGCAAAGATCCCTCAAGCAAAAGAGAGGGGAAATGAAATCCGGTTGGTGAAGACGTAGATCGGGGCCTTCTCCTTCAATCCTCCAAAGATCAAGGCTTTTGGGTTGTTGGATTGGGAGATCTAGAAAGGTGGGTGAGCTCCAACAATGGTGACTTTAATTCTGGACGAGCTAGCTGGAGGTAGGTGGGGGGAGGGGGTATTTATACCCCTCATAAAGTCTAAGAGCCGTTGGAGCAGATCTGGCGAATTCACACCGGAGACTCCGGAGTAAAGGCCGGAGACACCGGTCTGGTCCGGAGACTCCGGACAGTCTCCGGTGTCCCTCCGTACAGGATGCAGTACGCGACACCACCTTGGTACACTTGAGTTTCTTTAGAAAAGTATTAGTCCGAAGACTCCGGTCAGGGGGACCGGAGACTTCGGTCTTGGCGCTGCGGGTAGGCACAGAGATTGTCTGAGGTCTTGCGAGACATTTAATTCCACTCACACCGGAGACTCCGGTAAGTCTCCGGTCTGGGTGCATAGAGACTGTCTGGGGTCTTGCGAGACAATTAGTTCTAGAGGAAAAACCTGGGAGAAATCTCCACACCGGAGACTCCGGTCTGGGAGACCGGAGACTCCGGCCTGGAGAAAACTCCAGCAACGAGTGACTTGAACGGCTTGCTCCTTTTTGTACCAACACATCACCATGACAAATAAGTTGGATTAACCCTGAAATACATCAACACCTTTTAGCAGTACATGTGTTGTTAACAAACACCAAAACAAGATGATTTAAGCGCGTTTGCACTTTCATTCTCCCCCTTTTTGGTGTTTGATGACAACACACATATTTTTGCAATAAAATCACAGCTAAGCTATGTTTGTAGCAGATAGAGCACTCACAAAGTGAGCTCCCCCTATATTTTACAAACAAATCCCTTCTAGAGCAAACATTAGTGAACAATAATACAAGCATGTAGAGACAATAGATAAAGCACAATGAATAATAATAATAAAGGATAGCTTCACCACGAGGTCTCACACATAAAACACAACCATTGTTCACTAAAAAAAGCAAAGCGACTAAGATAACGAGAACACAAGCCATAAGAGGCAAATCAAGTTCAAAGACTTGTGTTCCGAAGCAAATAAAACAAAGCAACCCATGCAAAGTGGGCAAGACAAAGCTACTTCCCCCACTTTGGCATCGAGACACCAAAAAGGGGCAAAGAGCACTACACGATCCAAGGGCTCAGTCATCGTCCTCGTAGTCATCGTCGACCTCAACCACCGGGTCCGTGGCCGCGTCACTCTCATCATCATCATCATCATCTCCAGCACCCTCATCATCTCCCTCATCGTCATCCTCAGCATCAGAACCAGTGTTGAAGAACTCAAGTTCCTCATCCTCATCCTCACGCTCAGGCTGATCATCAACATGTTCTTCCTCAATCTCAGGAGTCCTAGCACGGTGGGTCGAGGAAGAAGGAGCCGAGGTGATATCCTCAAAGTCACCCCACGGAAACTGATCAGCGTTCCACCCCTCATATGACATAGTCACAGAAGCGGTGGGAGGAGTGGGTGGAGTAGTAGGAGGAGTACCCATAGGGGGAGTAGCTCCAAGTCCAGCGTGGTCATGCAGCTTGGAGATCATCTTCTTCAGCTCACGCCTCTCCTTATAGTCCACATGGTTCTCCTTGTGAACCGCGATAGTCATGCACAAAATGTTGCGCTGGAACCAGGTAAGCTTCTTCATCTCATCCTGAGTCTCCTCCCTGCTAGAGCGGCGAGAGGGAGGATCAGCATTCTTCCTCCTAGAGCGAGGAGGTGCCTCAGCGTCCCCCATGGGAATGTCATCAGGAAGGTGAGAGGATAGAATCCAAAGAGAGCCCACAGGGTGCACAGTCTCTGTAAACAAGCCAGGAAGCTGATCAAGTATGAGTTTCATCACATAAGGAGCATACACGGGCACTTTCTTGATCTCGATCATAGCTGAGTAAATCTCCTCCTTGATGAAGTGCATAACATCAATCTCGAAACCCTCTCCATCAGGGCCAGCAAGGTGACACTGGAAGGCCTGATAGAGAAGGTTCACAAGTCCACCACGAATAGCATCTACATTCCCAACCTTGGGAGCAATGTTGCAGCAAAAGAGGCAAAGACAGATGTTGTATACCCTCCTCAGACCCTTGGAAGTGCCGCAGCTGAAGAGCTTCTCATGCATAGGAGCCATGCGCTTCTTGTCATAAGCCACTCCGTGAACGTGCATGCGGTGACCACTCCCTTATCCCCAAGGATAGTCAAGAAGCTCAGCAAACCGTCTCATAGAGGACTCACACTCAACAGTCCCAGACATCCATCTCATAGTGACATCTTCATTCTCATCAAAGGTGACGGTGGCAAAGAACTGCTGAATGATAGGGGGTTGTAGTTCTGCTGAATGCCCACAAGATGCTCAAGGCCCAATTTCCTCGTGATCCATACAACCTCCTCAAAGTACTGAGAGTTGCCAAGAGCCTCTAAGTCAAGGAATTTCTGTGGACACACAGGCTGCCTGAAACGGGTGTATATCTCCTCCATGATCAACTCAGACTCCCTCCTCCAATAATAAGCAGAATCAGCAGTGCGAGCCATGGTGAAGAAGGGACGAGCCCGCATGATCCTGTACTCCTCCTTGCTCAAGGAGGCCACCGAGGAGATAGCATCAAATCTGGCCTTCTTTGCTGCTTCAGCGTTCATCCTGTTCTCATGCTTCTTTTTCTGACGCCTCTCACCCTCAAAGGCACCCCTCTGACCATATCGCCCGGTTTCTTCATCAGTGACCATGTAGTTGCGGGAGTGAGGACGGGGACCACGCTTGGCTAAGGACTTCACCCTTTTTCCTGAAAGCATACATAAAACAGGGAACACAACACCAGAGAAAACACAATGAGCAATCATGTCCAAAAATGGTGCAGGAACAAGACAGAAGCAACAGAAGCCATTTCTGGAAGATCCACACCGGAGTCTCCGGTCTGGCAGACCGGAGTCTCCCGACAGACACACCGGAGTCTCCGGTCTGGTACTCCGGAGTGTCCGGACTGGTTGACAGCAACGAGCATGGATCTAACACAAATGTTCTACTGGAGATTCTAGCAGTTCCTACACAAGTTTAACTAGCCAAGGTGATGCTACCAATAGCAAATGCAACTTCTCCCAAAAAAACACTACCTAGATTTTTAGATCTAGATAAAAAACAAGCAAAAACGAGGAGGAGAAGTTGTACCCTTGTCGCCTTGGCCGGCCATTGTGCCTCCCACGGATGAGAGATGCAAGGGGAGGCGGGGGGAACGATTCCCGGCGGTGGGAAACGGCCGGGGAGGGCTCCTGGCGGCGGCGGCGGCGCATCAAGACTATGGGGGGGGCGTGGGGGAAGTGGGGAATGAAACCCTAACTTCCCTTAGCCCCCAGTTTTTATACTGCAAGCCGCACACCGGAGTCTCCGGTCTTAACACCGGAGTCTCCGGACAGGCCGGAGTCTACGGTATGGTAGACCGGAGTCTCCGGACTTTCGCAAGAAAAACTCCCCAAAGAGGACATGAAGTGCACAAAACTAGAAATTGTTTTAGGAAATGGGTTTTTGGCAATGAAAGATAGGAGCAACAACAGGGAGGGAACTTGTACTCAAGAACACCGAAAAAAACAAGAAAAACGAATATTGAGTACATCCCTCACAAAAAAATGCCAAAAACCCGCAAATAAGAACTAACTCTTCAAGGAAGAGGTTAGTGGCCTAGGCCACCATGTAAGAGTTCATGGTATGCAACCGCGAAGATATATCTTGGGGGTATTGCCATTACTCAACATTGAAACTCACAATTCAACATTGGAAAAAGAGAGATCGCAATGATTTTTTTTTGCTTTGGGCATAATGGGGGGAGGGAGAACCCAATGTGTTAGGATAACACTCCCCCTATATCCATGCCTACATCTAAACTCGAACACGTTTCATCTATAGGGGTGTGTGCAAGATCTTCAAGTCAAACTCCTCGAATCAATCACATTTAGTTCATTCCTCAAGAACAAGAATCTTGCATCATAAAGTGGCTTCGTGAAAATATCCGCAAGATTGTCCTTGGTGGGCACATAAGATAGTGCAATGTCTCCTCTTGCCACATGGTCACGGATGAAGTGGTGGAGGATCTCAATGTGTTTGGTCCTTGTATGTTGCACCGGATTGTATGCAATTTTGATGGCACTTTCATTGTCGCACAAAAGAGGCACCTTATCCAAATGAACTCCATATTCCTTGAGTGTTTGCCTCATCCATAACAATTGAGTGCATGCACTTGCGGCGGCAACATACTCGGCTTCGGCGGTGGAGAGAGATATGCAATTTTGCTTCGTGGAGGACCAACTCACTAGGGACCTACCAAGAAATTGACAAGCCCCGGAAGTAGACTTCCTACCATCTTGATCACCTGCCCAATCGGAATCCGTATAACCATTGAGAGAAAATTGTGCCCCCTTTGGGTACCACAAACCAAATCTTGGGGTATGAACCAAATAATGAAAGATCCTCTGGACCGCCATCAAATGGCTATCCTTAGGAGCCGCTTGATACCTTGCACACACACCTACACTCAAAACGATATCGGGCCTAGATGCACAAAGATAGAGCAAAGAACCAATCATAGAACAATAAAGCTTTTTATCCACATCCTTACTCCCTTTTGGGTTACGAGATAAGTGCCACTTGACTTGCATAGGAGATGTCTTGATCTTAGCATCTTGGAAATTAAACCTCTTGATCATATCTTGGGTATACTTGGCTTGAGAAATGAAAGTCCCACGGGCCAATTGTTTGATCTCAAAGCCAAGGAAGAATTTAAGCTCTCCCATCATAGACATCTCGAACCTGTCAGTCATAAGCTTAGAGAACTCATTATTGAAAGCTTGGTTAGTTGAGCCAAAGATGATATCGTCCACATATAGTTGGCATATGAAAATCTCTCCCTTTACTCTCTTGGTGAAGACAGTGGGTTCAATCTTCCCAACTTCAAAACCACGATCATCTAACCACTCCCTAAGGTGCTCATACCAAGCACGAGGTGCTTGTTTGAGACCATAGACAGCTTTGTCAAGTTCGTAAACGTGGTTAGGAAAGTTGAGATTCTCGAACCCCGGAGGTTGCTTAACATATACCTCCTCTTTTAGTGGACCATTCAAAAAAGCACTTTTCACATCCATTTGTTGCAATTTGAAATTATGAGAGGATGCATAAGAAAGGAGGATACGGATGGACTCAAGGCGAGCCACGGGTGCGTAGGTTTCATCAAAGTCAATGCCTTCAACTTGGGTGTAACCTTGAGCAACCAATCTTGCCTTGTTCCTAATGACAATGCCATGCTCATCTTGCTTGTTCTTGAAAATCCACTTAGTGACAATAAACATTGTGGCAATATTTGGGCTTCTCAACCAATCTCCAAACTTTGTTGCGCTCAATGTTATTGAGCTCATCATGCATTGCTTCAACCCAATCGGAGTCCTCAAGAGCTTCATACACTTTCTTAGGCTCCACCATAGAGATATGAGCTTGATGCTCACAAAAATGAGCCAATTGCCTTCTTGTAGATCTTCTAGTTTGAACATCCTCCAAGACCTTGTCGTCTTGGGCATCAATTTGCTTCAAAGCTCTTCTTATCCTTTTGATGCGACGGGCTTCGATCTCCTCATTATTGCGAGGAGGAATCACTTGATCATCTTGATCATTTGGGTCCCCATCTTGACCAACTTGGCCTTGATCATCATCATCATCATCAACAATATCTTCAACACTAGCTTCAACTTGAGGAGAGGATGAAGAGGATGGTTGATCTTGGCCTTGATCTTGACTCGCATTAGTGAGAGGAGTGGGTACGACTTGCGGAGTCACTTGATCAATGAGAGGAGGGTCTTGACCATGTTCTTGGTTAGGTGTAATAGTTGGCTCCTTGGCTTGATCTTCTATTGTAGAGGAGGGCTCCACTTGAGTAGATCATAGTCCTTCTCGAGTCGCCATAAGGTGTCCCTCGATGGGGCGGAAAAATCCCACACCCATCCTTCCTATGGCTTCTTGAGGCATTTCAACATCTACATTAGAAACATGGAATTGCGCCACTTGGGAGCCATCATTTTCCTCGAAAACCACACTACAAGATTCTATGACAATCCGTGAGGCTTTGTCATAGACTCTATAAGTGTGGGATTCGGCACCGTAACCAACAAAAATACCCTCAATAGTTTTGGATTGAAATTTAGACAACCTAATACCCTTGATCAAATAGAAGCACTTACAACTGAATACACGGAAGTAGGAGATGTTGGGCTTGTTGCCGATGAGGATCTCATATGGGGTCTTGTCCAAGACTTTGCGGATGTAGAGGCGGTTGGAGGAGTGGCATGCGGTGGATATGGCCTCGGCCCATAAATATTGGGGAGAAGAGTACTCCGCCAACATGGTCCTTGCCATATCCAAGAGAGTGCGATTCTTCCTTTCGGCAACACCATTTTGTTGAGGAGTGTAAGTGGCGGAGTATTGATGACGAATGCCTTCTTCACTAAGAAATTCATTCAATGTATTGTTCTTGAACTCCGAGCCATTATCACTCCTAATAGCCATGATTTGCACATTGTGTTGACGTTGCACTTCGTTGGAGAAGTCGATGATGGTTTGTTGAGTTTCACTCTTGCAGTTGAAGAAATAAACCCAAGTGTATCTTGAATAATCATTGACAATCACCAAGCAATACTTCTTGCCGCCAAGACTTGCCTCGGGCACGGCACCAAAGAGATCAACATGGAGAAGCTCCAAGATCCTCTTTGATGAGATAATAGTCTTGGCCTTGTGCACGATGTCATGCATCTTCCCTTCAACACACGACCTACAAACGCGATCCTTTGCAAAGAAAACATTTTCTTTTAGTCCGACAATAAGGCCACCTTTGTGAAGACTTTGCAAAGTTCTCATGTTGACATGGGATAGGCAGCGATGCCACAACCATCCCAAGTCCGCCTTCCCGAAAAGACACATTGCTTGACAGTTGGTTGACTTCGAAAAGTCCACCACGAACAACTCATTTTCAACATGTCCCACGTGAGAGACGTCAAGAGTCTTGCTCCTCAAAAGGACCACAATATCACCATCGAAAAAGACGGAAAAACCCATCTTTCCAAGAGAGCGGACGGAAAGTAAATTGTAACCAAGGGATTCGACAAGCATGACGTTCACGATAGTTATCTCGGGAGCCACCACAACCTTGCCGAACCCGGATACCTTAGACTTGGACGAGTCTCCATAAGTGACGGTTGCTTGGATGTCATTTGGACGCAACTCCGTCACAAGATCTTTGCTTCCGGTCATATGATTAGTGCATCCACTATCGAGAATCCATTTAGTCCCACCGGAAGCGTAGCCCTGCAAGAGATTGTTGACTAGTGTTAGGACCCGAGATGGGTCCCTTCATATTAGCAACAAGGGTCTATGGAACCCAAATAGTATAGTCAATTAAACCTTCAATAGGACCAACATATTTAGCTTGCACAACACCATAATAATCAACATATAATAAATGGTGTGGATTGTTAGTTCCCGCGAAAGCGCTACGAGTAGTGGTGTCTCTCATGACACTACTACTCGAGGCAATGTTGTTAGCTTGAGCGGGTGTGCTAGGAGTAGTGTGGTCCCTAATGACAACACCACTCGAAGCACCATTGTTGGTCTTCTTCTTGCTCTTCTTCTTCTTGTTCTTCTTCTTGGCTACATAGCCTAGACCTTGCTTGCCCACTTGTTGCCTTGGTGCACTCAATTGTGGTCTAGCAATGCCCGCATTAGAGTTAGGAGCAACCACTTGTGGGGAAGGGGTCACAAACTTCACAACTTGTGGACCTTTACCCTAGAGCCTTGCTAGCTCATTCTTCAACCTAGCATTTCCCTCAATAATATTTGCATGATCACAAGAAGAAGTAGAGGTGCTAGCATTGTTAGTTTGATTAAGTTGAGTTTGAAGTTGTTCATGCAACTCTTTGAGGGATGAGTGTTGGCTTTCCAAAGCTTTGTGAGCCTCGGTTAGCTTTTCAAACTCCTCGGTTAGTTTACCATGACCAACCCCAAACTCGACCTTATACTTTTTAGCCTTTTTATATTTAGCAATAGCAAGATCACGTTCCTTAGTGATGTTTGAGACAAGTTCATTATGAGTAATTCAATAGATTCAAGTTCATCCTCTAGAGAAACTCTACCATCATGCTCTTCCTCAAGAGTCATAGAGAGAGATGCAATTTCATCCGCATCCTTCTCTCAACCTCACCTTTCTTCTCAAGAGCATCTTGGGCCTCACCCAATTGCCTCATGAGATACTCAACGTACTTCTTGGTCTCCCCTTGCATGTTAGACATAAAGTGGTCCAAGGAGACCCTTTATTCTTCTTCTCTAAGACTAGCAAGATGTTCTAGTTCACTAGGGGTCTTAGAGTTGGGGGAAAGTGATACCTCCGTGGCTTTAGCCATGAAGCACTTGGCATTACGTTGAGGGAGATCGTCATTGGGGGATTCGAAGAGGGATGAAGATGATGGAGTAGAGGCAATAGCTAGAGCGGCCACTTCACTTGTGGTTTCTTCTTCTTCATCACTCCCGGAATCATGCTCCTCTTGAGTCAAGAGCACAAACTTGGTGGGAGACTTCTTGTTGAAAGGCTTCTTCTTGAAGTGAGGTTTCTTGTACTCAACTTTGGACTTGTCCTTGCGAATGAGCTTGCCACTATGGAGCTCTCAATTCTCATAAGGGCACTCCGCAATGAAGTGATGCTTATCTTGACAATTGAAGCAAGACCTCACTTTTTGAGTTCCATCATTTCCATAGCGAGACCTTGTCTTCTCCTCAACAAATTTCTTGCCCTTGGGAGGATTGCTCCAAAACTTTTGCACGGTGAGAGCAATGAGATCCTTTAGAACGGGATCATAGTCTTGTTCCTTCAAGGGAGGCAATACCTCATCTCCATCTTCCTCATTCTCAACCTCTCTTGACAAGACCTTGGCCTTCAAAGCAACGGATGCTCCTTGATGCATTCCAATGGCCCTAGCACGGTTGTCAAGCGCATTCTTGGTTTGCACTTTGTAGGAGCACAATTCTTGCATCACTTGAGTTGAGGTCATGGAGGAGAAATCATGTCTCCCTTGAATGCTCTTCAAGTCCGAGCCCTCAAATGGCATCACGGCAATCATGTACTTTCTCTTGATCCAAGCATCGTCAATGTACTTGGCGCCCGCACTAGAGAAGGCGGTGGCAAGAGTTTTGAGTCTTCGATACATGTCAACATGATCTTCTCCATCATGCATGAAAAATCCTTCGGCCTCATTGGTCAATGCGTCATACCGATTTCTTTGCATGCTCTCATTCCCAACGAACATGATGACTAGTGCATCCCATGTTTCTTTGGCGGTGGAGAAGTGTTGAAGATGCGGCATGTGGTTGGGACCCACAGCTTGTTGAAGAATGGACAAGGCGGTGTAGTTGAGTTGGCAATCTACGGCCTCTCTTCTTGTGAGATTCTTGGGATCAAATGGCTTGTATCCGTCATGAGTGATCCTCCAAAGATCTATACAAGAAGAGTTCAAGTGAGTCTCCATGTAGTATTGCCATTCACGAAAAGAAAAAGCATCAATTTTAGGTGGATCTCCTCTAGGGATTATATGGGGATGAGGAACGGGAGGATCGGGAGAATAACTTCCGGGAACGGCATGAAATCCTCCACCTCCTTCCGTACCCGACTTAGCGGATTGTTCCGCGGAAGCATTTTTTATGTGGATCATCATCTACCCCTTTCTTGGCACCCTCCAGTTCTTCCGGAAGGGATGAGTCGACTACCTCCGGCGCTTTGGCTTTGAGGAGTTGTGTCATGAGTTGACGCAACTCATCAAATTTAGTGTCTATGGATGAGGTCAATGAAATTCTCAAGGCATTGAGATCATCCATGGTCACATTGCCATCGGATGGAGCGCCAACCAAATCATCTCCCATACTTAAACTCTTAGGCGGTTAAGCCCGATAGAAGAGCCGAGGCTCTGATACCAATTGACAGTAAAGTATGGGCACCTAGAGGGGGGGGGGTGAATAGGTGCTACGACCAATTTTAATTTTTCTTAAAGTTTAGGCTTGACAATTAGGTAAATTCTCTAGATAGTGCAACTAGTGGTGAATTTACCTATATGGCAAGGCAAGAAATTAATGCAACTAGTCCAATACTTAAAACAACTAGTACAACAATAAATGCCACAAGTACGAGTAAGTAAAGATAGGGGACCGAGGTAACCGATGGAAGCACACGGAGACACGATGTATTCCCGAGTTCCTCCTTTTTAGGGGAGTACGTCTTGTTGGAGGGGTGTGAGCTCGCCACGAAGGCCTACTCAACGCCACAAAGGCCTCACCCTATTCTCTGATGAACTCCGCCACAAAGGCCTAGTTCACCTTCCACTATTGAACCCCTTTGAGGCGGGGATCGAGTCCTTTACAAACAAGTTTGGGGTACACACCCACAACTTAATTGGGGGCTCCCAACACTCACAAATCACCAAGAGTAGCAAGAAGCCTAGGTTCTCC
The DNA here is from genome assembly GCA_028641055.1 of Alopecurus myosuroides. Lineage (NCBI taxonomy): Eukaryota > Viridiplantae > Streptophyta > Magnoliopsida > Poales > Poaceae > Alopecurus > Alopecurus myosuroides. The sequence continues at coordinate 703,719,590 of CM054057.1, read as the reverse complement.
ACAAGAGGAAACCCTAGGCAAAGATCCCTCAAGCAAAAGAGAGGGGAAATGAAATCCGGTTGGTGAAGACGTAGATCGGGGCCTTCTCCTTCAATCCTCCAAAGATCAAGGCTTTTGGGTGGTTGGATTGGGAGATCTAGCAAGGTGGGTGAGATCCAACAATGGTGACGTTAATTCTGGACGAGCTAGCTGGAGGTAGGTGGAGGGGAGGGGGTATTTATACCCCTCATAAAGTCTAAGAGCCGTTGGAGCAGATCTGGCGAATTCACACCGGAGACTCCGGAGTAAAGGCCGGAGACTCCGTCTGGTCCGGAGACTCCGGACAGTCTCCGGTGTCCCTCCGTAAAGGATGCAGTATGCAACACCACCTTGGCACACTTGAGTTTCTTCAGAAAAGTATCAGTGCGGAGACTCCGGTCAGGGGGACCGGAGACTCCGGTCTTGGCGCTGCGGGTAGGCACAGAGACTGTCTGAGGTCTTGCGAGACAATTAATTCCACTCACACTGGAAACTCAGGTAAGTATCCGGTAAGTCTCCGGTCTGGGTGCACAGAGACTGTCTGGGGTCTTGCGAGACAATTAGTTCCAGAGGAAAAACCTGGGAGAAATCTCCACACCGGAGACTCCGGTCTGGGACACCGGAGACTCCGGCCTGGAGAAAACTCCAGCAACCAGTGACTTGAACGGCTTGCTCCTTTTTGTACCAACACACCACCATGACAAATAAGTTGGATTAACCCTGAAATACATCAACACCTTTTAGCAGTACATGTGTTGTTAACAAACACCAAAACAAGATGATTTAAGCGCGTTTGCACTTTCACCAACTCAAAGTAATCCCAGGATCAAAACCCGTCAAACAAGGTCTCCGTCGTTTTGATGGAAGAAAACGGAAGGCTATAGGCAAGGAAATTACCCGGCTTTTAGCAGCTGATTTTATCCGGGAAGGTATACATACCGATTGGTCTGCGAACCCAGTATTAGTCCCGAAGAGGATAGTAATTTTCTTAGGATGTGTATAGATTACACCGGCTTTAACTAGTTGTGTCAAAAAGATAGGTTCGCGTTACCGCGAATCGATCAAATAATAGATGCCACTGCTGGCTCTGAGCTTTTATTCTTTTTGGATGCTTATTCCAGGTACCATCAAATACGTATGAAGGAAGAAGACCATATGGTACATACTATTACATAACCATGCCTTTTGGCTTGAAGAAGGCGTGTGCAACATACCAGCGTTGCATGCAAAGATGCTTGCATAGTCAAATCGGCAAAATTGTCCATGTTTACGTAGATGACATTGCCGTGGTTTCCAAGGAAACGGATACAATCCTTTAAGATCTATGAGAGACCTTCAAAAATTTGCACACTTATAAAATGAAGTTGAATCCATTAAAGTGCGTATTCGGGGTTCCCTCAGGGATGCTTATGGGTTTCATTGTTTCTCACAGAGGAATAGAAGTAAACCCGGAAAAGATCAAGGCAATCTTAAACATCACAAGGCCTACGTGCCTAAAAGATGTCCAAAGACTGACAGGTTCTGCAGCCGCCGTTAGCAGGTTTATAAGCTGGCTAGGTGACAAAGCTCTGCCATTGTACAAGTTGTTGAAGAAATCCGAAAAATTTGAATGGACAGAAGAGGCGGACAAAGCATTAACCTAGCTAAAAGAAACCTTGATGAAAAGCTCCGATTTTGGCATCCCCAAAAGAAGAACCCATGTTACTGTATCTTGCATCAACTAACAGGGTTATTAGCGCAGTGATAATCGTGGAAAGACGGAAAGATGAGCAAAGTATTCCAGATCAACATCCGGTATATTACATCAGTGAGGTATTCTCTGAGTCAAAACAAAGGTATCCACATTATCAAAAGCTGGCATATGGCGCATTTTTAGCATCTCAAAAACTCCGTCATTATTTCCAAGGACACTCCATAACAGTGGTAAGCAAAGCACCACTAGGGGATATGATAAACAATGCGGATGCAACAAGCAGATTAACCCAATGGGGCATTGATCTTGCTGCGTTCGACATTAAGTATCAACCCCGTACGGCAATTAAATCCCAGGTGTTGGCAGATTTCGTGGCTGATTGGACAAAAGCAATGGAAAACACACCAATGCCAGAGTCGGAATATTTGATCATGCATTTCAATGGATCCAAAATGAAAGAAGGCGCCGGAGCTGGTGTAGTGCTTAAATCTCCAAAGGTGACACAATGGAATATGTATTACAAGCACACTTCAACGCCAGCAACAACGTGGCAGAATACGAAGCATTGCTTCATGGCTTGCACATTGTAAAGGAGATAGGAGTTAAGAGTATACTTTGTTATGGTGACTCGGATTTGGTGCAGCATCAGCTAAACCAAACATGGGATGCCAAAAGCCCCATTATGGCCGAATATCGAAGAACAGTGGACGAGTTTGCCATTTGCTTCCTAGGATTTGAAGTACTTCACATCAAAAGGGAAAAAAATTGGAACGCGGATGCTTTAGCCCGCATGGGCTCGAAAAGAGTGAAAACCCTACCGCCTGGTGTGTTCGTCCTACATTTGCATGAACCATCAATAAAAGGGGGAGATGTTGATTATCCTCTAGTTTCCGAGTCAATAGAAGTTTTATTTGTTAACCCGGATTAGAAAATTACATACTTAAACTTATTAGTCGATCAAAAGTTTCCGGATGGCGAAGTCTTTCAAAGGCAGATACAGCGCCGGTGCAAAGGATACACGGTAATCAATGGTTGCATGTATCAGCGCAGTACTATCGGAATTTTTCAGCGATGCATTTCGCCAGAAGAAGGACGAGAAATTTTGGAAGAAATCCATGAAGGAGATTGCGGACATCATGCTCAATCAAAAAGCATAATTAAAAAAGCATTTCGTGCAAGTTTTTCTGGCTTACATTTAAGGCAGACGCGGAGAACATAGTGAATACATGTGCCGGATGCCAGTATTATGCCAAGTAGACGAATATGCCAGCCCAAGCACTCAAAACTATCCCCATCACATGGCCATTTGCGGTCTGGGGGGCTAGATATGATGGGACCATTCAAAACTGCCAGAGGCGGGCTCACACGTCTACTCGTTGCAGTAGATAAGTATACCAATTGGGTGGAAGCAAAACCCATAAAAAAACTTGACGGTGTGGCTGCCAGAAATTTCGTCATTGACGTAGTCATGCGATACGGTGAGCCACATAGCATAATCACGAATAACAGGACAAATTTCTCAATTGGAGAGTTACCAAAGTATAGCTGACAAACGGGGATTCGCCTAGATCTTGCATCTGTGGCACACCCATAATCCAATGGTCAGGTCGAACAAATGAATAGTTTGATATTGCAAGGAATTCGCCCAAGACTCGAATCTCCTCTTCATAGAGGAGCTGGAGCATGGGTAGAAGAATTACCTTATGTGCTTTGGAGTATTCGAACAACGTCGAATAGATCGATAGGGAAAACACCCTTTTTCCTGGTTTATGATGCAGAAGAAGTGCTTCCTACGGACATGATCCATGATAGGCCAAGAGTGCTGGCGTACGATGACGCGGATGCCGAAAAGGCACAACAGGATGCCGTTGATCTCTTAGAAGAAGAACGAGAACTTGTGCTACAAAGATCCGACATTTATCAGCAAGGACTGCGACGTTATCATAGTCGGAAAATCAAACACCATTCTTTCAAAGAGGGTGATTTGGTGCTAAGATTGGTATAGGAAAGGAAGCACAAATTAGCCCCAGTTTGGGAGGGACCATTTGTCATTAGCAAGGCTATGAAAAATGGATCGTATTACCTTCTAGATATTCGAGATACGGAAGATGATCCCAAAAATCCGAATCGCAAGAGAAAAAGAAAGATAGATGTAGAACTAGGAGAGAAAAAGAGGCTCTGGAGCATCCAGCAGTTACGTCCCTTCTACACTTAGTTTAAATTCTATGTAAACATCATTGAGATCATGAAATAAAGTTGTCGGAAATCCATGCATTTTTGTTTTGCCTGTTACACTGTTATAATCATAATTCCATCTTATCTATTTCCCAATGATCTTTCAATTTAGCTTCAATGTTAACCCGAATTGTGCCTGCGTGCTCGGAGTTATAAAACCGAATGCTTTTTGGCCTAAGGAGGCTTCAGAATCACAGATTGTGCCTGTGTGCCTGAGGTTCATAATTTTCAAAATTCCTTACTTTTTTCTAAGTATTATCTGATTGTTTGTGTGTTGGGTCACTGGAATTAGTAAGTAAAAGTGCCTATGTATAATCCATAACTCCGAGTTTTGGCTGATAGGTTTGAACCCAGCCACTTGGCATGAAGATTACATACTTTTGAGCCACTTCAACACTAAGGAAAGTTGAAGCATACAAATCAGAGAACTTAGAAGGAGAGGAATTAAAACTCTGACATACTTTGCAAAGACTTAAAAAATTACTACAAAATGATAAGTACTTGTTCATACAAAAGATGGAATGCATTACAATTTATATTACATTGTGAGAATAGTAATGCTTCTATTTTCTCGGCTAGCTACACTGGAATTAGGCGGCGTCCTCGTACTCCTCGTCGTCTTCCTCGTCGCTGTCACTGGGGTTCTCCGGAGTCTTGGGAATCTCCTCCTCCGGGTAGAACGTGGAAGTGGAAACCATCAGAGCAATTTTGGAGGCGTGCCCCTTCACTGACTCGAAAATTTCCGCCCTCTGTGCTTCCGTGTATCCTTGAGGGATACCGGTAGCAACGCGCCAGGACTTCGGGGTGGTATAATGCATGCGCATCAGTCCAAGGACCATGCGTGCACCACCTCAGGCGGCAGATTGGAGCCAAGACTCCCTTTGGTTTGCCAACTCTTCAATGGCTTCCAGGAGTTTGCTGACTTCCGAGTAATCTTTAGCTTTGTCGGGAATGCACTTGTTCACAACTAGCATCCCTGCAGTCTTGAGGTCGGCGAAGATTTTCCTGAAAGTCCGGATTCTTTCAATACGGGTGAGCAAAGGATTCCCTTCCGTTTAAAACAACCCAAAAAAGTTAGAAAATCACAGAAGGAGGAAAAGTAAGGCGTTCTGTAAAAGTACAAGAAAAACCTTGGTGAAAGAGCAAAAAACTTACCCAGGATTTTGACCATCTCAACGCCTTCTTCAAGGTGATGGTTGAGGGCATTCTCCAAGTCCCGGATTGTCTCCTTATCCTTCTGAGCTTGAGAGGAAGTTAGGGACTCAGAAATACCAATGGCCAGTTGGCTAGCCTCGAGGTGTTTCTGAAGCTTTACCGTCATCTTGTAAAGCTCCGAATTTTCCTTGCGGAGGGATTCAACATTGCCAGCATCTTCATCAATTTGTTTGGTTTTGGCCAAAGAAGCTGAATAGAGTGAAATCTCAAGAGTTCAAAACTCGGAAAAAGATTTAGAAGAAATTCGGAAAACAGCAGTACACATGAATAAGACTTTTACCTGCTAAATCCTTCAGCTGTTGATGAACTGAGGCGAACTCCGAGTCCTTGTCATTAAGAATACCAAGGAGAGATCTAACCTCCTAGTTCTTAATGGTGAGCTTATTGAAAACTTCCATATTTATGGTATCGGCAGTTTGGTGAGAAAAGAGAAAAGCATTAAGGCAAAAAATAGAAAGAATACTTTTGTCTTAATGCTTGGGGGCTAGAGGTGTTTACCTGGCTCATCCTTTGCAAGCCCACGATATTCTCGGGGAATTCCTTAGAATATTCTGCAAAGTTAATTCCCATATGGTGAAGGCCGTCTTACATGACCTAGCGAGGCGAGAATACATAATTATTCCTAACAATAAGTCCGCCTTCGGGCCAAGGAAGGATTAAGGGAGCACGAGCTAAGTGTTTTTTCGCCCACGGATGAATATACCCGTGTTCTTCGAAACAATCTTCTTTCTTTACCTTGAACATGTTGTCAAAAGTGGGGATGGGCTCTTCCTTGGGAAGATTCGAAGGCCCAGCCTCTTTTGGCACCGCATTTTCCCTCGCATCCGTGTCGGGTGCAATGGGCTGGCTGGACTGCAGGGGATATTCTTCCTCCTATGCAGCCGAGTTTTCTTGCCCAGCCGCCATTGGGGTGTCTGGTGCAGCGGCGGGGGGACTGCTTGGGTCCCCTGTGGGCAACAACTTTATGTTTCTTCCGGCCTTTTCCCTTCAAGGTAGTAGGGGCAAGGCTATAAAAGAAAGAAGGCGAGGAAATTCGAGATTTGAGATTCCGAGAAACAAGAACATGCAACAAAAAGCATACGAATGAAAAAACCCGGGTTTTTACCTGGAAGTTGTAACATCCCAAGTATGAAAATCCCCCCCTAGATGTTTGTTTCTTGTTTATTTTTGTTTTGCATCATGTCATCATATTCATTTGATTTTTGTTTGCATTGTTTTGCATTTGATCTCATTGTTTCCATCTGTTTTCTATTTGAATTCCAAAACAAAATTCAATTGTTGTTCATACTTGTTATGTTACAATGTGTCAAATAAAAACTATAAAAACAAACAAATATTTGTTCCACTAAAATTGGAATAAAAAACTTAATTATTTGGCTTAACTTTCATTTATTTCTGTTGATACCAAATTTCTCAAATCATTTAATTTCCAAACAATAACATCAATTAAATTTATTTGGGAAAACAAAGTTGGTATTATGATGTGGTGACCAAAAACAAAACTCTATAAAAATTTCCCTAAATTTTCCTAGCACAAACCTCTCCTTTTTCTCTCTAATTCCTTTGCAGCAAAAAAAATATAAATAACAGAAAAAGATTAAAGCAAAAGAAGGAGAGAGGGAATAGGGCATGCAGCCCATTTGGGCCAGCCAACTGCCCCGAAGGCCTGGTACCCCCCCCATCGTCTTCTACCTTCATACGGCAGGCAATCTAGCCTGCCCACGTCGGCATCAGACGCAGGCAACGGCGATCCCGAGCTCCACCTCCTCCTATATCTTGCCCTCGAGCTCCCCTCCTTGCCCTACTTTTCTCTCCTCCCCTCTTTCCTCTCGGGCGCCGCCCTTTTCCTCTCTTCCTCCCTCTGATTTCCTTCTTCTCTGTTCTGTACCGAGCTCCTCACCACCGTCGCCTTCCTCCGACCATCGCCGGCGCCATGGTGCCCGCCCGGCCGCGCTAGGGCCGGGAACGGAAACGCCGCGCGCCCCTCTTCCTCGCCGTGGCCTCGGCTTCCCCCGAGGACCACCGGAACTCCGGCGCCATCCCCGACTCGCCGCCATCGCCACCACTGCTCGACCGCGAGGTGAGCCGCCCCTCACCCCTCTCCCTTCCCTCTCTGCTCGCACACGGCCCACACGCGGCAGCCCGCAGCAGCCGCAGCACCGGCCACCGCACACCGGCGCCGCCGCGAGCACCCCACAGCAGATCGCCGGCGGGCAACTGCCCTCTGTCGCTGGCAGCGACCGCATCTGTACCTGCACGCACGGAAAGAATTCAGAAAGATTCAGTTAAAATTCGTAACTGAACAATAACCCCAACCCTGCTCTTTATCTTTCACAAATCGCAGACAGCCCAATTGGTTCCGCCCCGTGCGCCCAAGCGCTAGCACCCGGGATCGAGTCCCGCGGGGCGCGATTTTTCGCCGCAATTCTTTTCCCTCACGCGCGCGCGCTGGGCCCCGCATGTCATTGACCTCTGAGGCCACCTAGACACCAGCACTGCCACCTAGGTGCCACGCAGGCCCAGGGCCCAGTTGGCAGTGCCCTGGGTAGTTATCTGCGCGGTAACAAAATAATTCCTGCGTTTTGTTTTTAAATCCAAGTCCTTTTAATTCACAGTTTGGTCCTATATTTTAAATTGTTAATAACTCTCAAACTATAACTCCAAATAATAAAATCTAAATATGTGCACCGCTCTAAATTAAATTGTCTATCTATCTATAGCATTTGTTTTCTGTTTTGAATTTTCAAAATGCAATTCAAATTTGAATTCAAATAATTCAATTGCAATTTGCTAAAATCCATAACTAATTCATTATTAATCCAAATAATGAAAATAAAATATGTTTTCCATGCTATTTCAAATAATCTTTTCCAATATAAATTTTGTTTCATGTTTTGAATAATTTAAATTGCCCAAATAATTTAAACCTTGTTTAAATCATTTAAAATTGATAAAATCATAACTTGCTCAAATTAAATTATTTTTGAACATGCAAAATATGTTTTCAAACTAGAAAACATAACCTTTTCAATTATGAGTTTGAAGTTATGTCTTGAACAAATAAAATTCAAATAAAATTCATGCTTGTTTTAAATTCATTTAAAACTTGTTTAATATTGTTTAAGTCATAATAAATTCATCCTAATTCCTTTTTCAATATTTGAAACATGTAATCCACCTAAAATTGTGTGTTCTTTTCAAATATGAATTTTGTTATTTGTTTTGCACAATTTAAATTGGTGAAAACAACAACTATTTGTGTAATCCCTTTAAGGAACCAAAAATCCCCTAAATTAATAAATAAATTTCTAAATTGGTAAACCCTATTTTAAATTGGTTCTATTGTTGTTATTTTCTGTTTTCCTCATCCATGCATCATACTAATCCACTTTCGCCTGATGATTAGTTGTAAAACAATTATTTCAACCTAAATGCATGGGCTTTTCATATGCAACTCAAACTTGCATGTGGGTCCATTTAAATTGTGTTACCATGTCAACTAGTTTATTTTTGATGCATCAATTAAATGGTCATGCATCATCCCATGATTGTGCACTATGCCATGTTATTGATTGTTTGTTCTCTGCGTTGTTTGTTTGCTTCTCCTCGAATAGACGACGACGTTGAGACCGACGATCTTTACGACACCCCTTTAGAGGTTTTAGCTCAGTACCAGGCTACTGAGTTTGCAGGAAAGTTATCACTCACATGAACCACTGTGTTCCTTTCAACATTTGTTACCGATACTTTCCGTTGTCTATCTTGCTAGCCCTATGTGTAGTTGATTCTGTTACGAACCTATCACATGAATCCCCTTAACCCTGATATTGCCTCACCTCCACTCCTACACCCCATTGTTTGAGCTAGTGTCTTACTAGCATGCTTAGGATTTTTTTTGCTCGAGTCTGTTACCCGTTACTTTCTGTTACTATATTTCAATTATGTTCGATGGGCTCGATGTTTAAACAACAACCTGTTAATGTTGGGTAATAATAATTTGATGATAAGGCACCGGCAGGAGGCCCGGTGTGGTTTTGAGGCCTGCTAGTGTCGACCCTAATTAGGAAAAGGGTCTTGTCTACTGATCCATGATGAGCGTGCTCACCGCATCCGGGTGGTAGTATGGAACCCCCCTCGACTTTGACCTGATCCGCAGTTTGTCCGAAGAGCCACACTTAGTTCGGGTGTTCCATTTGCGCGTAAGCATGAATGGGTCGCTCCCATGGTTACTGTTGGTGATGATTATTATGATGATGATGCATATAGGGCGATGCCTGTGGTGCCGGGGGGTGTGGTTTTCACCCTTGCGCTTAGGTTAGGTCGGACTGGCCGGGACCTTATAGCTCCGTGGCTCCTAGGACATGCCGTAGAGATGGTTCGAGTCGTGTTGAGTCCACCTGAGTTTTAGTTGGTGGCTCGAGTGTGTACGGGTACTGGAGCACACCCTGCAGGGATGAATCTTCTCGAGAAGCCATGTTGTCCGCGGTTATGTGACGACTTGGTGAAAGTACTGGCTAACAAGTACTCAGACAACTTACACCTAACTAATGATAACTTGGTTAGTAATAGGTTTATTGACACAATAACCTGAACCATCATTAATCCAACTGTGTGAGTTATCCTCGGATTGCTTCTTTGGATAAGGGGCGAGATCCAGGATGGGTTTGTTTGGTGGTTAGTTGTAGTTGGTTACGATACGCTATCTTATCTCCGTTCTGATAGCCAGAAATTGTAGTATGTATCTGTAGTTGGTTAGTGCAGCCCGCTGCCGCATCTTTTATATCACCCTTCCTTCCGTTGAACCCAAAGCATCTGTGCTTGGTGTTGACGGGTTACACTTTGGTGAACTGTGAGTCTTGCTTGCCAGTACGTTTCTGTACTGACCCCTCTGGGGCTGTGGTTTCCGCAGACTACGATTCCGAGGATCTCCATGGTGGCTACTACGTGGAGTACGACGAGGCTGCTGACGAGTAGATAGCGGACCCAGGCAGGATCCGAGACTTCGTGGATGGGCTCCGTCTTTTCGTTTCCGGCTTCTTAAGCCTATTTGGATCTTGTCTGTACTCAGACCTGTTGAATGCTTCCGCTGTGATGTAATGATGATATGTTGGGACATGTGTCCTCTGGATGATTGTATTTGCTATCTCTGCTCTAGTGAGAGCCATTTGCAACTTATTTCCATCTTTTGTGTCTTAGAGATATGTTGTGCTATCATTCTGTTAAACGCCGTTGACGTACCATGTGTGTATGGTATGAAGTACGTCAATGGTAGTATCCTGATTTCTATGGGATGGTTTACGTAGACGATGAACAAATAGGGGTTGGTTGTCACACATACGTGTGTTGGCCTACTCGTAAGAGATGCGGGTGCCGGTAAGCCCCGTAATCCAATCCACTACTGTTCAACGGAACTGCGAGTATCCTCTAGAAGTCCGGGTGCGACAAATGGTATCAGAGCCTGTCTGCCTGTAGGATCCCTTTTACTGGTCGCAGTTGAGTCTAGAAACTATTTTGTAGCTATATAGGAAAAAATGAAACGTGAGAGTAGGAATTCTGCCATTTTATTTCTTTCCGTCACCCTTTACCCTCCCTTTTCTGGTAAGGAAGAGCAACGTTGTTTTCTCTTCTCATCTAAACTTTCAAGTTAGGATTTCACGTATCCTGGTTTCTCGAGGATGGTTATATCTACTAGACCATAGGAATGGAGGTGGTTGTGACATGATTTATCATGTTGCCTACTCACGATTGAGAACGGAGGCACATAAGCCCCGGAAGCAGATCCTATGTTCCTTAAGCAGTAGATATTGATCCTTTAGAAGCCCGGATGGGTTTCTCCGTAGTACCTCAGGTGTTGTGGTCTCCTGTTTCCCAGTTGTTGCTTCGATATCATCCTTCACAAATCTTTCTCTTCGGTTGTAACAACTTATCTGTTGATCCGTTGTTAACCTCCATCCTTGTTTTATGCTGTCGACTTACCGTCTGAAGTAATCCTTTTAAGGCACTTATATTGGATTTTGTTATCCGGTTAGTGTGTTAATCTTGGTATCCTCTTCAGGATGGAAAGTGGTGACGAAGAACCCACACTGCCACCCGAGGTGGGAAAAGTGCTGTCTCAGATGACACAAGTTATAAAGCAGATGCAGCAGAACCAAGACCTTGGGAGTAATGGCAACGCTCGGGTGTCTATTCGGGAGTTCCTTGAGCTCAACCCGCGCACGTTTGATAACTCCTCCGAGCCATTGGATGCTGATGACTGGCTCCGTGAAATGAACCGTACTCTTATGGTAGCTCATGTGGCTGATGAGGACCGTGTTCCTTACGTGACTTACCTTCTCCGTGGGCAATCCATGTCTTGGTGGGAGAATTTCCAAGAAATGAGAGGTTCTAGTGTGGCAATCACGTGGGAGGATTTCAAGCAAGCCTTCGTGCGCCATCACATTCCCGATGGGCTCATGGAGAAAATGCGTGAGGAATTCTATTCTTTCACACAAGGCAATCTGGACGTTCTCGAATACCAAAGAGAGTTCAATCGTCTGGCTCGCTACGCCGGAGATGAAATCTCCACGGAAGCGAGAAAGATGGAAAAGTTCCGCAGGGGTCTCAACCCGGAACTCAAGTATGCTCTCACCAACATCAAGGCCAAGAATTTTGAGGACCTCATCAACATCGCTCTAAATGAAGAGCATGGGCGCAAGTTGGTTGAGGCATCTCATAAGCACTCTCGTGAGCAGGCTAATCTCTCAAAAGCTATCATGCCTCCACAAAAACGAAGAGTTTGGGTTCCATATACCACTCCAACACCACCCATCTTCTTGCCAAGCCCGACAGGATTTCTTGCCCGCCCTCCCACCCCAGTGGTATCTTCAGGAGGTGCTCCATCTCAGCCAGGTCCAACAACTCCTCGTTCTGTTGTTACATGCTACAAGTGTGGACAGCCGGGCCACTATTCCGATAAGTGTCCGCAAAGGCACCTTTTTCCACCTCCACCTCGCCACAGGTCGACCCCGACAAGAATACGTGGTCCTCCGTTGGGTTGCTACAACAGCAACGACCTTGGCGTGAGAACCGTTAAGGTGAACCATGTCAAGGCCCAGGGAGCAGAAGAATCTCCAGAGGTTGTAATGGGCACACTTCTTGTGAACTCGTTTCGTGCTAAAGTCTTGTTCGATTCTGGTGCTTCACACTCTTTCATCTCTCAATGCTTTGCAAACACCAGTGGAATCAACTTCGAACAGTTGTCTATCCCTCTCCTAGTGAAATCACCGGGATCTAGCTGGCAAAGCAATAAAGTTAGCCAGAACATCGAGATCACAATTGGAAACCTTCCATTCCAGGCATCTTTGATAGCTCTCCACTCTTCAGATATCGATGTAATTGTTGGGATGGATTGGCTGATAGCCAACAAAGCAGTCATTGATTGTCCTGCTAAGTCTGTCAAAATCACACACCCTTCTGGCCAGATAGTCTACTTTCATGCTGAAAATCCAGTTGTTCAACTCTACACTCTCAATGCAAATCCTCTACCATCTATTGAAACTATTCCGGTGGTTTGTGAATTCCCTGACGTCTTTCCAGAAGAATTGCCAGGAATGCCTCCTGACAGAGCAGTTGAGTTCGTGATCAAACTTGAACCAGGCACTGCTCCAATCTCTAAGCATCCATAAGATAGCTCTCCTGAACTGAAGTTGTTGAAGGAGCAAATCGATATGTACATGGAGAAAGGTTACATTCAGCCTAGTTCCTCCGCTTGGGGTTGCCCAACTCTGTTTGTTGCCAAGAAGGATCAAACAAAGAGACTCGTGGTTGACTATCGTCCTCTCAACGAGAAAACCATCAAAAACAAGTATCCAATTCCTCGTATCGATGATCTTTTTGATCAACTTGCTGGAGCCTCAATATTCTCCAAGCTGGACTTGAGGATGGGTTACCATCAAATAAAGATCAGAAAGGAAGATATTCCAAAGATAGCTTTCACCACTCGCTACGGTTTATATGAATACACCGTCATGTCCTTTGGTCTCACCAATGCACCGGCGACATTCTCTCGACTCATGAATTCTGTCTTCCATGAATACCTCGACAAGTTCGTTGTGGTATATCTTGATTATATTCTTGTCTACTCAAAATCCGAGGAAGAGCATGGAGAACATCTTCGTCTCACTCTCATGAAACTCCGCGAGCATCGTCTATATGCCAAGTTCTCCAAATGTGAGTTCTGGATTCCAGAAGTTGCTTATCTTGGTCATGTCATCTCTGCCAAAGGCATAGCCATTGATCCAGAAAAGGTTAAGGCAATTGTTGATTGGAAACCTCCTAAGACGGTGAAGCAAGTCAGAAGTTTTCTTGGTTTGGCTAGCTATTGCCGTCGTTTCGTCCAAAACTTCTCCAAGATTACCAAACCTCTCACTGATCTCACAAAGAAGGACAAGAAGTTCGTTTGGTCTCCACAATGTGATGAAAGTTTCAATCTCCTAAAGACTAAACTCACTTCTACACCAGTTCTGGTTGGCCCAGATACTACCAAACCTTTCCAGATATTCTGTGATGCTTCTCTCCAAGGTCTAGGTGCAGTTCTTATGCAAGAACGTCAAGTTGTGGCTTATGCTTCACGACAGTTGAACGCCCATGAGCTCAATTATCCCACATGACCTTGAACTTGCAGCAGTTGTGTTTGCCCTCAAGAAATGGAGGCAATACTTGTTGGGTAACCGCACTGAAATCTTTTCCGATCATAAGAGTCTGAAATACATCTTCACTCAACCAGATCTAAACCTCGGGCAAAGGAGATGGATTGAAAAGATCAAAGACTTCGATCTTACCATTTCTTACACTCCAGGCAAGGCTAATGTTATGGCCGATGCTCTCATTCGCAAGTCGTATTCCAATAATCTCATGATCATGGAAAGCCAACCTCCGCTTCATGAAGAATTCCAGAAGCTGAACCTTGGTCTTGTTCCTCAAGGTTATCTTGCAAACTTGACAGCCAGTCCAACTCTCGAGGACAAGATTCGTTCTGAACAACTTCGTGATGCTGAGATCAAGAAGATCGCAAATAACATCAAAGCAGGCAATGTGAAGTATCAGTGCTTTCAATTGATGACAAGGGAACTGTGTTCTTCGAAGGACGCATTGCAGTTCCTCAAATTCAAAGTCTCAAAGATGTTATTCTCAAGGAGGCTCATGAAACTCCTCTCTCCATACACCCTGGAAGTACAAAGATGTACCAGGATCTCAAGACACTGTATTGGTGGTCTGGCATGAAACGTGAAATTGCTCAATACGTTTCTGAATGCGACGTTTGTCAACGTGTTAAGGCAGTTCATCAGAAAACAGCCGGTCTTCTCCAACCTCTGAAAATCCTGAGTGGAAGTGGGACATGATTGAAATGGACTTCGTCACTGGTTTTCCAAAGTCCAAGAGGGGCAACGATGCAATCTTCGTTGTCATTGATCGTCTCACTAAGGTAGCTCACTTCTTTGCTGTCAAAGAAACAATCTCAGCTAGCCAGTTAGCAGAGCTCTACACAACAAAGATTGTTCCTCTTCATGGTGTTCCATTGGAAATAAGCTCAGACCGTGGAAGCATATTCACTTCTCATTTCTGGAAGAGTTTTCAAGAAGCATTTGGGCACAAAGCTTATCACCCTCAGTCTCAAAAAGAGTCAATCAGATTCTCGAGGATATGCTCAGAGCATGTGGTCTCTCCTTGGCATGAAATGGGAGGAATGCCTTCCATATGCTGAATTCTCCTACAACAACAGCTTCCAGGCAAGGCTAGGCATGGCACCATTTGAAGCTCTCTATGGCCGCAGATGCAGGAGTCCAATCAATTGGTCTGGAGCTGGTGAACGTTCACTCTTAGGCCCTGACATTGTTAAGGAAGCCGAGGAGAAAGTTCGCATCATTCGTGACAATCAAGATTGCTCAGTCTCTTCAGAAAAGCTACTATGACAGCAAGCACAGGGATATGATCTATGCACCTGGTGACAAAGCATATCTCCGTGTAACTCCCCTCAGAGGCACTCATCGTTTTGGTGTGAAAGGAAAGCTAGCACCGAGATACATTGGTCCTTTCAACATTCTCTCAAGGCGTGCGGAAAATTCCTATCGTCTTGAACTTCCAGAAAAACTATCCAAGGTGCACGATGTGTTTCACGTGTCACAGCTCAAGAGGTGTTTCAAAGATCCAGAGCGTGCAGTTGATCATGATTCCATTGAACTGCAAGATGATCTATCTTATGAGGAGCACCCTGTTCGTATTCTCGATGAGACCGAGCGTAAGACTCGCAACAAGAGCACCAAGTTCTTGAAAGTGCAATGGTCGCATCATTCCGATAAAGAGGCAACGTGGGAGACCGAAGAGGATCTTCGCAAGAAGTATCCGGACCTTTTCCCTTTCAGTAGGAATCTCGGGGCGCGATTCCTTCAAGGGGGGGCGTTTTGTAACATCCCAAGTATGAAAATCTCCCCCTAGATGTTTGTTTCTTGTTTATTTTTGTTTTGCATCATGTCATCATATTCATTTGATTTTTTTTTGCATTGTTTTGCATTTGATCTCATTGTTTCCATCTGTTTTCTATTTGAATTCCAAAACAAAATTCAATTGTTGTTCATACTTGTTATGTTACAATGTGTCAAATAAAAACTATAAAAACAAACAAATATTTGTTCCACTAAAATTGGAATCAAAAACTTAATTATTTGGCTTAACTTTCATTTATTTCTGTTGATACCAAATTGCTCAAATCATTTAATTTCCAAACAATAACATCAATTAAATTTATTTGGGAAAACAAAGTTGGTATTATGATGTGGTGACCAAAAACAAAACTCTATAAAATTTTCCCTAAATTTTCCTAGCACAAACCTCTCCTTTTTCTCTCTAATTCCTTTGCAGCAAAAAAAATATAAATAACAGAAAAAGATTAAAGCAAAAGAAGGAGAGAGGGAATAGGGCCTGCAGCCCATTTGGGCCAGCCAACTGCCCCGAAGGCCTGGTACCCCCCCATCGTCTTCTACCTTCGTACGGCAGGCAATCTAGCCTGCCCACGTCGGCATCAGACGCAGGCAACGGCGATCCCGAGCTCCACCTCCTCCTATATCTTTCCCTCGAGCTCCCCTCCTTGCCCTACTTTTCTCTCCTTCCCTCTTTCCTCTCGGGCGCCGCCCTTTTCCTCTCTTCCTCCCTCTGATTTCCTTCTTCTCTGTTCTGTACCGAGCTCCTCACCACCGTCGCCTTCCTCCGACCATCGCCGGCGCCACGGTGCCCGCCCGGCCACGCTAGGGCCGGGAACGGAAATGCCGCGCGCCCCTCTTCCTCGCCGTGGCCTCGGCTTCCCCCGAGGACCACCGGAACTCCGGCGCCATCCCCGACTCGCCGCCATCGCCACCACTGCTTGGGCCACTGCTCCTCTGCTCGACCGCGAGGTGAGCCGCCCCTCACCCCTCTCCCTTCCCTCTCTGCTCGCACACGGCCCACACGCGGCAGCCCGCAGCAGCCGCAGCACCGGCCACCGCACACCGGCGCCGCCGCGAGCACCCCACAGCAGATCGTCGGCGGGCAACTGCCCTCTGTCGCTGGCAGCGACCGCATCTGTACCTGCACGCACGGAAAGAATTCAGAAAGATTCAGTTAAAATTCGTAACTGAACAATAACCCCAACCCTGCTCTGAATCTTTCACAAATCGCAGACAGCCCAATTGGTTCCGCCCCGTGCGCCCAAGCGCTAGCACCCGGGATCGAGTCCCGCGGGGCGCGATTTTTCGCCCCAATTCTTTTCCCTCACGCGCGCGCGCTGGGCCCCGCATGTCATTGACCTCTGAGGCCACCTAGACACCAGCACTGCCACCTAGGTGCCACGCAGGCCCAGGGCCCAGTTGGCAGTGCCCTGGGTAGTTATCTGCGGTAACAAAATAATTCCTGCGTTTTGTTTTTAAATCCAAGTCCTTTTAATTCACAGTTTGGTCCTATATTTTAAATTGTTAATAACTCTCAAACTATAACTCCAAATAATAAAATCTAAATATGTGCACCGCTCTAAATTAAATTGTCTTTCTATCTATAGCATTTGTTTTCTGTTTGAATTTTCAAAATGCAATTCAAATTTGAATTCAAATAATTCAATTGCAATTTGCTAAAATCCATAACTAATTCATTATTAATCCAAATAATGAAAATAAAATATGTTTTCCATGCTATTTCAAATAATCTTTTCCAATATAAATTTTGTTTCATGTTTTGAATAATTTAAATTGCCCAAATAATTTAAACCTTGTTTAAATCATTTAAAATTGATAAAATCATAACTTGCTCAAATTAAATTATTTTTGAACATGCAAAATATGTTTTCAAACTAGAAAAACATAACCTTTTCAATTATGAGTTTGAAGTTATGTCTTGAACAAATAAAATTCAAATAAAATTCATGCTTGTTTTAAATTCATTTAAAACTTGTTTAATATTGTTTAAGTCATAATAAATTCATCCTAATTCCTTTTTCAATATTTGAAACATGTAATCCACCTAAAATTGTGTGTTCTTTTCAAATATGAATTTTTTTATTTGTTTTGCACAATTTAAATTGGTGAAAACAACAACTGTTTGTGTAATCCCTTTAAGGAACCAAAAAGCCCCTAAATTAATAAATAAATTTCTAAATTGGTAAACCCTATTTTAAATTGGTTCTATTGTTGTTATTTTCTGTTTTCCTCATCCATGCATCATACTAACCACTTTCACCTGATGATTAGTTGTAAAACAATTATTTCAACCTAAATGCATGGGCTTTTCATATGCAACTCAAACTTGCATGTGGGTCCATTTAAATTGTGTTACCATGTCAACTAGTTTATTTTTGATGCATCAATTAAATGGTCATGCATCATCCCATGATTGTGCACTATGCCATGTTATTGATTGTTTGTTCTCTGCGTTGTTTGTTTGCTTCTCCTCGAATAGACGACGACATTGAGACCGACGATCTTTACGACACCCCTTCAGAGGTTTTAGCTCAGTACCAGGCTACTGAGTTTGCAGGCAAGTTATCACTCACATGAACCACTGTGTTCCTTTGAACATTGGTTACCGATACTTTCCGTTGTCTATCTTGCTAGCCCTATGTGTAGTTGATTCTGTTACGAACCTATCACATGAATCCCCTTAACCCTGATATTGCCTCACCTCCACTCCTACACCCTATTGTTTGAGCTAGTGTCTTACTAGCATGCTTAGGGTTGTTTCTGCTCGAGTCTGTTACCCGTTACTTTCTGTTACTATATTTCAATTATGTTCGATGCGCTCGATGTTTAAACAACAACCTGTTAATGTTGGGTAATAATAATTTGATGATAAGGCACCGACAGGAGGCCCGGTGTGGTTTTGAGGCCTGCTAGTGTCGACCCTAATTAGGAAAAGGGTCTTGTCTACTGATCCATGATGAGCGTGCTCACCGCATCCGGGTGGTAGTATGGAACCCCCCTCGACTTTGACCTGATCCGCAGTTTGTCCGAAGAGCCACACTTAGTTCGGGTGTTCCATTTGCGCGTAAGCATGAATGGGTCGCTCCCATGGTTACTGTTGGTGATGATTATTATGATGATGATGCATATAGGGCGAGGCCTGTGGTGCCGGGGGGTGTGGTTTTCACCCTTGCGCTTAGGTTAGGTCGGACTGGCCGGGACCTTATAGCTCCGTGGCTCCTAGGACATGCCGTAGAGATGGTTCGAGTCGTGTTGAGTCCACCTGAGTTTTAGTTGGTGGCTCGAGTGTGTACGGGTACTGGAGCACACCCTGCAGGGATGAATCTTCTCGAGAAGCCGTGTTGTCCACGGTTATGTGACGACTTGGTGAAAGTACTGGCTAACATGTACTCAGACAACTTACACCTAACTAATGATAACTTGGTTAGTAATAGGTTTATTGACACAATAACCTGAACCATCATTAATCCAACTGTGTGAGTTATCCTCGGATTGCTTCTTTGGATAAGGGGCGAGATCCAGGATGGGTTTGTTTGGTGGTTAGTTGTAGTTGGTTACGATACGCTATCTTATCTCCGTTCTGATAGCCGGAAATTGTAGTATGTATTTGTAGTTGGTTAGTGCAGCCCGCTGCCGCATCTTTTATATCACCCTTCCTTCCGTTGAACCCAAAGCATATGTGCTTGGTGTTGACGGGTTACACTTTGGTGAACTGTGAGTCTTGCTTGCCAGTACGTTTATGTACTGACCCCTTTGGGGCTGTGGTTTCCGCAGACTACGATTCCGAGGATCTCCATGGTGGCTACTACGTGGAGTACGACGAGGCTGCTGACGAGTAGATAGCGGACCCGGGCAGGATCCGAGACTTCGTGGATGGGCTCCGTCTTTTCGTTTCCGGCTTCTTAAGCCTATTTGGATCTTGTCTGTACTCAGACCTGTTGAATGCTTCCGCTGTGATGTAATGATGATATGTTGGGACATGTGTCCTCTGGATGATTGTATTTGCTATCTCTGCTCTAGTGAGAGCCATTTGCAACTTATTTCCATCTTTTGTGTCTTAGAGATATGTTGTGCTATCATTCTGTTAAACGCCGTTGACGTACCATGTGTGTATGGTATGAAGTACGTCAATGGTAGTATCCTAATTTCCATGGGATGGTTTACGTAGACGATGAACAGATATGGGTTGGTTGTCACACATACGTGTGTTGGCCTACTCGTAAGAGATGCGGGTGCCGGTAAGCCCCGTAATCCAACCCACTACTGTTCAACGGAACTGCGAGTATCCTCTAGAAGTCCGGGTGCGACAGAAGTGGCGACGGACACGCCGTCAAGATCGATGACTTCCTGGGTGGCAGATAACTTCTTGCGCTTCCGCCCTCCAGACTGGAAGTTGGCTCGAAGCGTAGCCAACTCTTCATCGGTGGCAAGCTCGCTTTCAGCAAGCTCAAGGAGGTGAAAAGGATACAAACCAAAATTCGGGTTAGTATAAACATCCGAGAAATAAATGGAACTCAAGAAATTTTCCCAAATGACAAAAACATACCTTGGGAGCAGGATTCTTCGAATGATACATTTCCCGACTCTCCTCGTATTGATCACGAGTTGAGACGAGTTGATTCACACGCTTTTTGAAATCCTTCTTGTTCAAAGCGCCTTTCGTTGCCCTCATTGCGTCGTCCGGGCCCATGTATTCACACATGAGCCGCTTTCCGCGATAAGCGAGGGGCTGGATCCGCCTTCCGCACCAGCAGATGATTGTACCCATGCCGATTAGCGGAGGGGTGGAAGAGGCGAGTTTTGCGACTCATCAGGTCTGGAGGCAGAACCTGGACCAAGTCCAACGCCCAATTATCTTGGGGCATGGCCGGGGAATTGACAAAAGACGGAATGCATGTTTCCTTTCCAGGAAATGGAACATCCGCATAAAAGAACGAGCCCGTCCAGAATTTGACGGACTCGGAAGTTTTGATCTTGGGGAACCAATCTTCCCTATATCTATGGAGATTGAATGAAATAATTCCGCAATTCGGAAGTACGCCTTCTGAAGTATTGCGTTTTACATTAAAACAATACTAGAAGAAGTCCCGGCGGGGTTCTATCTCTATATAACCCTCAAATAGGGCTTAGAATCCTACTAAGTATAAGATAGAGTTTGGTGGCAGATTATGTGGCTGAATCTTGTAATGGTCTAGGACCTGGAAGAAAAACGCAGAAGGCGGATATCCCATACCTCTGTTGATATGGGAAGCCATGAGAACGCGTTTGCCAGGTTGCGGGGATGGCTCGGAGTCGTCTTCGTTCACCCGCCATTTGTCCTTGCTCACAAAGCCGTCCTTCTCCAATGCCGGGAGAAGAGATGGAACCACGTTGCAGTGGCCCCAATTGCCGGCATTTTCTTCTCCTTCATACTCGCATCCGTCAGTGGCGGAAGCGACGATGTCCTCGCCGCCGCGAGAAGTATTTTCCTCCTCCGTAGGCTCGGAGAAGGGAGGAGGAGGAGGAGCAGTAGCCGATGGCGGTGGCGTGTTTCCGGCCACGGGAGGTAGATCCCCGCTTGTCGTCTTGCTGGCGGCCCCCTCCGACGCTTGCAGCAGTGCGAGGCAGAGAGTCAAAGGGGGGGAGGGTCCAGGCCGTCAATATCCACGGCGGCGCTCGTCGGGTCAGAAGCAGAGGGAAGCTACGGTGGCCATTTTTTGGCGGCGCAGTCGCGAGTTAGATCCTCTGATGGTATCTCCGGAGAAGAGGTCGGGGGCTTGGTCTGTGCGTTCTCTCGAGTTTGGGATCTAGTTGCTAAGGACTGGCGCTCTGTGCGCTCGAGGAGGAAGAAGAAGAGAAAAGAAAGTACAGAGCCCCCGTAGGATATTATCTCCAACTCCTATTGTAACCGTTGGATGCGCGACGCGTGTAACCTCGAAATTTCCGGGAAATGAGGCGACGGGGTGATTATTGCTATCTCCTCGTTTCCCGCAAGAGAATCTCAAAGAGGATATGGTTCAGATTTTGACTGTACTCAAACGTCCGTGACATCAGCAGAATTTCATCGCTGATGTCACAAAGTTCCTTCTCTGCGAAGCCTCGTGGAAGAAAAGCCGAACTTTGGTCAAATCCGAGTTTTGGGCTAAGAGATTTTTTGGTGAAAGAAGAATCAAGGCAGAATGCCGACATTTCTGAAAAGGAATGCGAATGAACGAATGGCGGCATAATGAAGTCTTAATCCTTCTTGGGGGCTACTGTCGGATATATGCCGATTAGGGGTATGTCCGGCATTGGCCTAAAAGCCGGATTACCAGGGTGGGCCATAGGTAATGGATCATAGTTCATTGGGCGGCCTAGTAAGCTCATGCGTAGGAAGCCGGATTCTAGAAGAACCCCGACCACGGCCCAAAGTGGTGCGGCTTGGAGGAGAATACGGATTCCTTACTTTCCAAGTTAGATACTTTCTGTAGTCTTCTAGGTTTCCTTTCTGTAAGCCCTAATCTGGCTATCTATATAAAGCTGGAAGGGATTAAGAATAGACAAAAGAGAATTAGCTCGAAGCCAATTCAGTGAGAAATTAATCCTCGTCGAGTTAGCGAAACCATACTCACATTGTACTTTGTATACTTCAGGCTTTAGCCCTGATTTAGTGAGATTGCAGGAGTAGGAACGCCGCCTAGTTTCGTCGAACCAAACCTGGGTAAAACTCGGTGTTCTCGTTTGTCGTATCATCAGGCCCCCCTGCAGTTCTACCAGTAGGATCATGGCACCCACGTCTATGAACTCTACTATGATGTCTCGACATTGATGCTGGTATTATTTTTCCTATTGCTGATAGTAGATGGGTGATTTCTACGCACGCTTCTATTCTTGTAGATAGTGTTGGGCCTAAAAGTGCAGAGATTTGTAGAACAACAGCAAGTTTCCCTTAAGTGGATCACCCAAGGTTTATCCAACTCAGAGAGGTAGAGGTCAAAGATATCCCTCTCAAGCAACCCTACAATTAAGATACAAGAAGTCTCTTGTGTCCCCAACACACCCAATATACTTGTCAGGCATATAGGTGCACTAGTTCGGCGAAGAGATAGTGAAATGCGAGTAATATGGATGGTTATAAGTAATAATAGAAATCTGAAATTAATATGGCAGCAAGCAAACATGTAGCAGAACAGGCGGAAAACGGTGTTTCAATGCTTGGAAACAAAACCTAGGAATCCTACTTTCACTAGTGGACACTTTCAACAATGATCACATAATTGAATAACTAAATATCTTATCTTCACTATGCTACCCTTAACCCTCCCCGGTTGGATAACGAACACTAATCATTGCGTAGGGCTGCAAAAAGCATTCCTTAAAGTAAGCATTCCCATGTCTAGTTAACCCCATGCTGTCACTATGAGCGCCCTAGAAGGTACTAGACAAACACCACAATTCATAGAGAATACACACACGATGTGAACACAGTCACCTTCACACCGCGAAACAAGGTGACTCCAAAGTTCATATTAATAAAACACTTGAGTAGCACAACATGAAGAGTAACATCTACTTGTTCAACTAGATTACAAAGCTCATGATCACATATAGATCACACAATGTGTCGGGGGGTTACCCCCGAGTAGGGGTAAGGCAAGTGGTAAAATGAAGATCAGAGTACTGTTGGTCGGGTTGGTGGCTACCCGGGTACCCTCTACCCGGTAGTCTCTATCCGGTCATAAGTATTGAAGGCCAAGAGAAGATAAGGAGAAAGATTATAATCGTCCGGGTAGCGATCAAGTGGTCTGAGTAGATGGGCTGCGTTCCTACTCGGGCAATGTAACAGCCCAATTTTCGGAAGACATGAAAAACTCGTTTTCAATAACCCAAAAATCAGGGCCAACAAAAACTTTTTAATATGTTTGACTAATGCTTGTGTTTCTTTTCTATTTGGTTGTTGTAGGTGTTTGTGTTTGAGTTTGTTAACAACTAATATTAAAAACAATGATCATAATTTTCTTAAAACACAAAACTTGTGATCAAGTCATGACAAGAATTCTTATCATCTTCATCCATCACACTCTTTTAGCAAAAACCTTTTCGAAAATGTTTTGATGTTAGAAGAAACCCAAAGGCCAAGTTTTGAGAAAACAAAAGAATATTTTCCAAAACTATATAAAAGGTATTTTGGAGCTAATCATCTCCAACCTGTTTTTAACCAAGATGTTTTTGCAAAGTATTTCAAAAACTCTTTATCACTTCCTTCTTTTGCAAAAACTATAAGAGGGGACTATGTTACCCTTGTGTTCTACCTCAATTATATTGTTTTGGGAAATAATAACTTTTGTGCTGAAACTCTTTATAAAATCATCTTGTCATGGTATGTCTTGATCACTACCCAAAATTAACACTTAAGAGAAACACATGGACATTAAATTGAAGAGCATAGTGGTTTGAGTGATCTTGTGTGTCTTGTTATTTTATCTGCATTGTTGTGTGTATTTACCTTGTGTTTGCTTTGAAGTATTTATTTCTGCTTGTTGATTATGTGTGCTGTTCTAATAAAATAAAACCTATTAATAACAAGATCAAGCATCTATATCATATTCCATCACATGCTCTTATCATCTTCTGTTTTCTTACAAATCTCCAATTTTGGAGACAGTCTTCAATGACAAATCTTGAACTATTTAGCAATGCATCCTCTTACATATCATTGTATATATCTATGATTTCCATCCAAGTTGTTATTCTTGATATTGAAACACTTTGGTATCTTATTTCAAAGTCCCTCAGAAGGCATCCCTAAATATTGATCATATCCATGTTATCTTGATGCACCTTTTCTGTGTTAATCAAAATAACTCCTTATTGTTTTCAGTCCCAATGGACCTACCCTTGACATCTCCATGACCTATACATCACCTTCATATGGTCCATTTATTTTTCCAAAGACCATTTGATTATTCTTCTCTCATGATTTTTATCCTATTAAATAAACTCCTGTTTTTCACCATCTTTCCACTTGGTGTCTCAAATATTTTCAAAAGAGTTGCTTATTAAAATCACTTTTGAGACCTATATTATATACTATCATCCCAACTCAAAAATATTTGTTTTCAAAGCTTTTTACTATTTATTATTTTCCATTTTCCAAAAGGCCAGAATAGAGTTTAAATATTTTGTGAGAGAAGTATGTCCTAAAATCTTGGAAAAATTACCCAACATGCCTATGGTCATGTGGGATTTATTTATAGAAAACAATTTGCAAGTTGTTATGAAAATTTTGGAGAAAACATTTAAAAACTGTTTCTGCCATTTCTGAAATTCCAAAATTTTGTGAAAGAAATATCTTCAAAAACTCTTGAGACTACCACCCTAGACTCCATTTTTGATTCTTATCCAATGGACATGAGTTTTCACATGTGTTCTGTTTAAAATTTTGGTGAAAACAATCAAAAACCACTTCTGGTTATTCTGGACATGGTTGGGTTCTTGCATGTCCTGACCAATAATTACACTCTAGCTACCTCTCTCTTGTTCTGAGGTGTATAAAGCATCCTCCCCAACCTTATGGACATGGTCTACCTGCTTCTCTCTCTCTCTAGCCCATCCACCAACATGAGGACAAGGATGGTGATCACCACCCATTTATCTAACTCACTCCCTCAGTCCATTCCAGGTCGAGCCCCTGCGCCACAGGGATCCTAGTGCAACATGTGATCCTCCCCGGAAGAGCCCTCCCCCTCTCCTTGTCTCTATTCCTCTCGACCATGAGCTGGCTAGGATGCCCAGAGCGCGCTCGCCACGTCGTCTGCGTTCCAACAACTGGGCTTAATGCCGATCTTCGCGGGCTTGTCTATCTGCTCCGTGAACCTCCCAGGAATGTTCCCGTGATCCTCATTCCTCCCCTCGCATCCTTCTTCTCCCTCGACTCACTGTCCAACACCTGCGGGTGCCGAGACGCGGTAAAGATTATCCACCACTCCAGACCTCCTCCTCCTCTCTAAGACCTTCCTGGAGGATGTACCAAGCACGGAAGCACACCCCAGCACCCTCCTCCCTGCCCTATCTCGCTCGTGTCTGCTCGCTCGGAGCACCGCACGGACGTGCTCGCCGTCCTTCATGGCGCGGCCACGGGAGACCTTGCTTTTTCTGTAAACTTTGCCCCTCCACCTCCACACATCCCCAATCGAGACCACACATCGAAATCTCCCTCTAATTCCTCTTGACTCGCCGGAATCGAGTGCCGCAACCCGCCGATGAGCGCCCCGTCGAGCCAGCGATTCAGTCAACCTCAGCATCCGATTCTTTCTCCCTCCACTCCCTATTGAACTGTATGAACTCGTGCGCCCTCTTTATTCATTGTTTTTCCCTCGCAGGTGCAGCATCCATGGATGCCTAGTACGACAGTCGCCGGACTCCGTCGAACTCTCACCTGCAGTCGCTTCTGGCAAGCGTGGATGGCACCACGGGCTCCACCGAGTTCTCAGGAGCATTTTTATGCTCGCGTAGCTTCTAGGCGGACACCAGAGCTCCCGGCGGCGAGCCCGGCAGCCATCCGCGGCGGAGGAGGCGGACACCACCGTTATTTTGGGTCAACGCCGGCAGCCTCCTGCGGGATCGTATCCTAACCGTCAGATCTGCATCTGACGGTGCGATACCCCTTTGCGAAGCTTTTGGTTTTCGTCTCCACGCGGGAGAACGCCGCGGGCCGGCCCAGCTAGCAGATCCGGCCTCTGCGTTGTTCTCTGGAGCAGATCCGGCCTGCTACCCTTTTCTGCAGGTTGTTTTTTTTTTTCATGTGCATCTGTTTCTGTCTTGTTACTTTAATTCAAACTAAAAATGTTAACAAATGAATATTGCCAAACTAAAAATCACAGGACTAGATCTACTAAATCTTAACCATGTCCAACTTGTAGATCTGGGTTTTGTGTTGTATTTTAGGAGTAATAAATAAAATGGCAGAGGTACTCTGTTTCACTATTTAATCCATAACTTGAGTTTTATGTATCCAAATCATGCAAACTCAACTGTTCTGAGTAGCTCTTGAAAATATCTATTTGTTACAGTTGACCTTGTGTTTACTTGAGTTGTTGATTGAAAATGACATGCATGTTAGTTTTTAGGCCAGAGAGAATTTCTGTGAATTATTGAATTTTATAGGTGATGAATTTTGAAGTGAATCCAATTGTGTTGGTTTGCTAGTGACTAGGAGCACCTAATGCTAGTTTTTCATATGTTGTTAGAGTTACAGAATAGGATTGGTGCAATATTTAGTGTTTAGCTCTTTTCTGCATTTTATTGCTATGCCTTTATTAAATTGTGTGTTATATAGTTCTTATTATAAAAGTGATTCCTAGCATGTGTAAGGTATTTATACATGTTTGAAATATGTCTTGAGTGTTTCAATAGTATTATAGGGTTTGGGTGTGAAAGCCATGCTTATTATAGTTTAAATCTCAATAGGGTGTTTTTCCTAGTAATAATAGGTTAAAATTATGTTATTCTTCATAATGGTATGATAAATTGAATAAATACTTTAGTATTGTTTTCCATAGCATAGCTACTGTTATTATAGCATATTATACTTGCTTGCATGCTTGAGTGTGCTCTAGATCAAAATTTTCATGCTATGTTAGTATTAGATGTTTTTCTGCCATAGTAGTTATTTGCATGCTTAGTTTTTGATAAATTGTTTAGGTTGTTATTTTGATATTACTAGCATGTCTAGGTGTTGTTTTCTCTGTTATGTGGATGTCATCTTACAGATCCATCATGTTAGAATAAATCATGTTTAATAATCTCTTATGGTTATGCATGTCTGCTTGTCTAAATATCCCTTTTTCATGTCTAGTTTTAATAGTTGTTATTCTCCATGATTATTCTCATGCATTGGGTGATGCCATGGTATGTTTGTTATTGGTTTGTCTCTGTTATTAGGTTGCTTAGGTACTGGTTTTATTAATTATCCATGATTAGAAAAAGCATTAGTTACTATGGGCTTGTAGTATTGCTTGATAATATTTTCCTATGCATGTGTATGTGTTCCTAGGTTGTTTTGTTGTTATTTTGCTCATCCTCATGAATGACCAGAGAGTCATTTAACCTTATTTGAGCATGATATGAGAGTGGCACACCCACTGAACTCATGCCATTTTTGTTGAGGATCCATAACATCCATTCTAGTGTTATTCATGAGTGTTGTCTGTGCATGCTTTGCTTGTTGGTGTGCACCCTAGTAATTTTGTTTGTGAGTGTACTTATTTGATGAAATGCTTGCTGTATGTTTACATTTTAGCAAGTGCTTGACTTTGTTTGGTTCTGATTGGGTGTTTTCCTTTTTATGTCTACGACGTTAGATAACGAAGACGGTATTATTTCCCGGAGAGGTTTTTATTGCAACTCTTGTTTATTTCAAGAGCAAGACCAAGACCAGTGCCAAGGCAATCCATTCTAAATGCTTGTTGTTGTTTTACTTATCATTATCTATCATGCATGTTTTACTTCTGAAGTTTTACAAAAGTTTGATTCAAAAACTATTCTTTTAAGTCAAATATACCACTATCCATTTTATGTATCTAATATGCTATATCCACTATATAATCTTGGTGTTACCAAGCCCTTTAGATATTTTATTATCATCACTTAATCAACTTAAGTCCCCTAGTGGACATTTTAACTTGATGTTTTTGGAAAGCAAAAGAATTGGAAAAAACCCGAGGAAAGGTGGGACCTTGTCCGAGGGAGGTTTGTGAAGAAGGAAATGTTTTCGACTTGTTTTCCAAAAATGACACATAACCTAGTCTTCGCCGGACAACCAAGCCGTGCTGCCACATTACCTCAATATGGGAACGGGGTCTAGCTAATTGCTTGTCGGTGTTAGTCCGTGTCTACCTCAATGTGCTATAGGGGTTAGAGTCCCCCGAACCGAATTGTCGCCAAGAGGGAGAATGGGACATTCAGAGTGTGGGGATTAAGTTTGCCACCGGTTGCAGCAATTGGGTCTCCTGCCATGGCGGTGTGTTGTCAGGGGAAACCGGATCGATACGGCTGACTCACTCGGTGCCGGGGAGAACAAACCCAGTTGAGGAGGTAGTCATTTACTAGCACTGACATAGTGGATGGTTAGGACCAGTTATCCGATGTTTGCATACTTTCTCGGACAGTCCGTGGTTGTTCACGGCGGATGTACTGGATCTTCTTGATTGTACACCTCTGCAGAGTAAAACTATTCAGAATAGCGCGCCCTCGGATGGGCAGTTGAATGGCCATGTAGCTAGTATTGTGTCAATGTTTTCAAAAAGCTGGAAAAGTGTTTTGGAACTTGTACCTCGGAGGTACGTTGAAAGGGAATGATTGTACCTTTGAGGTACCGGATAAATGATGATCTTAAAGATATGTTTTTCCAAGAAGTTTTGCAAATAGAAATGTTTTCTTTACCTAGAATGTTTTATCAAAACCTTGTGGACATGCTTTATCTACAAGAGAAATGAAATATCTTTTGAAGTATCTTCTTCAACAAAGCAGAATAAAACTTGTGCAACTATGATGAGTCTTAAATTCATCATGGCTAGTTGAGCCCTAATTAAAGCCTTCCTACCACCTTTATATCTGCATACTTGCATGTTTAGCTTTCATTTAGGGTGACTTGCAGGAGTACATTCAAACGTACTCATGTATGGTTTCGTCCCTGGCTATTGTCTTAGTCAGACTTTGAGCAGAAACACGGAGAACCTGAAGAAGATGGTGTCGCTGACGGCTCTGCGGACTAGGAACGTCTCCGAGTCAGTAGCCTGTAGGTAGTCAAGGCGTGACTTGGGTTTACCACGAGTGTGCTTTGTAGTCTTCCGCTGTTTTTGGTGTGTGTTCCTGCTCTGCGTGGCAGTTGTTTTCAACTGAGTCAAGTGACCAGTTGTGTAAGCCGTGTATTCGTGTAGTGGATGTTGTAATCTGCAATGCCAACTCGAGTATGTTGTTCACGACTGACTGATCATGGGATCGTGAATGTATGCATACTGGAGGTCTCAGACTGCTAGTCTGGGGTCCCCACAGAGTTGGTATCAGAGCCATCCTGACTTTAGGAGACCTTAGTTTAGCATGAACGTCAGATAGGAAAACAAAACTATTTTGGTAAAAACTATATTACTGCCAAAAATGTTTCTATCTCATAAACCCTAAGCATGGTTTCCATTTTTCTTATATTTTCAAAAACTATTGACTTGTTTATAAAACAAACTTTTGAAGAAAACCAGAGAAAATGGTAAACATACCTTATCGCCTTTTTGTTTTCATGGCTAAAAAGTGTTTTGTAAATAAACAAACATGAGTTTATAAAATTTTGGTTTTCATTTAAAAGTATATCAAAAAGTTCTCCTCTGTTATTTTATCTATTAAAAATTACATACTTGGCGATGTCCCGAGAAGACCTTAGTAGTTGACAACCCGAAGAAAAAGAAGCTTCCTTCAGAAGACCTCAACATCAAGATGAGATAAAGAGAAGGCTTCAACAATCCTTTTTGTCGACCCAGACCCATAGGAATCGATAGGATTCGCTCAGTTGTTTTTGCTACCCGTTCTTCATCGATTCTAGACGTTTGCTTGTGCTTAAAATACCTGGTTTGCCTTTGATTGTGTGCTGTTTGTTAAATGAATTGTGTTTGTTGGATTGTCTTGCTTTGTTCTGATTGAGTAGTTTTTCACAACTCTCTTTATCAGTATGAAAAACTTTCCTTTTTATCTTTCGCATCAGTGTTTCAACATGTTAACAAGTTAGTGCACCCTTATCCCTCTGTTTTTCCCCAACATCCAGAAGCAGAAGAAGAATCATTTCAGAGCTACAATTTTCACTGGAACTTCAAAGGGGTACATGATTCGAGGGATAACATTGCACTAGACTAATGAAAGTTTCAGAAAGTAAGATACAAGTATGTTTCCAAACACAGACCACTACACCTACTCTGGTGTAGACACTAACATTGCCTAGCCCTCGCTGGCTGGTCTGACGGTGAGCTAATCTCACCTGACGCTGAACACCGAGTCAGGCGACGGCGAAGCCCCTGTAGTCTTCCTGGCCTTGTGCCGCCAGCTTGGACCTCTACAACCGCAGCCACCGGCGCTACTGCTCGTCCTTCTTCCATCGCGGTATCACTCCTGACGCCAGACCACCAGTCATGGATGTCCCAGGCTGCAAAGATCATGGCTAACAGGATCACCGTGACTGATCCCACTAGGCAAACACTGAAGAGTAGCACGATAAGCACGTGCTCCAAGAAATTTGCTCGCTCCAGCAGGGAGACATACTCCCTGAAGAAGTCATTGATTAACTGGGAAATGAAGCTCATCGTGTGGTGCGCTTTAGAGAACCTCGGCTACCTTTTTATATCAGCAAGAGCAGAGCCCTCTCCTTCATCAAGCACTACGCGGGAAAAGCCGAAGAATCCAGCTGCAGTACTCGCAAATGGCGCGAAACCACCAGCGCGCCCCTCCACCAAGTGGTCAAAGAATCGACATGTCTCACTCACGACAGTCTCATGGCGAGGTGTCAGCCCACCCTGGGCTCAAAGTGGGCGGGACGCCCTGATGCCAAGGGTGTGTGCACCAGGAGAGAAGGCCAGGCAAGGAGAAGAAGAGGAAGAGAGAAGGGCATCGACTGCCAGGTGGGCCTGGTCCCACATGTCAGTGTATGACCCCAGAGAACTCCGGGTGTACCAAGCTTCTAACTCTCTTTCTATTCGTGAGAATAATCTTGCCAAGATCACTAGTTGTTTGTAGCCTCTACCCTACACAACTAGGTCTCTGTGACCCCCTTTGTGAGTATCCAGTCTTATCTTTAGGGTTGAAGCAAATTTTGGTCTTCTTAAAAATTTGGTTAAAAGAGTTTTGTTTTTGTTGTTTGTTGAGAAAACCCTCTTCCTTGTTTTCCCTTACGAATCTCGAGGACGAGATTCATTTTTAAGGGGGGAAGAGCTGTAACAGCCCAATTTGGAAGACATGAAAAACTCGTTTCAATAACCCAAATCAGGGCCAACAAAAACTTTTTAGTATGTTTGACTAATGCTTGTGTTTCTTTTCTATTTGGTTGTTGTAGGTGTTTGTGTTTGAGTTTGTTAACAACTAATATTAAAAACAATGATCATAATTTTCTTAAAACACAAAACTTGTGATCAAGTCATGACAAGAATGCTTATCATCTTCATCCATCACACTCTTTTAGCAAAAACCTTTTCGAAAATGTTTTGATGTTAGAAGAAACCCAAAGGCCAAGTTTTGAGAAAACAAAAGAATATTTTCCAAAACTATATAAAAGGTATTTTGGAGCTAATCATCTCCAACCTGTTTTTAACCAAGATGTTTTTGCAAAGTATTTCAAAACTCTTTATCACTTCCTTCTTTTGCAAAAAAACTATAAGAGGGGACTATGTTACCCTTGTGTTCTACCTCAATTATATTGTTTTGGGAAATAATAACTTTTGTGCTGAAACTCTTTATAAAATCATCTTGTCATGGTATGTCTTGATCACTACCCAAAATTAACACTTAAGAGAAACATGGACATTAAATTGAAGAGCATAGTGGTTTGAGTGATCTTGTGTGTCTTGTTATTTTATCTGCATTGTTGTGTGTATTTACCTTGTGTTTGCTTTGAAGTATTTATTTCTGCTTGTTGATTAATGTGTGCTGTTCTAATATAATAAAACCTATTAATAACAAGATCAAGCATCTATATCATATTCCATCACATGCTCTTATCATCTTCTGTTTTCTTACAAATCTCCAATTTTGGAGACAGTCTTCCATGACAAATCTTGAACTATTCAGCAATGCATCCTCTTACATATCATTGTATATATCTATGATTTCCATCCAAGTTGTTATTCTTGATATTGAAACACTTTGGTATCTTATTTCAAAGTCCCTTAGAAGGCATCCCTAAATATTGATCATATCCATGTTATCTTGATGCACTTTTTCTGTGTTAATAAAAATAACTCCTTATTGTTTTCAGGCCCAATGGACCTACCCTTGTCATCTCCATGACCTATACATCACATTCATATGGTCCATTTATTTTTCCAAAGACCATTTGATTATTCTTCTCTCATGATTTTTATCCTATTAAATAAACTCCTGTTTTCACCATCTTTCCACTTGGTGTCTCAAATATTTTCAAAAGAGTTGCTTATTAAAAATCACTTTTGAGACCTATATTATATACTCTATCATCCCAACTAAAAAATATTTGTTTTCAAAGCTTTTTACTATTTATTATTTTCCATTTTCCAAAAGGCCAGAAATAGAGTTTAAAATATTTTGTGAAGAGAAGTATGTCCTAAAATCTTGGAAAAATTACCCAACATGCCTATGGTCATGTGGGATTTATTTATAGAAAAAAATTTGCAAGTTGTTATGAAAATTTTGGAGAAAACATTTAAAAACTGTTTCTGCCATTTCTGAAATTCCAAAATTTTGTGAAAGAAATATCTTCAAAAACTCTTGAGACTACCACCCCTAGACTCCATTTTTGATTCTCTATCCAATGGACATGAGTTTTCACATGTGTTCTGTTTAAAATTTTGGTGAAAACAATCAAAAACCACTTCTGGTTATTCTGGACATGGTTGGGTTCTTGCATGTCCTGACCAATAATTACACTCTAGCTACCTCTCTCTTGTTCTGAGGTGTATAAAGGATCCTCCCCAACCTTATGGACATGGTCTACCTGCTTCTCTCTCTCTCTAGCCCATCCACCAACATGAGGACAAGGATGGTGATCACCACCCATTTATCTAACTCACTCCCTCAGTCCATTCCAGGTCGAGCCCCTGCGCCACAGGGATCCTAGTGCAACATGTGATCCTCCCCGGAAGAGCCTCCCCTCTCCTTGTCTCTATTCCTCTCGACCATGAGCTGGCTAGGATGCCCAGAGCGCGCTCGCCACGTCGTCTGCGTTCCAACAACTGGGCTTAATGCCGATCTTCGCGGGCTTGTCTATCTGCTGCGTGAACCTCCCAGGAATGTTCCCGTGATCCTCATTCCTCCCCTCGCATCCTTCTTCTCCCTCGACTCACTGTCGAACACCTGCGGGTGCCGAGACGCGGTAAATCTTATCCACCACTCCAGACCTCCTCCTCCTCTCTAAGACCTTCCTGGAGGATGTACCAAGCACGGAAGCACACCCCAGCACCCTCCTCCCTGCCCTATCTCGCTCGTGTCTGCTCGCTCGGAGCACCGCACGGACGTGCTCGCCGTCCTTCATGGCGTGGCCACGGGAGACCTTGCTTTTTCTGTAAACTTTGCCCCTCCACCTCCACACATCCCCAATCGAGACCACACATCGTAATCTCCCTCTAATTCCTCTTGACTCGCCGGAATCGAGTGCCGCAACCCGCCGATGAGCGCCCCGTCGAGCCAGCGATTCAGTCAACCTCAGCATCCGATTCTTTCTCCCTCCACTCCCTATTGAACTGTATGAACTCGTGCGCCCTCTTTATTCATTGTTTTTCCCTCGCAGGTGCAGCATGCATGGATGCCTAGTACGACAGTCGCCGGACTCCGTCGAACTCTCACGTGCAGTCGCTTCTGGCAAGCGTGGATGGCACCACGGGCTCCACCGAGTTCTCAGGAGCATTTTTATGCTCGCGGAGCTTCCAGGCGGACACCAGAGCTCCCGGCGGCGAGCCCGGCAGCCATCCGCGGCGGAGGAGGCGGACACCACCGTTATTTTGGGTCAATGCCGGCAGCCTCCTGCGGGATCGTATCCTAACCGTCAGATCTGCATCTGACGGTGCGATGCCCCTTTGCGAAGCTTTTGGTTTTCGTCTCCGCGCGGGAGAACACCGCGGGCCGGCCCAGCTAGCAGATCCGGCCTCTGCGTTGTTCTCTGGAGCAGATCCGGCCTGCTACCCTTTTCTGCAGGTTGTTTGTTTTTTTTCCTGTGCATCTGTTTCTGTCTTGTTACTTTAATTCAAACTAAAAATGTTAACAAGTGAATATTGCCAAACTAAAAATCACAGGACTAGATCTACTAAATCTTAACCATGTCCAACTTGTAGATCTGGGTTTTGTGTTGTATTTTAGGAGTAATAAATAAAATGGCAGAGGTACTCTGTTTCACTATTTAATCCATAACTTGAGTTTTATGTATCCAAATCATGCAAACTCAACTGTTCTGAGTAGCCCTTGAAAATATCTATTTGTTACAGTTGACCTTGTGTTTACTTGAGTTGTTGATTGAAAATGACATGCATGTTAGTTTTTAGGCCAGAGAGCACTTCTGTGAATTATTTAATTTTATTGGTGATGAATTTTGAAGTGAATACAATTGTGTTGGTTTGCTAGTGACTAGGAGCACCTAATGCTAGTTTTCCATGATGTTAGGAGTTACAGAATAGGATTGGTGCAATATTTAGTGTTTAGCTCTTTTCTGCATTTTATTGCTATGCCTTTATTAAATTGTGTGTTATATAGTTCTTATTATAAAAGTGATTCCTAGCATGTGTAAGGTATTTATACATGTTTGAAATATGTCTTGAGTGTTTCAATAATATTATAGGGTTTGGGTGCGAAAGCCATGCTTATTATAGTTTAAATCTCAATAGGGTGTTTTTCCTAGTAATAATAGGTTAAAATTATGTTATTCTTCATAATGGTATGATAAATTGAATAAATACTTTAGTATTGTTTTCCATAGCATAGCTACTGTTATTATAGCATATTATACTTGCTTGCATGCTTGAGTGTGCTCTAGATCAAAATTTTCATGCTATGTTAGTATTAGATGTTTTTCTGCCATAGTAGTTATTTGCATGCTTAGTTTTTGATAAATTGTTTAGGTTGTTATTTTGATATTACTAGCATGTCTAGGTGTTGTTTTCTCTGTTATGTGGATGTCATCTTATAGATCCATCATGTTAGAATAAATCATGTTTAATAATCTCTTATGGTGATGCATGTCTGCTTGTCTAAATATCCCTTTTTCATGTCTAGTTTTAATAGTTGTTTTGCTCCATGATTATTCTCATGCATTGGGTGATGCCATGGTATGTTTGTTATTGATTTGTCTCTGTTATTAGGTTGCTTAGGTACTGGTTTTATTAATTATCCATGATTAGAAAAAGCATTAGTTACTATGGGCTTGTAGTATTGCTTGATAATATTTTCCTATGCATGTGTATGTGTTCCTAGGTTGTTTTGTTGTTATTTTTCTCATACTCATGAATGACCAGAGAGTCATTTAACCTTATTTGAGAATGATATGAGAGTGGCACACCCACTGAACTCATGCCATTTTTGTTGAGGATCTATAACATCCATTCTAGTGTTATTCATGAGTGTTGTCTATGCATGCTTTGCTTGTTGGTGTGCACCCTAGTAATTTTGTTTGTGAGTGTACTTATTTGATGAAATGCTTGCTGTATGTTTACATTTTAGCAAGTGCTTGACTTTGTTTGGTTCTGATTGGGTGTTTTCCTTTTATGTCTACGACGTTAGATAACGAAGACGTATTATTTCCGGAGAGGTTTTTATTGCAACTTGTTTATTTGAAGAGCAAGACCAAGACCAGTGCCAAGGCAAGCCATTCTAAATGCTTGCTGTTGTTTTACTTATCATTATCTATCATGCATGTTTTACTTCTGAAGTTTTACAAAAGTTTGATTCAAAAACTATTCTTTTAAGTGGAATATACCACTATCCATTTTATGTATCTAATATGCTATATCCACTATATAATCTTGGTGTTACC
The DNA here is from genome assembly GCA_028641055.1 of Alopecurus myosuroides. Classification (NCBI taxonomy): domain Eukaryota; kingdom Viridiplantae; phylum Streptophyta; class Magnoliopsida; order Poales; family Poaceae; genus Alopecurus; species Alopecurus myosuroides. The sequence continues at coordinate 703,683,247 of CM054057.1, read as the reverse complement.
AAGCCCTTTAGATATTTTATTATCATCACTTAATCAACTTAAGTCCCTTAGTGGACATTTTAACTTGATGTTTTTGGAAAGCAAAAGAATTGGAAAAAACCCGAGGAAAGGTGGGACCTTGTCCGAGAGAGGTTTGTGAAGAAGGAAATGTTTTCGACTTGTTTTCCAAAAATGACACATAACCTAGTCTTCGCCGGACAACCAAGCCGTGCTGCCACATTACCTCAATATGGGAACGGGGTCTAGCTAATTGCTTGTCGGTGTTGTCCGTCTACCTCAATGTGCTATAGGGGTTAGAGTCCCCCGAACCGAATTGTCGCCAAGAGGGAGAATGGGACATTCAGAGTGTGGGGATTAAGTTCGCTACCGGTTGCAGCAATTGGGTCTCCTGCCATGGCGGTGTGTTGTCAGGGGAAACCGGATCGATACGGCTGACTCACTCGGTGCCGGGGAGAACAAACCCAGTTGAGGAGGTAGTCATTTACTAGCACTGACATAGTGGATGGTTAGGACCAGTTATCCGATGTTTGCATACTGTCTCGGACAGTCCGTGGTTGTTCACGGCGGATGTACTGGATCTTGTGGATTGTGTACACCTCTGCAGAGTAAAACTATTCAGAATAGCCACGCCCTCGGATATGGGCAATTGAATGGCCATGTAGCTAGTATTGTGTCAATGTTTTCAAAAAGCTGGAAAAGTGTTTTGGAACTTGTACCTGGGAGGTACGTTGAAAGGGAATGATTGTACCTTTGAGGTACCGGATAAATGATGATCTTAAAGATGTGTTTTTCCAAGAAGTTTTGCAAAGAGAAATGTTTTCTTTACCTAGAATGTTTTATCAAAACCTTGTGGACATGCTTTATCTACAAGAGAAATGAAATATCTTTTGAAGTATCTTCTTCAACAAAGCAGAATAAAACTTGTGCAACTATGATGAGTCTTAAATTCATCATGGCTAGTTGAGCCCTAATTAAAGCCTTCCTACCACCTTTATATCTGCATACTTGCATGTTTAGCTTTCATTTAGGGTGACTTGCAGGAGTACATTCAAACGTACTCATGTATGGTTTCGTCCCTGGCTATTGTCTTAGTCAGACTTTGAGCAGAAACACATAGAACCTGAAGAAGATGGTGTCGCTGACGGCTCTGCGGACTAGGAACGTCTCCGAGTCAGTAGCCTGTAGGTATTCAAGGCGTGACTTGGGTTTACCACGAGTGTGCTTTGTAGTCTTCCGCTGTTTTTGGTGTGTGTTCCTGCTCTGCGTGGCCGTTGTTTTCAACTGAGTCAAGTGACCAGTTGTGTAAGCCGTGTATTCGTGTAGTGGATGTTGTAATCTGCAATGCCAACTCGAGTATGTTGTTCACGACTGACTGATCATGGGATCGTGAATGTATGCATACTGGAGGTCTCGGACTGCTAGTCTGGGGTCCCCACAGGCAAGAAGTCAATGGAGCCGTTCTGACAAGATCCCACGTATCCTGTAGCCGTACAGGCGTGCGGTTCAACTTACGGAGCGCGTGATTATCCGCGCTGCGGCGTGGCTACAAGTCCTGTCACTGAAAGAGGAGACAGGACATGTCAGGGGGCCTACTCTATGTGACTGACAGGGTGGACATGTCCCATCTGTCGAACGGCGCGGCTACTTCCCGCACCCGGGTCGGCGAGAAGTCGGAGGCGTGCTCTGCTTCGCAGAGGGCATGTACCATCAGTTGTACCTTTTATTCTTTGTTTATTCGGCTGGGCACCAGTATATAAGGTGCCTTGCCCCCTCCTGCGCGAGGGACGTTGCCTCAGTTCGCATTTATTACAAGAGCCAGCACTAGAGCGAGAGAGAGCAGCAGAGTGGCTACTCGGCTGAGAGGCAAAATTGTACTGTGGCTACTCGGAGATTATACATACAGAGAGATAGGCAGGAGTAGGGGTTGTTACCTCCACACGAGGGTCCCGAACCTGGGTAGTTCTTGTTGTTTGAAGTGATACCTGAGCGCGGCTACTCGCCGTGCGATCCCTCCCCGAATACCTACAGCGTTCATCGGCCCCAAACTTAAGCCATCCCATGGCATCTGTCTTCTCCACACCACGACAGTTGGCGCCCAAGGTGGGGCCAGCAGCGGCGCTGGCTGGGGTTCATATTCGGACGGGACCCGTTTCTGCTTCGGGGGAGCGCGTGGTCTCTGGCCTTGTCCACAGATTTGGCTCCTTCGACTTCGTCACCGACAACGCCGGCGATTTCGGCGGCAGGCCCGTTCCAGCAGGCAGCTCGGTGCTTTCCTTCGGTTCGCATCTGGTCTACATCGCCACCACCGTCATCCCCGAGTTCCCGGAGGAGGTGCTCGTCGCGAAAGATCCTCCTGCTGTACTCGCTGCCCACGGGAAGCCTTCTGGCTGCTCTACGGACAGCGTGGAGGTGATGATGACAGGCCCGACTATCGATGCCGGGAAAGGCGCGGCTGTGCCGCGGAAGTCATCGAGGAACCTGCTGGCGCAAGGGTCCACAAGCCCTACGACATGCCCCGGAACATTCCGGGTTACGTGGCTGCTTCCACGTTCGTGGCTATACCAGCTGCTCGCGGTGGGGACACCGAGCGGCTGGGCATGCAGCCTCCCACCGAGCTTGAGCTCATGACAATGAGGGCGCAACTCGAGCAGCAGCGTCAAGTGCTACTCGCGGAGTCCCAGGAGCTGGAGAAGGTTAGGCTTGAGCTTAACCTGGATCAAAACGAGTACAACAGAGCACACGGCTTTACTCCTGTTTCTAGGCTGCCTAGCAAGGTAGGCGCTATCCGTCGCAACTTAGGCGCTGAGCTGGCTAGAGATGGTAGGGCTGCTAGCCAATCAGCTAGTTTGAACACTGCTAGTAGGCCCAAGTATAGCACCCCCGCCAAAACTCTTAGGGATGTAGAGGCAGTTGCTGCTGAGTTGCTGCATCTCACTGGTGACGCGCGCGCTAGGCAGCAGGATAGACTCAATGAGCTAGTGCTATAAGCTGGCAGGCAGAACGAGGAGTTCCGGAAAGCCAATCCGGGAGCTGGCGCTTCTCAGGTTGTGCACTCGCATGCGGTCAGATCTACGGATCAGGCCTCATCGCCGCTTCCTGGCAATGAGAGGGACCAGAGTGTGAACTCTGGAAAGAACAAACAAATGCAGGTGTACGACCCCGTTGTCGCTGCAAAACAGCACGCTGTAGCGCGGTAGCCTGGCCAAAAACACAACCCTGCAGGAGCAGGCTATCAAGCCACTAAAGCTCACATCAAGGGGCAAGGAGGAAACCGTGGAGGACCATCTCAGCATCAGGCCGCCAACCCGGTTCAGCAGAGGGTGCGGCAGCCAGCAGCTGTGCAGCCGCAAGCAGTTGTGGCAGCGGCCAACCCGGTGGCTCAACCTGGTCCTGCGCCACAAGACCGCTACGACGATGGGTACTCGGTGATGCAGCTAGCCGGGTATGCTGACCCAAGAGATGTCACTGATCGTTTGGGTGACCGCATGCTGGAGCCCAGCGACGCAAGATACAAGCTGGACCGGATCAACCGGTCTACGCAGCTTGAGTCGAAGGGGCCACCCGGCCCAGATGTTTTGGTCGCCGCATCATGGAGGAGCCCTCCGTGAACAAGTTTCAGCTGGCTAGAGGGACCAAGTGCTATGATGGCAACACCAAGCCGGAAGACTGGCTGAGTGACTACGTCACCGCTGTGCACATTGCAGGCGGCAACAGGAGATGGGTTGTGCGGTATGTTCCGCAGATGTTGGATGGTCCTGCTCGGATTTGGCTCAACAACCTGCCAAGAGACAGTATCAACTGCTGTCTTGACTTCTCGGAAGCCTTCATCAGCAACTTCACCAGCACGTACAAGAGGCCGAATAGGCCGCAGGTGCTTTCATCTTGCAAGCAGCGACAAGAGGAGACTGACCGAGAGTACCTTACTCGGTGGAGCACACTGAGGAACATATGTGAGGGTGTGAATGAGTCACAGGCGATCGCCTAGTTTGCTCAAGGCTGCAGGCATGGCAGCATGTTGTGGCAGAAGCTGCAGAGAGAGATGCAGAGCACGCTCGCCGAGACGATCAAGATAGCTGATATGTATGCACTCGGAGACCCTACTCAACCTCTGCTCGATGCGTTCGAGCCGAGAAGGAAGCACCATGATAGCCACAGACGCCAAGATTTCTGCAGCAAGCGCAAAGGTGACCTCCTAGATACTCGGTATGATCCCAAGGAGGTGAATGCTGTAATCTAAGGCCCTGCGGCTGCTGGGAGTAGCCAAAGGCAAAAAACTGTGGAGCCCAATATGGGCAGAACCAGAATCAGGGCCAAGGCATCAAGTAGCCATACAATGCTCCCTAGCAGGGTAGCGGCCACCCAGATTCAGGAGGTGCTCAGAGTTTTGTCTTTGAGAACATGAAGGTCGGGCCAAGCAGATTCCATACTCGGCATCCGAGTAGGCTAGCCAACCACACTACCCGGCAGTGCAGCTGGTGGGACCGCATCAAGAGTGAAGGCTTTGGTCAGCTGCCCCCTCCTCCTCCTCTGCCGCCTGCGAATGCCAATGTGCAGCCTATTCGGGCAGCTGCTCCCAAGCCTGCAGTGAATCCGAGAAGGGAGAATGTGAACCAAGTGGCTCAGGGAGCCAACCGCAACTATGACAACCGCAACTACGACAACCGCGATGACCGCAACCGCAACAACAACAACAACAACAACACGAACAACAACAACAGCAACAATGGTGGTGGAGACCGCAACCATTACCAGGAGCACCATGAGAGCTATATGGTGTTCACCACTGAGCCAGACGACAAGCAGTCGCTGCACATGCGTGCGATGGAGGTAAATGCAGTGATCCCAGCTGTGCCTCACTACCTGCTCTGGTGCGAGCAGGAGATTACTTGGTCCAGAGCTGATCATCCCAATGTGATGCCCAATTCGGGTACCTATGCTCTGGTGGTGGATCCTACCTTCCTGGAGACAACGAAGAATGTCAGGTTCAGCAAAGTGCTGATTGATAACGGCAGCAGCATCAACATCATGTACCGAGACACCCTGGAGAAGCTCGGCCTTGCCGAGAACATGCTGCTACCCAGCAGGACTACTTTCCATGGCATTGTGCCGGGAGTGTCTTGCGCTCCAATCGGCCGCATCTGGGTTGATGTCCTATTCGGCACCAGGGAGAAATGCCACACCGAGTGCCTGCAGTTTGAAGTAGTTGATCTTCAGAGCCCCTACCATGCTCTACTCGGTAGGCCTGCCCGCACCAAGTTCATGGCCTCAACCCATGCTGCCTACCTGAAGATGAAGCTACCTGGTCCCAATGGAGTCATCACCATGTCGGGTGATTACAAGCGTTCCTTGGAGTGTGCCTCTACTGGATCTCTGCTGGCGGAGTCCCTGGTCATTGCTGCCGAGAAGAAGAAGATACACGAGGTGGTTGCTATGGCTCAAGCAGCGCAAGGTGGTGCGCCTGGCATGCCGGGTTCCTAGTACGGAACTGCCTTCCAGGCGTCCCAGGAGACAAAGAAGGTCCAGGTTGATCCTGAGTTCTCAGACCGTGTTGCCATCATTGGCGCCGGCTTGGGAGAGAAATAGGAAAGCGAGCTCATCCACTTCCTCCGTGAGAATCGGGATGTCTTTGCATGGTCCAATGAGGATCTGCCGGGCGTCCCGAGGGAGTTGGTTGAGCACTCGCTGCATGTGCGTCCCGACGCCAAGCCAGTTAAGCAGGCTATGCGTCGCTTTGGTGATGAGAGGAGGAAAGCCATCGGTGATCAGATCACCAAGTTGCTGATAAGCGGATTTATCATGGAGGTACTGCATCCGGATTGGCTGGCACCAACCCGATTATGGTTGAGAAGAAGAAGGAGGACCCCAATGCCGATACTGCATGGCCCACTGCCGGGTGTGAACTTTTGTCTTTCATTGATGCCTACTCTGGTTTCCATCAGATAGCTCTCAACACGGATGATCAAATAAAAACTGCCTTTATTACCCCGTACGGGGCTTATTGCTATCGTATTATGTGCTTTGGGTTGCGGAATGCTGGGGCTACTTATCAGAGATGCATGCAGAAATGCTTGCATGATCGAATTGGCAAGAATGTGCAGGTGTACGTAGATGACATTGTCATCAAAACGAATAAAACACATACTCTGCTTAGTGATATTGAGGAAACCTTTGCCAACTTGTGCAAGTACAGGATGAAACTGAATCCGACTAAATGCACCTTTGGCGTTCCGGCTGGCAAGTTACTCGGTTTCTTGGTATCCAGTCGGGGCATTGAAGCCAATCCTTCAAAGATAAAAGCTATAGAGAGCATGTCTTTGCCGAGATCACTGAAGGATGTGCAGAAGTTCACCGGATGCCTAGCTTCTCTGAGCCGCTTCCTGGGCAGAATGGGCGAGAAGGCCTTGCCTCTCTACCAGTTGATGAAAAAGAGTGACAAGTTTGTGTGGACACCACAAGCTGATGTGGCATTCAAGGAGCTGAAGACCATGCTGGGTAGCGCTCCCATCCTGGCTAGCCCGCTACCCAAAGAGCCAATGTTGTTGTACATTGCAGCAACCAACCGGGTAGTCAGTGTGGTGATAGTGGTGGAGAGAGAAGAGGAAGGCAAGACTGTGTAGCGGCCAGTGTACTATCTGAGTGAGGTGCTATCCAGCTCCAAGCAGAACTACCCGCACTACCAGAAGATGACTTACGGCGTGTACCTGGGTGCCAAGAATCTCAAGCATTATTTCCAAGAGCATCCCATCACGGTGGTGAGTACTGCTCCCATCTCGGATATCATGGGCAACAAGGAAGCAAGCGGCCGGGTAGCCAAGTGGGAAATCGAGCTAGCCGCGTACACTCCTCTATACGCGAGAAGAGAAGCAATCAAGTCACAAATACTGGCAGATTTCTTGGTGGATTGGGCCGAGATGCAGTATGAGCCTCCCTTGCCGGAAAACAACTACTGGAAGATGCATTTTGATGGCTCCAGAAGGAAGTCCTTGGTGCTGGCGTAGTGCTTACGTCACCCAAGCGAGATCAACTCAAATACGTGCTGCAAATTCATTTCAAGGCATCTAACAATGTGGACGAATATGAGGCAGTGGTACACGGCCCAAGGGTAGCCAAGGAAATTGGGGTGCAGCGCATCGTCTGCTATGGCGACTCGGATCTGGTGATTCAGCAGGTATCCGGCACCTGGTATGCTTTGGATGCCATATGGCGTCCTACCGGTTTTTGGTGCAAACCATGACTGGCTTCTTTGAAGGGTGTGAATTTCATCATATACACCGAGCTGAGAATGATGCAGCTGATGAACTGTCCAAGTTGGGGTCTTCTCGGTAGTTTATCCCAGCTGGGATTGCCTTGGAGCATTTGAGAAAGCCATCTATCAAGCCATCCCCCAACTCATAGTCTATTTTCGTTCCGTCTCTGCCAGGAGAGGAGGCTGTCCCAATGGAGATTGACTGGGAGGCTGCAAAAGAGAACCCGGGGACTGTCGTCTCCAACCCGGGGACTGGCACCTGCAACCCGGGGACTTCTCCATTCAACTCGGGGACTGTTGCATTCATTGAGGGGATCCTTTCCGAGTACTCGGGGCCTCGGGGACTCGCCCCCAACTCAGAAGAGGTCTTGGTAGCTGATCCAATGGAAGTGGACGAACCAGTGTTTCCCACATGGGAGACACCGAGTTGGGCTCTGCCCATATTATCCTTTCTAACGGATGGCACATTTCCAAGTGATGAGGTCACAGACAGGAAGATACAGAGAAGATCCAAAGGCTACACTATCCTCAACAAGGTGCTGCATAGAAGGAGTCCTACTGGTGTGCTGCAACGCTGCGTCGAGCTAGAAGAACGAGAAAAAATTCTTGTGGAGATACACCAAGGAGAATGCGGATATCACGCCTCTTCTCGGGCTCTGGTCAACAGGGCTTTTCGGCATGGCTTCTTTTGGCTCACTGCCTTGAAGCAAGATGGAGATATAGTGAGAAAGTGCAACGGCTGCCAGAGATTTGCAAGTAAGATTCATATGCCAGCTTCCGAGTTGAATACCATTCCCATTACTTGGCCATTTGCAGTTTGGTGTTTGGACATGGTGGGGCCTTTCAAGCCAGCTAGAGGCAACATGACTCACATCTTGGTCATGGTTGACAAGTTCACCAAGTGGATTGAGGTCAAGCCTATTCGGAAGTGTGATGGAGTCACAGCTGTGAGTTTCCTCAAGGATGTGATTCTGAGATACAGCTACCCGCATAACATCATAACTGATAATGGCACAAACTTTGCTGAGGGTGCTTTCGCAAGATTCTACAAAGAGAAGCGGATCCGGCTAGATGTTGCATCTGTTGCAATTCCGGCCTCCAATGGGCAAGTTGAGAGAGAAAATGGCATGGTGCTATCCGGCATAAAGCCAAGGCTGATAGAGCCATTACAGCGAACCCCTGGTTGTTTGCTGGACTAGTTGCGGGCGGTGTTGTGGAGTCTAAGGACTATCCCTAACCAATCAACCGGATACACACCATTCTTCCTGGTATATGGAGGTGAGGCCGTGTTGCCCACTGACCTAGAGCATGACTCGCCCCGAGTAACCCTCTACACTGAGGCCGAGGTGAGAGAAGCTCGAGAAAATGACGTTGACCTGCTAGAAGAAGCAAGAGAGTTAACTCTATCACGTTCAGCTGTCTATCAGCAAAACTTGAGGCGTTATCACAGCCGAAAAGTAAACCCAATGGTTTCCGAGAAGGAGACATGATCCTTAGGCTCGTGCAGCGCACGGCCGGGATGCACAAGCTGTCCCCTCCGTGGGAAGGGCCTTTCATTGTGACCAAGGCTCTACACAATGATGCCTATTATCTAGTTGACGCACAGGGACCCCAGAAGAACATGCCGGATAGAGCTGGAGAGGAATCTAAGCGCCCCTGGAATGTAGCTCTACTCCTCCGTTTTCATTCATGAACAAAAAGTTGTATGTATCTCCTCAACCGAGTTAAAATTCTAGTCGGCACTCCGAATTCAAACTCGTGGACTGCCCTTGTCCAAAATTGTTCTGTGTTGTTCTACCCTGTTTTACTTTCTCTACTCGGTTGCTTTACTTAGAAAAGCATATCTAGTAGTGTGTTTAAACTCAAGGGCCAACTCTTCGACCCTGCTGCTGTCCGCAACCCGTCTTCATGGCAAGCAAGAGAACAAGCCAAAGGTCAATGAGCACACGAAAAATTGCTATGGAGAAGAGAGGTGTAGCAACCGAGTAGGGTGTTCTTTACTGTTTATGTTGTATTTCTTTTCGGCTAAGTGGTGGGCAGCGTTACCATGCAATTTTCTAAGTGGCTAAGTATATGAAACTCAAACTTTGAAATCTTGTGACTCGACTACCAAAAAAGCCACAAGTGGCAGGTAAGAGCTAAGACAAAGAGAATGAGTGGATAAAAAATGCAACTCGGGGACTTGCATAGAAACGCAACCCGGCATTGAGCCAGAGTTGCTAAACTGTTAAACAAATAAAACTGAGTAACAAAGGACATAATTGTACCGGTTACATATGCACCCGGCATCCCGGGAATCTGATAAAAGTTTGGAGATAAGACTTGCAGGAATTACACAACAGTAGAAGCAGTGTTGTCCGCGTCGGTGTTGGCAGAGGCAGCTGGATCGGAAGTTGCTGTAGCCACGGAAATGGGATCCGTTGTAGAGTCGGAGGCTGGAGTGGATTGAGTGCCGGGCAGAGGGTAAAGACCGTCCGTCGCAGCAACAGTCGCGCCCAACTCAGGAGCCAGGTCCTGGATCACCATCTCGGTGGTGATGGTGGCCTCCTGCGCGGCGGGCGGCGGCTACTTGGCCTCTGGGTCGGCTGCCAACTCGGAGTCCTCAACATTGCCTTGCTACTCGTTCCTCTCCGTCCCCTTGGCCTCCTCCTGCTTGGATCCCTCCTCCCCGACATCCACCTCGAACTCGGCCAAGTCTTCGTCAGTAATGCTATCATCCTCATCATCACCCTCGTCATCATGCTCTTCTCCGACATCCGTATCAGGCTCGGTGGGGCCGTCGATGAAGACGCTGGTATCGGCGTAGGAGGCGAGCTCATAGGCCACCTCTTTTCGGCGAGCGATGCAATCCGGATCTTCGATCCACTTGGAGTCTTCACGGCGCGTATTGATCCTTTGGAGATCCAAGTTCTCGTACCAGGACAGGACAAAGTGCAGCAGCTCGTCAGCTCCTGCCCGAGCTGCGGAGGCACGCCATTTCCTGAGTTCCACCTTGACCTCATCCATGTGATCAACTATTTCGCGGAAGGTTTCCGGGGCGTCCTTCTCGGGCTAAAAGAGCTTGTGCAACTTGATGCCAGTTGACACCATGGAGGTGCCCAGGCCCTTGAGCGAGCGGATTTGTGTCTTGATGTTGAGGAGATGGTCGTTAATGCTGGAGGTGTTGTCAATGTTCAGACCAGATGCGGCTCTGGCCTGTCTTGCCTTGTCCAAAGCGGGCACACCAGCGGAACGGAGTTCCGGGAAGTTATCTTCATAAGGAACTAAGTTGAATCAGAGACGGTGACCGAGAAGAAGTAAAACAGAGAACAAGGAGACAACAGAAGAAAAGGGGTAGCGGCAACTCACATTCCATGTCTACCAGCAGGGCTCCCAGTTTGACCTTCGAGTCCTCTGCTTCTTGGAGATACTTGTCATGGACGTGGCACGAGTCATTGATTTGAACCTCAAGGGCTCGGTTCCCTTTCCTTGAGCATGGTGATTTCCAGCTCGAGTGCTCGCTTCTCAGCATTGGCAGTCGTCTCGAATTCCTGCTTCTCGCGGACCGAGTTGATTGCGGTTTGGAGCGCGTCTGTAAGATCGACCTAGAGTTTCTCAAACTCTGTCTTCTCGGCCGCGTGCTCCTTCTCAATTTGGGCCTCCCGGGTTTGCAGCTGCTGTTGTACTTTAGTGGGTGTGAGGCAATCCAGATGCTGCTCCCGGAACTTCTTGTATTCTTCTGCGGGTAGAACAGTGTTATTAGCAGAGTAGTCAAGTGAGAGAAAGCAAGTACAGAGAAGAGAGATGATTGTTCACCTTCCAGAGAAGTGATCTTGCTTTCTGCAGAGGCAGCGAGGACCTCGCAGTCCTAGTGCCTTTCCACCAGAGCTTTGAGCTCGCCTGCAGAGAAGACGGCAATTTATCTAAAATAAAAAACGGGCGTAAGTACAAAACGCATAAACCGAGATGCTAAAAGCTTACTATCTATTTCAGAAAGCTTGAGGGTGCGATCCAGGGCCTGCTGCTCTATAACATCCTTGTCTTTCTTCTCGGCCTCCAGGGATTGGTTCCGCTCCCTGGCTTGGCGGTGGTTCCATAGAAGCTGACGGAAAATATGTGTCCTTTTTTGGACGCTATCCTGCAGAGTAGAAAGGAAAATATGAGTACTGGAAGATTTGGCCCGAGTAAATGTCAACTCGGTTGAGTCTTCACCTACTCGGCCCGAATCTCGGGGACTAGGGGAATGACTAAGAGAAGAAGAGAAGAAAAGAAGAGAAAGAAGAAATCAACAACTCGGAAAATGCAAAGAAGAGAGAGACACTTACCACATAGCTTTGCTCGATGTCCTCGGCGTTCTTGCGCAGGACAAACAGCTTTCCGGCCAAGGTGCAATAAGGGCTGGCAAACGTCATGCCAACAGAGCCAATGTCGGCCTTGTTCCAGTGCGTTCGATAATGGTCGAGTTTCCCCAACTCGATACCATCCAAGGCATTGTTGCGGAGCACTTTGCTGTCCCAGGCCTTCCCGATGCGGCCTACTCGGTCCAAGATGGCCGCAAGGCCTTCTTCGGGAAGCTCCTCCTCGTCTTCGCCGCGGGAAGAAAGTTCTTTGATGACCAAGGAATCCTTCTTTCCCGTGGACTTGGAGACTCCCACGGCCTGGCGCTCTTTGAGAGCGACTAGTCGTTTCTCCTCCTTGGACAACGGGATTTCGGCGCTGCGACAGCTCTGTCCAGTACTCGGGATATTTGTGCTGCATGCTGGCGCCAGCACCAGCACTCAGCTTCTCGACAGGGCCAAAGGTGACCCCGGAGGAAACCAGATCGGCGCTTGGAGTGGGTGTCAGCTGGGTGCTCTTGACCCGCTTCACGGACTGCCCATCTTGCGGCTTGGAGGGCTGCGGCGCCTGCCCAGCCTGTGAGGCGGCGCGCCTTGGCTGCTGCCGGGTTGCCTCAGCTCCCGACTTGGTGGTCTTCTTGGTGGGTTGCATGGGAGTTGGCCGAGAAGGCGGGGGCACTTGAAGAGTTGGCTGAGGAGGTAGTGGCACTTGTTGAACTGGCGGAGATGGTTGCTGAGTTGGTGGAGGAACTGAGGTGCGGGGTGGAGTCGCCTGCCGAGTTGGCGGCACAGGTGGCCGGCTACTCGGTGCAGCGTCTGGCTACACTTGGTCTTGGCGGGTTGGCTCCACCACATTGTCTTCTACCCGCTGCTCCGCAGCGGGATCAGGCCTTTCGGCGACATTGTCTTCTACCCGCGGCTCGGCTGCGGGGTCATGCTGCTCTGCGGTATTGTCTTCAGGCTGGTGGCCCGCAGCAGGCTCTGGACGTGCCAGGGCGGCGTCTTCTTGCTGCTGCTCGGCAGCGTGTTCAGTGTCTTCCCCAACTGATGCAGTTGGGGGAGTTGGCGGCATCTCGGTGTTGGCAGCGTCCTGGGCAGCTTGCTGCGCTTCAGGTTGCTGCTGCTCGGAGATGGGATCAGTGTCATTCCCGACGCCATTGTTCTCGGCGCCGAGATCTTGTTCTTCGTCAATGGGGAAGGACGCACGCGTCCTACCCTACGGTTCCTGGTCTTCATCTTCATCCGAGAGATCTACGAGCTGCTCTCGGGGCATGGTGCTCTTCTTCTTGGGATGAGGCGAGGAAGTAGCTTCAGCGTCGAGAGGCGCGCTGGAAGAAGAAATAGGGCCAGAAAGAAAGCAGAAAAAGGGAGAAGGGAAAAGCACAACAGAAAACGGCAATCAGTCAAGGTTTACTCGGAGAACACTTACCCCTTGCTGGTGGGGGCCTTCCTCTTACGGGAAGCGACGGTTTTGTTCGCTGGCTTCTTCTTGGTCCTCTTGGGAGGAGGTGCCTGGGCACCGCTGCCAACCCTCTTCCGGGTATTGGGAGCAACCACGGATAGCGGATCGACAATCAGGGTGTCGTGGTGGTGTCACGGCAGATGCCATAGGATGGCTAAAGTTGTGGGGACGATGGATGATGGAGGCGCTCGGGGAGGGATCACGCAGCGAGTAGCCGCGTGAGTGTGAAGCAAGCACTGCAAACAACAAGATCTACCCAGGTTCAGGGCCCTCGTGTGGAGGTAAAACCCCTACTCCTGCCTTTCTCTCTTTATATTCGAGTCTCACCGAGTAGCCACAGTACAAGTGTTTCTCACTACCGAGTAGCCACTCTTCTCTCTACGTGAAGAACTAGGTCAAGAATGTGAACCGGTTCTTGGATCCCTCGCGCAGGAGGGGGCAGGGCACCTTATATACTGGTGCCCAGCCGGATACAGCCAAGATGTCGACACTATGTGCACACTGTGTACTTCCGGGTTCCCGCTGACACCTTTACACCTTTTGGCTTCCTGGATTGTCTTCATGTGCAAAGTCGTTCCGCAGAACCGAGGAGCTGATCTGTTATCACTGCCACGAACACAGGGTAGGTACCCCCTATCCTGCGACGCCCTGCTGACACACTGTCGCGGTCAGGCACGCGCTCCGCAGATGAACAGTGCCGTGAACAGTGCCAAAGTACGGACCCGGGATATGCGGGATCCTGTGTCAGAACGGCTCCTTTGACTTCTGGCCCGAGTAGGAGACCGCCATTTCTACTCGGACCACTTCCTCTACCCGGAGGAGAATAACTTCCCTGATTCTTCCTCCTGGCCTTCAGTGTGTACGGCCGAATAGCGGACGACCAGGTAGTGAGTACCGGGTAGCCGCTACTTTGCCAAGTGTCTCTTCTGATCTTGCCCTTTAGCACTTGCCTTTACCCTACTCGGGGGTATCCCCCCGACATTAGTCCCCGAAGCTGGTAGAGTCCTGCGAACTTGTTCACTGGGCTCTGCCAGCTTAAAAACCAATCTTGCCTTTGAGCCTTAGCTTGCTGAGTAGAACCTCCGAGTAGCTCTTTATTATGTCTCAAGTTTCTTCTTTTTCGAATAGGGCCGCTTCTCTTCCCTGTCACCGAGTAAAATGACTTGGCGAATTTTCCAAACTGAATCTCTGCGTGGCAGAGCGAAATCCGGCTTTCGGCAGCGCAACTGGGCACGTGTCGCGTTCTCGTACCCCCGACGCCTCGGTGCCCGGGATCTCACAGGCAACGCGCCCAGTTTTCACGGCCCGGGCCCACTAGCCCGTTATGTCCCATCAAGCGCAGTTATTACCCACGATCGCGTCGTGGGATCAATGGTGGCCATTATGCGCGCGTTCTGCGCTGTGTGCATTTCTAACCGGCCCACACACCCCACGCCGCACGGTCGCCGGGCATAACTGATCCCACTAATTTCAATCGTAACGGCAACCCGAGGGGAGGTATAAATACCCCCTCGGTAACTCCTTTCTCCTCTTCCTGCCTTCACTTTCCCCTCGCCTCTTCGTTTCTCCGCCGCCGTCGAGCTCTTCGCCACCGTGCCCCTCGTAGCGCCGAAAGGCTGATCTTTTCCACCAAGTTCCACCAAATCATCACCAAATCTCCTCCCCCGCTCGATGGCTCGTGACGACGGCGCCCGCGCCGGGTGGTATGGATCCACCGTCACTGCAGAGGAGTGCTAGTGGCTGGTGAACACACGACGAGTTCCTGCCGGCGTCCGCTGCCGGCCTCCCGCTGGCGAGCTCGTCCCCGCTCCAGAGGCGGACGAGCACGTGGTCTTCCTCGCGCACTTCGCGCGGGGATTCGGGCTTCCGGCATCGGATTTCTTCCGCGGCTTCCTCGACCACTTCGGGATCCTGCCGCACCACCTGCCGCCGAATGCGGTGGTGATGCTCGCATACCATGCCGTGGTGTGCGAGGCATTTCTGGGCGTGCGCCCCATGCCGATGACCTGGGCGCGCTTCTTCTTCTTCCGGAAGCAGAGCAAGGCCAAGCCGGGTAGCGCGGAGAGCAGCCGCGGCGTGACCGAGACCGGCAGCGCCATGATGGTGCAGTGCAGCGGGACCAACCACCCGCGCATCAAGGGGCTTGACTCGGTGCGCAAATGGCAGAGGACGTTCTTCTATGTGAAGAACATTCCTGTCAAGAAGGACGAGCCCGTGGTCGACCAGATCAATCTTCCCCGGTGGACCAATTCGCCTCCTACCGGGCAGAATTGGGGATTCAAGCCCCCGCTAGATGGCGACATCAAGCAGATCAACGCGCGCCTCGCCAAGCTGAAGGAGAATGGACTCAAGGACGACGACCCCATCGCCTGCTGGATTTCCAGGCGGGTGCTCCCGCTGCAACGCCGCGCGCACCTCATGTGCTACATGGGCGGCAACCGAGACTGCACTCGGACGACTACATTCGAGCTCAGCAACGCGGATGTGGCCGTCTGGGCGCGCTCCATCATGAGCACCGGCCTCAGAGACAACTGGCAGTACGGCTTCGTGCCGTACAGCCGCACGAAGCCCATCAAGCGGGTTAGTACTCTTCTCCCTGTTTCCTGCATACAGATTCCGAGTAGATAGCTCTCTTAGCTTGGGGTGATTAGTACCCGCACTCTGTGCCGAGTAGGACACTTAGCCGTATTGTTTAGGTTTCATGTGCTTTATGTTTGCGCGCCATGCCGAGTAGGACACTTGGCAGTATTGCTTAGGCTTCATGTGCTTTATGTTTGCACGCCACGCCGAGTAGGACACTTAGCAGTATTATGCTTCGTGCTAGCATCCCGCTCCGGCTAGAATCCCTTATGCTGCTCAACTGATTCATGTTGCCTTCTTATATCTCCAGCGCCTTTCTCGCCAACTCGCTGAGAGCGAGGAGCGCTTCGAGGCCAATTGGCACGCAGATCGTACAGAGGAC